>OZ008368.1:141289061-141758690 GCA_963931995.1 Phaonia tiefii
CAGAAGTGTGCAAATTAGAGAGATTCTCGGGCCACAAGGATGAGGGTTCATACAGAAATTGTGGACCATATCACCAAGTATTGTGCTCAACTAAATCTTTGGGGAGCATTCATATAGAGGCACAGTCAGCCGGATTCAATTTCGAAGGAACATATTTCCAATCCAGGGGATTACTAAATCTCTGAATGTCTGCCACCCTATTGGCCACAAAGACGTTCCAGTTAGACGGTTACTTCCTTATCCAACGCAGAACAGTTGAACTATCACTCCAGTAATAAATTCACCTAATATTCAAATTGTTGGGTGAGTTTTATCAGCAGAGAAGCAGCGCACAATTCCAGTCGTGGTATTGTCACAGTTTTAATATGCGAAACTTTAGACTTTGCCTGTAATATGTTGACGAAAATTCCCTGCGAAGACAAAACTCTGAAGTAGACAATAGCGGCGTATGCAGCTGTTGTTGCGTCATAAAAACAATGTAATTCTGTTTTCGATCCCTTCGACTTTTGGATCCATCTGGGAATTTTCTGCTGGGTTAACTCTGGTATTGATGAACGGTATTTACACCATTGATCCTTGACATTATCTGGAATAGCTGAATCCCAGTCGACACCATGTTCCAAGAAAAATGGATTTCGCGACCACGGTCGACGGTACAAACTGGCGGATTCCGAAAGGATTGACCATCTAGTTACGGACTTAGCCTCATCAAGATTTATTTTGAAGAAAAAATAGTCGGCATCTGTATTCCACTGAATACCAAGTGTTTTCACAATGTTGCTCCGATCAAAGTCCAAAGTAAGAGAGGGTTATCTACACTCATCAGGAATTTCCCGCAGTAGATCTCCGGAATTTGTGATCCATTTTCGAAAATTACATCCTCCTTTTTTCAGGAGGCTGTATAAACATGGGACTGTCTTTGGAGGTGGAAAGTTTCTGATAGCCATTCACTTGGGAGTGGCCAGAAATGATTCCTTCATTGGGCAGTCCAAGCAGCTCACTACTTCCACGCAGTATGTCCTGGGCAATAGCTTATCGGAAAGTGAGAAGGCGAAACGAATGAGTAACCTGAGTGGTAATGCGGTCACTGAGACGTCTGAGGATTATTAGGTGACCCTGCTCTTCAAAGTAGTGGGCATATTATTCTGCCCTTCGAAGGCGGATGAGCCAACACCCCTGGCCAACGGCGGATCAAAATTGAAGAAACCAAAATCCAGTTTCGACACACTGCATTCTGGTCAGCGTCTGATCCATAATGGGCGGCTGAAACATATTCATCCTGGCAGTAGGTTAAATGCAAACCACGGTGGGCTTTGTTTGCCTCCCGCCACCGTTATATTGGCAATGAAAATACACTATAAAATTAATGAACAAAGAAACCCCCCAATTGATGACAACCCTCGCAATCGTTATAAGGACCATGATTTAAGGATATGCACCTGGAATGTGCGAACGTTATACAGGACTGGTGCCACTTTCCAACTGGAGGATGTCCTCGGAGAATATAAAGCTGACATCACAGCGATCCAGGAAATGCGATGGACAGGATAAGGTTGCACCAGAAAGAAAAATTTCGATATTTACTACAGCTGCCATGAACGTAAGCACGAATTTGGGTGCGGATTTATAGTAGGCAAGAGACTGCGACACCTAGTTTCAAGGTGAGTGACCGCTTAGCCACAATTCGCATCAAAGCGAAATATTTCAACATCTCGTTAATTTGTGTGCACGCACCGACAGAGGATAAAGATGATGAGGTCAAAGAAACATTTTATGAGCGTCTGGAGGAAGTATATGAACGCTGCCCTGACCACGACATTAAGATTATTCTAGGCGATTTTAATGCCAAATTAGGAAAGGAAAGTGTCTTTCGACCAACCATCAGTAATCACAGTCTACATGATACCACCCCCGATAATGGAATAAGACTGATAGACTTCGCCGCTGCAAAGAACATGGTAGTTAGTAGCACACATAAGGACATTCATAAGGCGACCTGGATATCTCCTAATCAACGGACGAAGAACCAGATTGATTATTTGGTAATATATGGCAGGCACTTTTCTAGTGTAATGGATGTACGTGTGATTCGAGGTGCCAATATCGACTCGGATCATTACCTGGTGGCTGCGAAAGTTCGCCCGAGATTGAGCAGGGCGAAAAATGTACGAAGCCGAACACAGGAAAAGCTGGATATTGACAAGCTACAAATACCGGAGATATCTCTCTCCTGCTAGAGCAGAATACCCCTCCTCCCGAAGACCCAGATGCGCAGTGGAAGCACATCTCCCAGTCTTTGTAAACCGCTGCAAGGACTGAAAACTTGGCTATCAAAAACTGCAGAAGGATAAGCCATGGTACGACGAAGAATGCCGCATTGCAACTGATGAAAAAGACGCTGTACGTATGGCAACGAAACAGTCAGTTACAACGCGTGCAGCGAGTGAGCGGTACAAGAAGCTGAGAAGGAAGGAAAACCAACTATTTAGGCGGAAAAATGGCAGTGGGAGCAGAGAGAGAGTGAAAGAACCGAAATGTGCAGGATGAATGGCGAATCCCGAAAGTTTGTCCAAAGGGTAAGAAGATCGAATAACGGACCTAATAAAGGGCTGCCTTCCTTCAAGGACGAGAATGGGAATCTGGTGACTGAGAAGCAGTGTGTGCTCAAAATGTGGAGGGACCAGTTTTCAGCACTACTCCACTGAAGATCAGGAGGTAATGATAGTGATAGATAGTGTAGATTGTACCCCTCCCGCCAAACAAGACGAGATTAGAACGGCAATCTCCCACGTGAAGAATAATGAAGCCGCTGGTGGGGATAAATACGAACAAGACCATTAACACGAAAAGCCATATGTTGCTGGCATATGCTGACGACATAGACATCATTGGGCGAAATTTGCGAGGTTACTGCAGTATTTTCAAGAATCGAACAGGAATCAGCGAAGGTGGGTCTTGCTGTTAATGAGGACAAGACAAAATTGAAGGTGTCAACGACTAGAGAAATCTCTCGACTTGGTCCGCACTTGAACGTTGAGAACCGATTTAATTTTGAAGTGGTAGATGAATTTGTCTACCTTGGATCCTCCGTGGACCAGGACAACAACGTCAGCCTGGAGATAGATAGGAGAATTGTAGGATAGGAGAATATGCTATTTTGGGCTCAGCAAGCAGTTTAGGAACAAAGCCCTCTCTCGACGGACAACAGTCCAGCCAGTTTTGACATATCGCTCCGAAACTTGGGTCATATCGCAAGCGGATGAAAAACACCTGGGAGTTTTCGAGAGAAAACTTCTCCGTAAAATATATGGTCCTGTTACGAAAAACGGTGAGTACCGACGTCGCTGGAACGCAGAGCTATATAATCTATATTCTGACGTGGACATAGCTAGACGAATCTAAGTGGGCCCATTGCGTTGGCTAGGCCATGTTATCAGAATGGATGAAGATGAACCAGCGCGAAAGGTTTTTGATAACGTACCCGATGGAAGCAGGAAAAGAGGACGACCAGGACTCCGCTGGAAAGACCAGGCAGAAGAATCCCTCCGTATCCTTGGTGTTACCAACTGGCGAGAAAATGCGAAGGATAGAGAAAGTTGGAAGAATATGTTGATATTTGTTTAATTTGTTTGTTTAATTAATATGTGTACGACGTCTGACCTCATGAGGTTGTAAAATAGTCAATAAAAGTAAAGTAAAGCATAAACTTTTGTGCAAAATCATAGCATCTTCTAAAAAATCAGCGCCTGATAAAATGTCATCGACAGATGAATCTGATAATAAAGCCTGTGCTGCTTTAGGAAACTCTGATCTAAAATCATGTGCGAGTTTCGGGAGCAATCTTATGGCCAAATATGGAGCTGATGTGGTACCATATGTTACCGTATTCAGCTCGTAAATTGGGATTTCTTCAAATGAGTTAAATCGCCAAAGAATTTGTTGAAATCTGCGATGTTCCGGACAAACATCGATCTGTCGGAACATCTTTTCGATGTCCGCATTAAACGCAATTCTGTGCCTTCTCCACTGCGTCATTATAGCCGGAAGATAATTTTGAAGTCCTGGCCCAGCATATAATAACTCGTTAAGAGATTTCTCGTCATTGGAATGACTACTACCATCGAAGACAACTCTCAATTTGGTCGTGGTGCTATCCTCTTTGAAAACAACATGATGTGGTAAGAAGTATGATCTTCCACGAACATTTTCAGGGTAAGTTCCTATTTTGGACATATGTCCGAGAGACTCATATTCACTCATAAATGCTTTGTAATTTTTACAAGAGGGGTCGTTTAGAAAACGAAATTTCCAATTGCCTCAAACGCTTGAGTGCGCTGAGGACATTGTTGTCCTGGTCAGGTATATATACAGATTTAAATTGTAGATTCACCATGTAATGCCCAGTTTCAGTCCGTTTCGTAGTGGCTTCAAAATGAGCCTCGCAAGACACCTCCTCAGTTGTTAAATCCCTTTACAGATAAACTTCTTTCTGCTCCGAGAATGATCTCAGTATGGTTTCCAAATTAGTGTTCGCAGATATAGCGTGGGTAGAGCCTGAAAATACCCAACCAAAGTGAGTATTTTGGAAGAAAAGATCATTGTGGAGAAAAGATTGGGAAGGAATTTTGATCTTTGCACAAATATCCGAACCAAGTATCATATCGATTCTATCGGATTTATAGAATTTTGGGAAAAATGGGTCGGTCAAACTGTCCATCTCAATATTAGGCATTGATATATGCCCTGACAATGGTCCCGGGGTATCAGATGAGAGGTTGGATAAGACCAAAGCTGTGCAGGTGAGTATTGGCTCGTTCTTGGGAGAAACTAAATTAACGTCCACGGAATATTTCGACAAATTGGCATTTCCATTCCCTATACCAATTACCTGATAGTGAGACTTCTGCCTTTCAATACCTAATATTTGAACAGCAGATTCTGTTATTAGACTACCCTGAAAACCGGGGTCTGAAAGGGCTCTCAGAGGAAAACGACCACTATTCGTGTACACTATGGGAAGTAACTTGAGGAGAATTAACGTGACATGTACTGGATGAAGATGGTGACGCGGTTGAGCTTTGAATTTGCTCTTCAGTTTCAGCAGGATGAAGTACCGTGTGATGAAGTTCTTTGCACGTAATACAACGAAATGGGGATCCACAGTTATCGTGGCTGTTTCCAATCGTGAGACAATTAAGGCAAATCATCATGTACCCCGATGTGATTGTGAAAATTTTCCCGAATGACAAGAAGTTTCTTCCGAATTCGGAAAGTTTCTGTTAGGTTTAGTGCATTTTCGTTCATTTGTAGGTGGGAAACCATGATTCAAAGATTCTAGAGTCCTAAAAGTTCTCTGAAGAAACTCAAACATCTCAGAACGTGTTGGAATATCAGTGCTAGATTTTAGCGACTGTTCCCAATCCTGTACATCTAGCCTTTGGGCTAGTAAGTCAATCAGAATCTATGTATCTATGTCCAAATTCCTCAGGGAAGACAAACATTCTTGAGCAGTCAAGTAATGTCTTAACAGATTGAAATACACCATCAGAATTCGAAATATTAAAAAGCTTCCCAATTAAATTTCCAACAATCATTCTTTTGTTATGGTACCTGGACTCTAGAATCTTCCATGCGGAGTCGTAATTTGCCTCTGTGGCAGAAATACTTTTTATTAAATTATGAGCTTCATCGATAAGCGTGCCTTTTAAATAATAAAATTTTTGAATTTCCGTGAGTGACTTATTATTGTGTACCAGTGAGAAATATATATTACGGAATGGAATCCATTCCATATATTCTCCAGAAAAGTTTGGCATTGATATTCTAGGAAGTTTACTCTCGACACCAATGGTTGTATCAGATCGGTTATTAGGTGCAGCAAATGTACTAGCGAAAGCGGAATGAGATGTTGAATGAAGGGGCATCGAGTCAAGAATCTTTCCCTTGAAAGTAAGAATCTTTCCCTTGAAAGTGGTCCGAAAATTCAAAATAAAAGTTCTTATCCAAATATGGAACATCATTTGCATCCAATGATACATTGAAAACATCATCAACGCTTTGTACTAACGAAGTCAGATAACCAGCATTTTGTCGTACCCTTCCCTTGCATCATACCGGCTCTCATATGTTCCTAATAATTTTAGAGCATCCCGTTGCCTCATAATGTCCAAATCACACATTTTCGCAAATGAATATCACACGCCTCGCCAACGAAGTTACACACGATTCACCGCAGAAACCTTGCACAAGGCAAACTAAAATATATCAACGATATTTAAAAAATATTTAATTAATTTAATTTAATTAAAATTCCCTCGTTTCGGCACACAAACGGTATGTAAGAGTCTTGTTTCCAAGTAGTTTGATTCTTGCAAACGTTCAAGAAAAGAAATTCTAATCTAGATTTAATATTTTACAATATTTTTTTATTATAAGTGGCTTCGAACATTAAATTTTCTGGAACTATGCATATCGAGAATGTTGTGCGCTTCGTGGTCCAAATAATAAGTCTGGCTGTTTACTGCAATATTGTACAATATTGTACAAAATGTTACAACATTTTGTCTGTTTACTGCAAAACTTTTGCAACGAGAGGGCCAAAGAGAGAATTTTTTGACAGTTGGATGATAGAGAACTTGCAAAATGTTACTGGAGGAATTTCTTCTATCAAGATTTTGCAAGTTCGATCAGCTGTTTTTTATTTACATTTTGATTGCAATATTTTTGTGTGAAAAAGAAGAATAAAGTTGAAATTTAACAATGGCAGAGGTAAGTAGTTAGAATTGTGTTGATTTTTAACGTTTATAATAAATTGTAATAAACAAAACATTTTACTTTATGCTGGAAACGTGCAAATACACAGTGCGACCGTGCGACACATATGCTAAAATTCTTTTACTTTGTTATTTCAATTGTTTACACACCGATCAGCTGTTTTCTTGCAATATTTCACAAAATGTTGTCTGTTTATTTTTTGGAATAGAGAAAAAAAAGAGCGTAAAAATTTTTTTACTCTCTGCAAAAAGTTACTGGATAAATCTTGCTGGAAAAGTAAACAGACAAAGCTAATAAGAGAGACGCAATGTTTAATGCAATCTACATAATCCCAAAAACACTCAATTTATAATAATTTACTCGTTGTTGCGCATCGTTGTATAAAATGCAATAATGAGTCAGTCATAAGCAATCTGCTGATATCCTATTGCACTCACTAGATAACTACCTATTGTTTACCACTGTAACTGTTTTGTGTTAGTAGGTTTTCGATAAGTACAGTATAACTCATAAGTGAAGATAAATACGTATTCAACATAATGTAAAGCATATAAAAATAATGAATTATGTTAAATTCAAATATATGTTGAATGTGTATCTATGTAAAGGAAATTAAAAGAAACGGGAAGAATATCACTGTGTGTAATTTTTTAAGTCATGGCAAAATAACCATATACGGACACCACTAGTAAATCGAAATTCTGAACGGTTTGCAAGATATGAGCCTGAGAAAATGATCACATTTTTACGAAAATGATACCGAGGCCCCAAATCTTTGGCGGCCCATAAAAAAAAGTGCATGACTTTGGTAAAAATTGGGAGACACGGGTCTTTTTTTTTTAGTCTTTTATCACGTAGTGGTGTCCGTATATGGTTATTTTTTTCGTGTTGCATTGTGTATTTAATTAATTTAATTTAATTAAAATTCCCTCGTTTCGGCACCCAAACGGCACCTAATCTAGATTTAATATTTTACAATATTTTTTTATTATAAGTGGCTTCGATCATTAAATTTTCTGGAACTATGCATATCGAGAATGTTGTGCGTTTCGTGGTCCAAATAATAAGTCTGTCTGTGTACTGCAATATTGTACAAAATGTTACAACATTTTGTCTGTTTACTGCAAAACTTTTGCAACGAGAGGGCAGTTGGATGATAGAGAACTTGCAAAATGTTACTGGAGGAATTTCTTCTATCAAGATTTTGCAAGTTCGATCAGCTGTTTTTTATTTACATTTTGATTGCAATATTTTTGTGTGAAAAAGAAGAATAAAGTTGAAATTTAACAATGGCAGAGGTAAGTAGTTAGAATTGTGTTGATTTTTAACGTTTATAATAAATTGTAATAAACAAAACATTTTACTTCATGCTAGAAACGTGCAAATACACAGTGCGACCGTGCGACACATATGCTAAAATTCTTTTACTTTGTTATTTCAATTGTTTACACATCGATCAGCTGTTTTCTTGCAATATTTCACAAAATGTTGTCTGTTTACTTTTTGGAATAGAGAAAAAAAGAGCGTAAAATTTTTTTTACTCTCTGCAAAAAGTTACTGGATAAATCTTGCTGGAAAAGTAAACAGACAAAGCTAATAAGAGAGACGCAATGTTTAATGCAATCTACATAATCCCAAAAACACTCAATTTATAATAATTTACTCGTTGTTGCATCGTTGTATAAAATGCAATAGTGAGTCAGTCATAAGCAATCTGCTGATATCCTATTGCACTTACTAGATAACTACCTATTGTTTACCACTGTAACTGTTTTGTGTTAACAATTGAGTAGAAGCAATTATGTATCTGTGTAACTAATGCAATGAATGTAGTACATATATGAAGTGCATTGATGAGAGCAAGAGCGGCTTAAGCTAAGCCTAAGCTGTTGATTTCGTCTCAAGTGCAAAATAAGTGACCGAAGATATACTAACAGAAAAGAGAGCAACATTGCATTAATTATCGAGGCAGAGTAATAAACGAAGCAGAGTTATCGCAGGTTTTCGATAAGTACAGTATAACTCATAAGTGAAGATACATACGTATTCAACATAATGTAAAGCATATAAAAATAATGAATTATGTTAAATTCAAATATATGTTGAATGTGTATCTATGTAAAGGAAATTAAAAGAAACGGGAAGAATATTTATACATCTTGATACATAATACGAATTGTTAAATAATATTATTGTTGATTTGGTAGAAGAACAGTTTCGCCAACACGTACTTTATTCTAGAGATCAAGTTCGAGAATTTTCTTATATACAAATTTGTTACAAGTAGAAGAATGTGACAGTTGGTATGACAATAAAGGGTTGCCATTTGAAATGTTTCGCAATATCCAACACCTCCCCTAGAAACAGTGACAATGGTAACTTCAATGATCATCGGCTCTGGTCATTCCCAAGGCTTTAATACATCTAGTGTGCTTGTCTACACTCAAACCTTTTGTCGGGACATCTGCTTGCATAACTTCTGTTGGCATACATATATTAAATATCTATTTCCCTATCTTGAAGTTTTTGTTTTATAAAATGCGTCTCACGCCGATGTGTTTTGTACGTGAATGAAACCCAAAATTGCCTGCGAGCTTTTGAGCACTTTGGCTGCCTTTGTATAGTTGCACGGATTCTCATTCTAGGCCAACTTCATTCAAGTCTAATTCTATCCATTTTTCGAGTTCCTCGCGTCGCCGAAGGTGTCGGCTTTGTTCCACTGACGTAGCCCCAAAGGTCGTTCTTGAGGAGTATCGCCTTCATCTGCAGCTTCCAGGTGTTATTTCGATAATCCGACCGTAAAATTGTAAAAGGTAATAATCAATTAATTCGCGCGGGACATTCTGGGCCCATAACCTGTTAGAATAAAGAGACAACTTTTACTTATTACAAACGCGTGGTTTATTTTAGAGATCAAGTTCGAGAATGTTCTTATATACATATGTGTTACAAGAAGAAGAATGTGACAGTTGGTATGACAATAGGTCTGTCTACGTACTTTTCCAGTAGCAAATACTCAGTAACTTTTTTTGGGAGAGTAAGAACAATTTTACTCTCTCGGTTGAAAATATCTCAAAAAGTACGCAGACAGCATCCAGTGAAATCTTGCAAGAAAACAGCTGATCGGTGTGCAAACAATTGAAATAACAAAGCAAACGAATTTTAGCATATGTACGGTCGCACTGTATATTAGCACGTTTCTAGCCTGAAGTAAAATGTTTTGTTTATTATAATTTATTATAAACGTTAAAAATCAACACAATTCTAACTATTTACCTCTGCCATTGTTAAATTTCAATTTATATTTTCATTTCACAAAAATTATTTCATTCAATCAGTAAATAAAAACAGCTGTTCAAACTTGTTGCAAAATCTTGCAAGCAGAAATTTCTCCAGCAACATTTTGCAAGTTCTCTAACTTCCAACTGTAAAAATATTCTCTTTTTGGCTCTCTCGCTGCAAGAGATTTGGAGTACGCAGACAACATTTTGCAACATTTTGCACAAAATGATACAAAATATGTGTACGCAGACAGAGCTAATAAAGGGTTGCCATTTAAAATATTTCGCAATATCCAACAAGAACAACTAATGCAGGTTATTCGAGATGAATGGCACCAAATTTCAGCATATGTCACCAAAAAGCTAGTTTTATGGATGAAATCACGTTTACAGGCCGTCATGGAAGCCAAAGGTTACTCTACAAGATATTAAGCGGACCCAGCAATTGATACACAATACGTTTTCCACACCTGTACGTATAATATTTTGATGCAGTTTTCTCAGCCTTCGTAACATTTTGATCTCATTTTCATTGTGACTTATGTTTTTCTTGGGTAATTTGTTTTATGTTTTATATGCCTATATGTTCTGTTTCAAGCCGAGCGATGTATGTATAATTTACAGTGTATGTACACCGAAAGTATCAAGTCGGGTGTTGGTATGAATCAACTGGCAAATTAAACACGAATTGACAATTTAACAATAGGTTTATACTTTATTATTATCATTCACTACGTTCAATAATATAGTTCTATTTACAACAACATAACATATGAGTATAAATCAATAGTTCTTGCTATATCATCCATCACATCACCAGGTAAAATATATTATTGATGGTTTGTACTTGGGTAAGGAAACATGGTACATTTATCTGTTGTAACCACAAAAACAGAAAGAAATAAAATAAAATGTTATTGCAATTTCAAGATAAAAAGAATTAAATGGATGAGTTTTGTACCTGAATTACTGCAAATATTTCCGCTGAGACTAGGTTTTGGAGGAAGTTTGGGTAGGTCATCGGTGTTTGGGGAGATGCCCTTAGGGGACGATCGTGGATGAGCACCAACAGCGATGTCATGATGATGAAGGTGTGTCTGTGAATGTTGGATATGGTGGTGTGTATGAGGAAACTGAGAAAAGGCGGAGGCTGAGGAACTTGAAATGTCCTTGGACATCAGTTGTGGATAATGCGATATATCAGTGGTATGATATCCTGAAGGGATATGCGGCGAAATAGGTGTCATTGGAGTCATAGGGGACGTAGTTGTTGAAGAACTTAATGCAGGAGATACTGATTGCTCTTCAGTGGTTATTACTGCGCCCAAATGATTCAAATGGGGAAGCGCACTGGCTACATTTGGATGGGCTGCCGTTGAAGCTGATGATACCGAAACCATTGCTAAACTTGATATCATTAATGACGTTGCCGTTGATGAAGACGATGTTTTAGCTGTTGCTGCAGAGCGTTTTTCAATCGCCGAGTTACGTCGTATCATAATACTGCTAGTGTTTGGTAATAATAAGCTGTTTGCATTCAGAAACTCATTGACTGGGCCGCGGAAATTCGATCCAGTGGAATGGTAATGATGATTTTGGTTATTGATTCTCGGCGGAATGGGTGGAGGACTTAATTCACCATCTCGCGGAGGAAGCTACATTTGTCAAAGACATAAATATATATGGATTTTAATAACCACACAATATACCTAATAACAACTCACCATCGGGGCATCCGGAGCTTGACGTTTTTGGGCTACATCGATACAGCTCTCAGCATGTTCCTTCCGCCTAGGGGGTAAAGGTGGCGGTGCTGTCCTGTACTGCACATTTGCCATATGAGGGACATTCACATGTGGAGAAACAGGTACTGATGTGTTGTAGAAATCCAATTCAGAGTTTTGTAACTGCGGACTCGATGTGGTTAGTGCGTTCTCACCGGAGCTATTTAGAGAAATATAAGAGTTTTCTTTAAAACATGTTTGAATTCTTATAAGTATCATACATGGGGAAAATTAATTATAAGACAATTATAATTTATAGTTTCTCTTGAATTAAAAAAAAATCGATAATTTTTCCAAATTTCAACATCCCACAACTCGATAAGTAAGCAAGTTATCAAGAAATGCTAGCTAATTTATTGAGTTTATTGGCGTAGAATACGTCTTACCTTACGGTATAGGGAGTCATGTCAGATTGTTATTGTTGTAATCTTTATTTCATTGATTATGAGGAAACGGCGAGATAACTTTATTTAAAAATTTTTTTGTAGGTAAATGAAGATGTTATCTTTCGTTTGATATACATTTCATATTGGTTGATATCTTCCTAATATTTAAATTTCTCAAATGAAAATTGTTTAAACACATTCACTCAAACATACATATGTGTGGTGTTTGGTTGAGTGTTTGAGTTTGTAGCGAGAACACAAACTATGCTGCTGTTTCAGTGTGAACACAAACCTTCGGCTGTTGTTTTGATTGATGAAATATTGAAATTTCGTATATTTACTTATGTATTTAAGTGAAACAAAATGTTAAATGTGAATTTGAATTTAACATGGATATATAATTGTAAAAAATATATGAAAAAATTAATTCATACATTTTTATGTTAAAAGAAAGTGCTGCCAAGTAAGCAAATTAAAATAAAAACTACTAATCAAAATGGCACCTACACGAAATACAAGAAAGCAACGAGTGGTTGTTATGCAGAGAAATAAATACTCAGGTAAGTTTTGTGTTCCCTTGTTTATATATATTTTTATTAAAAATGTTAATTAATTTGTAGGCGCAACATCAACAATGTATATGTTTTCTGTCTTATCGGATGGCGTATTCTACGTTAAACTTAATGGCCGTGTCTCTGACACAGCCTGCAGGGACAGTCCGCAGACAACTGTCTGCTGTTTTTTTTTTTGACATTTTTTATACCCCATTACCCTCTCACACATCCGAAATTTCGGAACCATAACTCCGAAACAATGCATTTGCCCGGATTTTGTAATTTTACTTTAGTTTGCTTTTTGTTTTTGGAGTGTAAGCCGTAAAAAAGACCTGTTCCCTAAAATTTTTGATACTGTGCTTCATCCGAGTCTTATACTTGAATCGTTACCGACTGATCTCTGAAAAGATCCTTCCGTTAAAAACCGCAACGAAACAGCAAGTTGCAAAATCAGAAGTATTTTAGAACGCGACAAATGCCCTTCAATAGTGTCAAGGACCATACGGAATGCTTCTTTGTTTAACCTATAATTAGCTACAGATCTGCAAAGCAACTTTAAAAGTAAGCTCACAATAAAATACATACATACGCTGTCTCCGGCAACCCAATCTCTCAGAATCTTTCTCGTCAACTTGGTGAGAGTTATTCATCTAATAACAAAAATGTTACAACTGCTGATGCAATTGTATTTTATTTATAATGACTTATTCCTTTTTTATAATTTTCTAGTGTAATACAATTACTTTTATTGATATTTCCATGAAAACTATTCTGTACCTCGTTCCTGTAGTTCTCGAATCGAAAAAGTTTTCTCATGAAACAATTGAATTGAAACAAAAACGCTACGAATCGGTATATAAACTCGCTTCTCACATGTTACTGTTTCTACAACATTTCTGTGAGGTACTAGGGTTTTCATTCTTATTGGAAAAATGCGAGAAAAACTGATCCTAAAAAAATTTAAAATTTGAAACGTCAAAATTACTACAAAAACGCTTTTTAAGAAATTAATAATTTATATTTTAACTGGAGAAGATAAGAATTATATCTTTTTTATTATGTATTTCAACTAATTTTTCCTAAATATTACAGAAAAATAAAAAAACAAGAAAATATAGCTGAATATATGTATGTCAACTAATTTGGAATTTGAAAGAGATAGTTTTGAGGGTTAAATTCCAACACAAATTGTAAGGATCAGTGGGAATCCCATAAACCAACTTATGTTTGTTGTTATTTTTTGCACTAGCTTATTTTGTTTGTTTTTTTTTTTATTACTTGACAGCTTTCTTGGAATATTCCAATAAAAACGTCATCAGTGTTGCCTCTTTTCGCATTGATGTACAGAAACACTTTTTACCCACAAATCGAAAAACGATGGAATTTTTTGTTTCATGTTTAATGTGAAAACTTTTTCGATTCGAGAACTACAGACACGAGGTACTGTTTCTTTTCATTTTCTGAACACAAGTAAAGTAAAATTACAAACAAATAAACACATGTAAGCAACAGCTGATTCGAACATTGGTTTTATTTACATTCGAAATTGTCAAAACCAACATGGTTTCATGACACCAAATGAAACCAATATTGGTTTTCAAAAACGACAATCAGTAAAACAGACATGGTTTCTATGACAACCCTGAGTATTTCATTATTGGCAACACAAATATTTGCAAACTAAAAAAATCAAAATTCACAACGGTAAAATATGTGACGAAAACAATTTTTTACTCAAATTTTAGCTGGGCAACACCTAACTAACTTTTGGCTTTCTTTCAATATTATTTTTGTTCTCGCACGAAAGTTAGGTTATTTTTTAAGACATGAAGATTAATTGCAAAGAAGATTTAATTATGCTTCAGTTGTGATGCCCCGCGAAAGCCAAAGAATATGGCGTGAACAAGAGCATTGTGTCACGATTAATAAAAACACATGTAAGCAACAGCTGATTCGAACATTGGTTTTATTTACATTCGAAATTGTCAAAACCAACTTGGTTTCATGACACCAAATGAAACCAATATTGGTTTTCAAAAACGACAATCAGTAAAACAGACATGGTTTCTATGACAACCCTGAGTATTTCATTATTGGCAACACAAATATTTAAAAACTAAAAAAATCAAAATTCACAACGGTAAAATATGTGACGAAAACAATTTATACTCAAATTTTAGCTGGGCAACACCTAAGTAACTTTTGGCTTTCTTTCAATATTATTTTTATTCTCGCACGAAAGTTAGGTTATTTTTTAAGACATGAAGATTAATTGCAAAGAAGATTTAATTATGCTTAATTTATAGATTTAATTATGCTTAATTTATAGTCGTCTTAAAATTAGGCCGTGACAATTCGATTGAATTCTTCCATAACACATTTAAAAGAAAATTCACATATTAAAAATCAATAATCGGCGCGTCGTCCAAAATGTCAAACAAAATACAAAAAGAAGACACAACGAGGAATTCTAAGAAAGGTTCAAGTTAATAAAAAAATTTAAATGCAAAGAGCCAAGTTTGACATACATTTTTGCAAATTGAGTGCGGCGACACAATAGTGGCTTATGTACCAAAAATGCAAACCTGTTTTGTCCCTGTTACGCATCCTTTTGTTGGTACACACATTTCTCTAAACATAGTATAACCTTTTACTTAATATTTTCAGTGTATACGAGGGCGGATCAATAAGACCGTGACTTTTCGAACTTCCCTCGTAGTTATATGAAATGCAACACTACTCCCATCAAGTACAACCTGTTAATAGACTACTGCCAAATTTTGAACAAGTTCCGTCATATACTTTGCGTTATACAGCTGTTCAAAACATACAACTTCGTGCATTTTTTTTAAAAATGGAAAAAGTGAATTTCGAGTGCTCATTCAACATTATTTTTTACTTAAAAAAACCGTCAATCAAACCAAGGAAAAGCTTGATAAATACTATGGGTACTCTGCACCATCGATTTCAATGATAAAAAAAGTGGTTTACTGACTTTCGTTGTGGTCGCACAAGTACAAATGACGCTCAACGTTCTGGACGGCCAATTGAGGTAAATACACCCGAAAATGTCGAAAAAATCCACTACATGGTGTTGGCCGATCGAAGAGTAAAAGTGCGTGAGATTGTTGATGTAATGATCAGTTGGGTTTAAGAAAGCTGTCTGCAAGATGGCCATATGGCTGTCTGACCATAAACGTACGGGTGCACACGTGTGTAGTCTCAACGGCAAAATTCAATGAATTGGGCTACGAATTGGCACCTCATCGGCCATATTCTCCGGATTTAGCCCCCAGTGACTATTTCCTATTTCCAAACCTAAAGAAATGGATCGGTGGAAAGAGATTTAGCTCCAACGATGAAATTATTGATCAAACAAATGCCTATTTTATGGGCCTCGAAAAATCATATTTTTTGGAAGGGATACAAAAATTGGAGACACGTTGGACTAAGTGTACTGAGCTAAAAGGAGATTATTTTGAAAAATATTTTTTTTTTTTTTGCAAAAAAAAAACCGTGTTTCATTTCATGTCACAGACTTATTGATCCGCACTCGTACACTCTATATTTTCGTGTTAGACAATTACTAAGTTCGTGCTCGTGCTCGAAATTAGCAAGTTGATAAAGCAAGACCCTTTTATCTCCTCTATGGAGATCTTAAATTATTTGAAACTTAATATACATCACAGTACTGTTCGAAGAAGAGCCACGGAAAATGGTTTGAAAAGTTATGCAGCATGCAAAAAACCAATGCTTAGAAAAAAAAACATTTGGATAAACGGTTGGTACAGAGCGTTACTGGTTCCAAGATCATAAAAACGGTTTTGGTCCAATTTTGTGTGGAACATGCCACTGCGATTTTTGTTTCAACACGACAATGATCCGAAACACGCTTCGAAGTTGGCTACGGACTATTTAAAGATGTAAATGGTTTCAGTCCTTGATTGGCCGGCACAATCACCAGACTTGAATCCAATTGGAAACCTTTTGGGAATAATCAAACGCACAGTTGGTGACATTTCGGCAACCGCGAAGATCTTTTAAATTGAAAATTGCGCGATTTAAAAAAAAAATTTTCTTCAAACTCGAATATAAGTGGCGCTATTATTGTCTGAGAGTATTCCAATGGTGAATATAACCAATTTTTTTTTAAATGTTTGCCTGCGGCGGTATTTTCGTGTCAAAGTATTTCACAGGTAAATATAACCAATTATGTACATACACTCTACTTTCAAGAAAATAATATAAAATTTAGCTTGCAACGCCATTTTCGTCTCTATGTATTTAAATGGTCAGTATTATATTATTCATATATACATATTATTGTAATATTTGTATGCCATAACGGAAATAACGAGCACTCCTATAATATCACCTCTGCATTCCATTTCGGAACTTCCCCGAAATGTAAGAACGTTTTAAATATCATACGTGCGTCGTGATTATAGACCATTATGGCCAGTTTCTCAGTCAGTGGTGATCTTCGTTTCATAGTTAAATTGTGGTTAAACATCAAATTGTGTTTTTTAGTCATTGTTTAAGTATGATTTAACCACCCAATGTTGGTTGGTTAACTTATAGTCAGAACCATATTATTTTGGCAATCAAATTACTGACTGTCAAAGTGAGAAATGAAGATTGTATAAAATACATGTTTCAGATTTGCGTATTTGTACACATACCTTGAGTCTAGATCGTTATATTGTTGCTCCTATATAGATTTTTACACATTTTTGTTAAAATGACTTCGATTTTATGCATCTATTTCTTATTTCACATAATTGGTATTTATCCCAAAACACACGTTTTTCCAATAAGAATACAAGGGTTGCTATAATAGTTGACAATATGGCGACTTACATTAACTCACCACTGAAAAACATAATGCAAAGTTAACCTCTAATTAACTTAGAATTAAGATTAAGTAATCCGAAAGTTAACTATCCACTTAAAAACTGGCCATTAGTGATCTTATAGTGTATGAGTGATGATGTCGCACAACGTTCAACTGCATCAAATTATTAAGTGGGAGGAAGAAGGTGTAACTCTTATTGACAATCTAATGTAGTTTGGGCTCCTACCGAAACATGACACTATGTTCTGCCCCAACCATCCTACTCCAATGTTGTTAACCACAAATTACGATAGGTTTAAAAAATCTTTTCTTTTTTCAAAATTGTTTTCTTTTAATGTTTTTTTCGATAACTAACAGAAATATCGAAAAATATTATTCAATATTATCGTTTTATTTACATCCTTTTTACAAAAAACAGTTACACAATGACATTTTTGGAAATATTGTTTATTTTATATGTCGTTAACTAAGACAGTTATCGAAAAATATTCAGCCTTATTACGAATGTCGTTCTCGTATTTCGACTACGATAGTTTTGTAAAAGATTAAAGACCAAAGTTGACGTGTAAATTTTCTGTAAGCTTTTAGTATTTAAGAAAGCTCTAACTGTCATATTAATTTGAATTTTGGGCAAACTTTGACATTATGTTCATAAGAAGGCTATTCATTTATTGCATTTGCTCCTCCTGAAGTCATTAAGTATTTCTAAGGTTACATTTACGTTTGAATGATCATGGTTTATTCGAGAATGTAGATTTTTGGGTTAATTTTGAGATGAGTTGTATTCATTCTGAGAATTGTCCATTACAACATTGGCATATGATAATTGAGCGTTAACACGAGAATTGATGGCATGGAAGTAATAGATTGAACATGGCAAATGCATTTTTGGCATTTGATTCGTGAGAGTTTACACATGGATTTGATTGCACGGGCTCATTAGTTGTGCCACCATTAATTTTATTTTGTGCAAATGCATTATTATCAGAGGGGTACTGGGTGTGAAGACGTTGTTTGTGTATAGAGCAGCCATAGATTAATTACTATACTTGACCATAGAGTAATACTGAAGAGTTTCCATTACTCTCTTCGGTGCCTCTTCATGACGACGAGGTAGTAGGCCATTTCATAGAGTTTTATTTGCTGCTGTATTTTACCAATTTTACACTTTCGTTGGACATAATACGAACAGAATTCAAAGGGAATGCGTATTTTCGTTCAATGCAAACAATATAAAACATAATTTAGCTGTCATTAGTATCAATAAACACTATTTAAAATTAGTTCCTGTCTTCTTCTCTATCATTTCCCTAGTACCTTTTTGATCAGCTGTGCCATAGAATCCCCCTCACTAGACTTAACACTTCTCTCAGCAAATTAATGACATTTGGCCTAGTGTGATCTGAACGTTGGCTGTTGAAAATAATTGCTTCAATAATACCAGATGAAGGCAATGGTTTAAAGCAACCAACAAAATAACAACAACGGTATTTCGTTTTGTGTGTTAAAATTATTGTGTTAAATACAACACAATTGTATGCTAACAATACCAGTCAATAAAAAGTTTAACACATTTAATTTTCAAAGTTTTTCGTCAAAACGACATGAAAAATTAAAGTCAGAAGTTATTGTAATTCCACCTGGTGTATAACACCCACGAAGAGTGTGAAAGGAAAAGTCAGATGAGTGAAATATTCTCTGTAGTAAGATTTACTCTATGAGAACAGCCTTTATAATTAATTGCTGGTTAATTTCCAATACAGAGGGCACATTTCACTTCGGTTTCCTAATTTTTTCGCTCACAGTTCCTTGATAGATTTTGGTATTTCTTTTGCTTTTCGTCTTCAACATTATCTACAATTATAAGAGGTGGTTTAGAGTAACGTTCAATATTGATGATAGTCTGACTTTCAACTTCTTGGAGAGGGGCAAAAAGATTTGAAGACGAATTGTCTTTACTGAGCTAGTATGGGGACTTTGTATGCTGTTTTTGATTTCCATTTTCATTAACTGGATTCTCTTGGTCCTCTTTTTGTTTGAAACATTTTGCTATTGTCTTGCTGTTGATGGATCGAAATGACCTACTTCGCTATATACTCTTCTTTACCAGTTTCGAGTGTTTCTGAACGAGCTTGGGAATGAGATGTTGATGGAGAATTAGCCAGAGGTGTAGGTTCACACTGAGATGGTGAAAATATTGAGGTATGGGTCGATATTGAGATGGAGCTATAGGATTTTGAGACTTTGGTTTGGAGTTTTTCACTTTGAGAAAATCTTTGTCTTTCCGGAGTTGGATACATAATTTTTGTAATATTTATTTTTTTCAAGAAGACACTTGGAGTTTACTAACCCATAATAAAGATAAACTATTCCGAGGAGTCAGTTCTGAGTTCGAGTGGGGCGCCATCTATATTTCAATATCGCCAATGTACTATTTATTGTGGATGCATAACCTGAGCAAATGGTTATGAGCAAAAACTGGGACACAACAAGTAAAAGATCTGAATTTTGTTGTTTAAATAAGAAATTTAATAAAAATACATGTACTTTGTAATTTGACCAATAAAAACAGTCGCAGAGAATAAGTCCGTACGGAAATACGGTACAATTTAAAGTGTTTATCTGTTTTTTTTTAAACACATTTACAGCCAAAGTCACGATGTCGAACGTTAACGTTCGCTTTCTTTCTACGCGACAAACATTTGATTTGGGAGTCACTAACAAGCGAACGAAAACATATACAATTCAGTTCAAAATCGGACCCCACTTACACCCTCTCCCAAAATCCAAGCGAACGAAGTCAGTTACTCACTTTCGTTTCAAAAAGCGAGTCACTATCTTTCGACTTGTCGTTCGCATGGTTTTACGTGTGTTTGTGTGGTTGTTGTTCAAAGCAATAACATAAAGTTGA
Source organism: Phaonia tiefii (assembly GCA_963931995.1). Taxonomy (NCBI): domain Eukaryota; kingdom Metazoa; phylum Arthropoda; class Insecta; order Diptera; family Muscidae; genus Phaonia; species Phaonia tiefii. The sequence continues at coordinate 141,309,607 of OZ008368.1, forward strand.
CGTTCGCCATTTAATTTCGGAGCGAGAGAGAAGAGTACGAAGAACTAGTATCTGCAGGCAGTGTTGCCAGTTTAGGGGATTTATCCCCGAATTGGGGATTTTTTTCCAAACAGGGGATTGTTTTCTTGGTGTGGGGATCCGGGGTTTTTTTGGGGATGAAAATTTAAGATGTATTTATTAAAAGTGCTTCTTCTGTATCATTGTTTAAAGTTTTGATCTGGCACTACCTAAATCAAAGCAAGCATACACACACGAATAATATTTGGTGTTGCGTATGTGTGATTGCAGAAACAAAGAGAAGAAAGTTAATGTGGCAAGTCTATACTGTTTTCTTGCGTTGCGAGTAAACACTTGCAAATCGTTATTGCTAAATGTTGTCAGCAAAAAGACTCCGTAGACTATACTAGACTTAATAGTTCTCTCAACAAATATCTTACATTTGGCCTGGTGTGATATTTACGTTGGATGTTGAAAAGAATTGCTTTACTAATACCAGATAGAGGCAATGGTTCAAATTAACAACAACGGAATTTCGTTTTGTGTGTTAAGTACAACACATTTAAATTTCACAACTGAAGTCATAAGTTATTGTAATTCGACCTGATGTATGCCACTTTTCGTTAAACATCTCTCTATCACACCGACCGCATCACCAAGAGTGTGAAAGGAAACGTCAGATGAGTCAAATATTCTCTATAGTAAGATTTACTCTATGCACTTGTCAGTCCCTGAAAATATCAGAATGATGACAACAATAAAACCAGTAACAAACATTTTTGATATTTGGCGTTGCTGAAAATAATAGAAGCAGTGGAGAAGAAATAACGAGATATACTAAAATTATGTACAAAACAAATAATGAAGTAGATGAATCTGAAAATTATGAGACTGAAGTATGACTTTTAACCAATGTCCAGATCAAAATCCAGATCTCATTTGCCATAATCTTTTTGTTATAACTAATTATTATTAAAATAATTATATAATATTTATAATTAAATAATAACATAATAATTTATTATGTTTAAATTCCTCAATATTTAAGTTTTCGTTTTGTTAAACTGAATTCTAAATAAATTTTTATTTTAAAACTTTCTCGAACTTCCTTTAAAACTCTGGGGATTTTTCCGGGGATTTTAATTTTTTTTGGGGGATTTTCGGGGATTAAAAATAACAATTCGGGGATTTTGCCTAAAAAAACTGGCGACCCTGTCGCAGGTGCCGCAAAGTTGGCGTTTTTGCGCTGAAATGGAAATATATTCTAATAACAAATTTATTATAATGACATTATTTTCTGTTCATTGTGTTTCTTCCATTGAATTCTATATAAATTGGTTTTATTTCAAGCTTTTATTTGATTCCCAGCTATACGACACCTAAAAGACAAGTGACTGGTTTTGACATTTTCGTTCGCATAGATGACAGCGAAAATAGTTAGTGGCTTCCGATTTTGTAAACACACAACCACACAATTACATTTAAAGCCAGGGATACGAACAAAAGTGAGTGACTGGCTTTCGTTCGCTTAGGTTTTCTTTCGAGATCGTGACTTTGGCTGTTATATTTATTCAGAGCGCGAGTTAAAGGCGACCGTCACTAGTAAATACACTGAGAGAAGTATGAATGGGATATTAAATAGTTTTTGTTTTTCAAAATAATAACAGTTGCAAATATCATAATTTTATCATCAAATCGTATAATTTAATATCCATTTTAAAAAATTATTATACAGAGTGACGCAAAATTAACGAATGGGTTTGAATTCCGTTTCGTTTTGTACTGCACACTGGCGCTATTTTCAAAAGTTTTTTTTACCATTTTTAATTCGTGATATTGTTGATTTGGTCACACCATATTGATACGCCAATGATTTTAATGTAAAGCGTTTATCGAGCTTCTGTATAAGTTCGCATTTCCTTTTAAGTGCTAAAATGTTTTTAACTAGTGAACAATCGAAAGTTTACGTTACTTGATTCCACTCAAACGCACAACCTCTATATGCAAAACACGCACGCGTGCTAAACTATTTTGGAGAAAAAAAACTAAAAACAAAGAAACTGTAACGAATTTACATACATAGATACATATGTTTTGTTGCAGAATAAATACAAAATGAATATGCACATGGCTTTTGCTTCTTTTTTTTTGTATTTATTTTGATTTTTGTTAAGTACCCAGTACCCTCTACCCAGTACTAATCAGATCGAAGGTATACTCTATAGAGCAGCTATGGTCACACCAATGCCCCACACATGTATTGGTGTTTGTAGCAGAACGACAAATGCAGTGAGAGAAATCTTGTGCTCGTTAAAAGAAGAACCAGTGACGACAATTCTTACTTAATGCTGAATTTTATGAAAAATTAAAAACAAAATGAAAAACATAAACACTGATAAAATCTAAAATATTATAGAACTTCACAACAACCTCAAGAGACGTGACGTGAACACTTAAGTTTTGAATAATGTATGTATTTGTAAGTGGAATTGTGAAAAAAATATAAAAATAAGCACATAAAACTTTGGAAATATGTAAAGAAATTCATTTTCACTGATTTCGGTGTTATAGTTTCTGAAAATACGAAAAACTAATAGCAACAAAATATGCGTTTTGCCGACGGCATTTTGAAATTTAATAAATAATAAATTTTGAAATTTAATAAATAAAACATTAATTTTTTTATCCAAAACATCGCAAAACAAAAATTCTTCCTCCCATTTCTGAAAACAAAACATGAATTTTATTGTGTATGCGCGGATGCGAGCGATATGTCCTCACTTTTTTTCTGTCCCCTCTATCGAGTAGTTCCCTCTACCCAGAGTCTACTGTAAATTTTTTATTAAAATTTGTTTTTTATTTCTTTTCAGTATTTTGTAAAGAGATTGGGGAATTTAAAATGGAACAGTACACAATTGAACAACGTACCCAAATCGTTGAACATTATTTCTCAAATCAACGGTCTATTGTTTGCATATCGTCGCTATTTTAATGCGCTGGTTGGACCATCAGAGTCAACAAAAAACCATATGGTTGCAAATTTTCGACAACAAGGGGCGGTAAGGATCACACACATGACAATATTGAACGTGTACAGGAGAAACGTCAACCAGGAGACGTTCGACACAATTTCGCCTCTCACGAAGGTCGCTGCAGAGAATTTTGCATTCAATAAGAATGTTTCCCTACAACAGTCAGCTTAATTTTGTAATTTTAATTGGTCTCCGCGTTCACCGTATTTAACCGCTCCAGACTGTTTCATTTGGCGTTATTTGAAAGGAAAAGTCTATATTAATATTAAAAAACAATATACGCGACGAAATCAACAACATAACACCTGAAGTTTTGCGAAAGCTAATGGAAAATGTTTTGGAAAGAGCACGAAAATGCGAAGCAGAAATATAATTTTAATAATTTTGTATATAAAAAAATATATAATAATTATATATTAAATAGAAAGTTATAATGAATTCAAACCCCTTCAGTAATTTTGCGCCACCCTGTATAGCGTTTGTTTGTAGTTTGTACAGTGGCTCAACATTATAATGGGACACTAACCCACATAATAAAATATATATTATTTTTAAAATATGGTAACGGAATTTTGACTTTATTTTTATGATTTCATATTGCCACGTTAGTGTTTATTATTTAAGGAAATAATTGCTGCCTTATATTCAATTGAAATAAATTTATAAGCATTCGTTCACAATAATACAGATCACGACCCTCAAAGTAATAATGGGACAGATGGCAACCATTTTCAGTTTAGCTTTAGATAACGGTACCAAATGTTTTTTTTTTTTTTGACTGACACTTTTAAGAGAACTCTATATAGAATATTTCAGTCAGTTGTGTTATAAATATTCAACATGGCGCCACGTCGTCCCCAAAACATCCCCAGAGCTGAGGAGGTTAATAATTACCCACTCAAAGTCTGGAAAATCTGTGCGAGATATCGCGCAAATAGTAAACCGACCAAAATCTACAGTGTTTAATATTATTAAAAGATATAAAAACTCAGAAAATTTTGAAAACATTGGGAAACCGAGCAAGCGAAAAATATTTTCGGATTCAGACGAGCGTTGGCTCTTACAGCAAATAAAGAAACGCCCACACCTTAGCGCACCTAAACTGGCGGCTGAAGCATAAATATTTTTGGGGAAAAATGCTAATCCCGAAAGCATAAGAAATATTTTATGAAAGCATCAATACAACGGTCGAGTAGCTAGGAAGAAGCCTCATATCAGTAAAGTCAACAAGCTGAAACGACTATCAGTGGCAAAGAGCACAGATGAAAAGATTTTTCGTTTTGGAGCAAAGTGATTTTTACTGATGAAAGTAAATTTAATATTTTCCGGTCAGATGGGCAGTCATACGTATGGAGAAAGCCGAACGAAGAGCTGCGCGAAAGAAATTTACGACCGACTGTGAAGCACGGGTCACGGTCAGTAATGGTATGGGGTGCAATTTCGGCAGCTGGTCCTGGGAATCTTCATATTATTGAAGGAATTATGGACCACAAGTACTACCTAAACATTTTGCGATGTAACCTTTCAGAAACATCCGAAAAATTAGGCCTTTCCTACGAGTACTATTTCTACCAGGACAATGATCCAAAGCATAAGGCTTATTATGTTCGGAATTGGTTGCTCTATAATTGCCCACATGTACTCGAAACACCACCACAATCGCCTGATATAAACCCGATTGAGCACGTGTGGAGTTATTTGGAACAAAAATTAAAAAACCACCACATTAACAACAAAAACACACTTACACATGATCTTAAGGAAGAATGTGGAAAAACTATCACCTAACTATTGCAACTATAACTATTGCAACTAACGATGCCGCAACGTTTGAAAGCGGTAATACAACAAAAGGGCCTCCCAACAAAATATTGAAGTTTTGAATATGATACTGTTAGGGGGTGACCCTACACAAATATACCAATCTGGTTACATCCGAACGTATACCTTCCACGACTGACTAATGTGGCAACACTCTAGCATCATGGAGATATATTTCGCGCGTTCTGATAGCATATATATAAATCTCATTGTCATGTTCAATAATTAATTTCTTTTCACTAATCTAAGAAATAAACAAACGTTCAAGTACAACAGATACCTTATTTACTTATTTTGACGTGACAACGTCTTAAATTAGGTTGCGGCTGGGAGTCACTTATGAAAAAGTGTAACGCCCGGTAACGTTACGATGAGTCACCGAACACAAGTAAACGCAATGTGTTTACTTGTGTGCCAGAAACGATTTGCTTTGCTGGCTTCTAGTGGCTGTTGGTCGGTGGTGTGAGTGTTTTTGTTTTTTGGCACATCATATATATGACGACTGAGCAAGTATGTATATGCGTATATATGTGCGTGTGTATGAATATTGATTTAGATCAGTCTGCATTGGATAAGGTATTATTTTTTGTTTTTTGGCTTTATGATATGTGTAGTGTATGTTTGTGTGTAGAAATTTTCATATGAATTAGGTAGCCAAAACGAAACAGAGAGCTGCGGTCGGCTTTAAAAACGATATGCGAATATGATGAATTGAAATACTTTTTGGTTAGTAAATTATTTTCTTTTGTTTTTAATAAAAGAAATGTTTATTTTTTATAATAAAAGAAATGTTTATATTTTATAATAAAGGATATGTTTATTGTTTATAATGTCACATTTGATAATGTGTTCATAGAAATCGCACAGGTACCTAGATGGTGTTGAAATTACTTCTATTTTCCTAAACCATAAGTTTCAATAAATGTTAAAACATCGCCCGTGAGTTCTAACACTCATTGGGCAAGTGAGTTCATTGCACTCCTATTGTGCAATTTAATTATATTCATATCAATAAATATTCTACCGAGAAAAAGACGTTGTCACGTAAAATCTTCGCCCGTAAAACCGACTTTACAGGCAACAATTTTTTTAATTCGTGTCCCATTATTACTTTGACCCTAATACCAAGAATTACTTTACTTTTTGTAGTAATGAAAATGACTTCAGTTTATATTTTCAGTAAACTCATCGCATTAGCATTAAAACGTTACAGTCAAGGAAAAAAGTCTACATACAACCTACGATTTTGAAGTTTAAGAGAATTAGTAGCGACAATTGAAAATGATATTATTGCAATATTTTGTCATTTAAAATAAAGATTATTTGAAGAAAAAAAAATATGAAAAAAATATAACATGGAAATTATTAGGGACAAACACAATAATTAGCGGGGAAAAAGTCTGCATACAGCGTACAACTCCTAATATCAAATAGAAAATTGAAAACAAAGAATATTTCCCTTTCCCAAGTAACTTTGTTGAATTAATTACATTTACAAGCATAACAATTATTTAAGTGGACAAAGTGACAAAAAAAGAAGGTATTATACCAATTAGTATCCTTGAAAATGGAAAAACGAAAAGAGATTCATACTTCAGTTCGGAATATGGTAGTAAATCTCCGCAAGGAAAATAAATCTTATGGAGAGATTGCAAAATTAAAATTAAGTCGTGCTACTGTCCAGACGATCATTAGAAATTATAATAATACCAATAGTACCGAAACTAAGCCACGTTCTGGCAGACCTAAGAAGCTTTCGAGACGCGATGTTAGCAGTATTCTTAAAGTAGTCAACCAGGATCCGAAAATAAGTGCTCCAAAATTGGCGGAACACATCGCCAAATCTTCCAATATAATTGTTACTCCACGAACAATAATAAACGTTTTACACGTCAGTGGATTTAATAGCTGAGTAGCACGCAAAAAGCCGCTAATTTCAGCGAAGAATCGCAAACTTCGCCTTGACTTTGTTAAAGACATCTAGGCAAGGGTAAGGACTTTTGGAAACGTGTTTTATTTACTGACGAAAGTAAGTATAACATTTTCGGAAGTGATGGCCGATCGAAAGTTTGGAGAAAACCAAATACTGCACTTGATCCAAAGTACATAATACCTACAGTAAAACATGGTGGTGGCAACGTTATGGTTTGGGGCGCCATTGCGTCATCTAGAGTGGGTCGTTTGGTTTTTGTCGAGGGTAATATGGACCGCTACCAATATAAAAATATATTGGAACAAAATCTGAAGGCATCTGTTGATAGTTTAGGCCTGTAAAATCAATGGATTTTCCAACAAAACAACGACCCTAAGCATACTGCACACGTTGTTCGAGACTGGCTTCTTTACTATTCCCCAAGACAGCTGAATTCGCCACCCCAGTCACCAGACTTAAACCCAATAGAGCATATATGGGACGTTTTGGAAAAATTGGTACGACAATATGACATTAGTAGCCGTGATACATTAAAAACCGCCCTTATTCGTGCATGGGCTAAAATAACACCCGATATTACGGAGAATTTGGTGACATCAATGCCCCATCGTCTTCAAGCAGTTATTGATGCCCAAGGTGGACCGACCAAATACTAAAAGTTATCTTTTTTTGTTTTTATATATACAATTTTGAAATAATATATATTTTTTGTGGCCTTATGTAGAATTTTCAGTGTTTTTGTTACTACTGTTTTTATTGTGTAAATGAATTGTTTTTTTATTTTATAAATAAACTTACTTATTATTGCCTTTAATATTGAAATAAAAATTTTCTTAATTTTCTTCACAAACTTTCTAAAATGTCTAAAACAAGGGATGTATGTAGACTTTTTTCCTTGACTGTATATAAATTAGTTTTCTTAAGTTAGTTAGTTCAGTAGAATATAGGGAACATAAGTAATATTAATAGGTGTCCCATTTTAATTTTGAGCCACTGTACATATATTTTTATAAGAAAACTGTTCAAAACTTCTCGAATCCAACCAATGACTCTTAGAAAGCGAATGGGATAAACGGCAAAACGGCGAAGAATGTTTACATTGGATAAGTGTTTGTTACTCCTGTTACGTTAACGTTACTTTACTCTACATTTTTTAATGCTTGACTGCTTAAGGCTTTGTTACAAAGTTGTCTGTAAGACTTTCTCTTGATTTGCTGATTATTGCATCACAACGGAGATTTTTTCTTAACTCTTTAGAAACCGTTGGGGTGTGTTGAGGGCGAGGTTAGAGTTTCAGTAAGATCGTCAATCTCAGCCGCATTAAGTAGTTCAGAGACGAATGAATTTCAAAACACCGTTCAAATTTTGTTTCTACTCAATCCAGTTTGTTTTACCAACGTTTTTTGGAACGACCAAAGTAAGTGCATTATGTATATGAGAGGGAACAAACACTCTCTGTCACGATTCGAGATTTTTCTTTGTTCGAACAATCGAGTGACTCGAAAATTGGGTTTCTGCCTTACTCGAACAATTGCATAAAGTTTTTAAATTTTTAAAAGTTATTCGAGAATTTTTAAACTTTTAAAATTATGTAAATAAAGGGTTTTCCGATTTGAGTGATGTGATTTCTTTGAAAAAAAAAACACACTAATTGTTAAGGAAATTCAAATGTTTTTCATTTAATGTGAAGTACAATCGATACAATTAAGTTCTGAATAAAACGTCTTATAAATGGCTTTTCCACTAAATCAAGTCGTATGTCATGAATAGAACGTACAAAATTTACTTGTAAAGCTTGAAGAGAGTCTGGTTTATTGCTAAAGACCAATGACTTCAAATAACCCCACAAGAAATAGTCTAATGGTGTTAAATCAGAACTTCTTGCAGGCCATTGAATTATACAATTTCTTGAAATAATCGAATCTCCAAACTCCCTCGCGATAATTCAGTTGTTGCCAATGGCAAATGTCCAATGGCTTCAGTTCTTGAGTGATAACAATTTTATACGGATCCAAGCCCAAATCCTTTCTCAAAATCCGCCAGGTTGTGGTTTGAGACAGTCCTCAATTTTTGACATCTTGGAATCGATAAATTGACGTCTTCAGTAACACTTGCCTGAACACCAGCAATATTTTCATTACTTCGAGCTGTTCTTTGTCTTATTGGCACTTGAACATTGTGAAAAGAACATTTACGTTCGTAATTTGCAACAATTCGACGAATAGCGAGCACAGGTGGACGATTATTACGACCAAAAAATGCGAAAAACGTACGAAAAGTTGCAATTAGAGAAGGATTATTTTGATAAAAAAATGTTATAATTTGTAAACGTTATTCTTCCTTATAACCCTCAATGATGAAATTGTAAGCATTACTGAATACAATACTAAAAAAAATACAGATCATCACATACTACAAATGGCCGAAACGAAACGTCACTTAGAAATCATATCACTCAAATTGGAAAACCCATTATTTGATTGCTTTAATAAAAAATACAACGTAGATACAGGTAGGTTTTTATTTTATTACTAAAAAAACTAAACGCAACGTTAATAACTCAATTTAACTCATAAAACGTTGTTAAACAACATGTAATAAGGTAATTGTACTCAAGTTTAAATAATTATAAAAATCCATTTCTTCTAAAAACAGTACAATGTACTACACATACATAAGTACATATGTAAGTTGAGATCATTCTATACTTAAATAGATCTTCGAAAGTAGTCTTTTAAATTTTGTATATACAGGGCTGTCACAGAAATCCATTCCGATCGAAAGTGGAATTAACTCCGTAGTTTGCGTCTTCAGAAAGCGAAAAGCGAGAAATTCTTTAGGATTGAAACCACTTTTGTTCGATGAAAATGTTATATATTCTATAACCTTGCTGGCTTTTTTGGTCGCAATTCCAATGTATTAAATAAAACTATTTAATTCAATTGTTTTCCCTACGTTTCGATGCTTTATTGGCATCCTCTTCAGGGGAGTTTTATTCTATATAACAATGATAACAATTAATATTACATTTAGTATTTTCCGTTCACTGTTCACACTTACTTCGTTTTTCTATATATTGCTTTGCATGGCTATTTTGTGTCAATCTAACATAAATGTAAATATATCGTACATGTATGTTTTCTCCACACTATACATGTTTGTCCAGTGTTAGCGTCATGTAGTAGTGACAATTTGTTTTGTCTTTGTCCTCTTTTGTGTTCATACTTATGTCATGTTTTTGTTGAATTCTCAAACTCTCTAGTGTATATCTCCTGTTAGTGTTCTTCTCTCTGTCTATAATTCTGACGTTTTCTATGTCTGGTGTGTGATTGTTCTCCATCATATGTTGTGAGAGTGCAGTGCTCATTCTCCTGTTCCTTATGTCTGCTTTGTGTTCTGTCATTCTAGTTTCCAATGATCTTTTAGTGGTGCCAATGTATATTTGCCCACATGTTTCATCAGTGTTGCCAGTGCATGAAATTTCATATACTACATTGTGTTGGTGGTTTTGTGTATCCGGGTTTTTGTTTTGGAGAATAGTATGTTCTGTAGGGTATTTTTGGGTTTGTGTGCAATTTTAAGGTCATTATTGAAAATGTTTTTCAGTAATTTGTTATCTGTTAGCGATGGTATGTATTTGACGCTTATATATGATGTGTTTTCGTTTCGATTTTCCGTAAGTTGGGTTGTAGTGTTTGTTGTCCTATTGTTATATTTTTGTATTAAGTGTTTTATGATATATTGTGGATAGTTGTTTTTGTGGAGAATTTTAGTTATGATTTTGTAATTTTTGTTGTGGAATTGTTCATGACTGTTATCGAAAACTGTTTTAATGAAATTGTAGGCTGTGTTTAACTTTTGATTTTGCGGTTGTGTGGAGTAATAATTCATCATTCGTCCGGATGCTGTCGGTTTTGAATACCAGTCTGTAATTAAAGTTGTTGATTGTCTGTGTATCTTCAAGTCCAGGAATGCAATGGTTTCGTCTATTTCTTTTTCTATGGTGAATTGTATTTTATTATGGTATTTGGTCAAGTGTTCTAAAATGGTGTCCGTGTCCTGTCTTTTGATGATGGTAAAAATATTATTATGGAATTTATATTTTAAGTTGCATGAACACAAAAAATAGGTAAAATAAGCTTTAGTGAATAAATAATATTGTTTTGAATTTATTTTGCTCAATTTTAAAGCAATTTTTATTTTATTTTAATAAAAAATTACACATTTTCACTATTACTACGAAACCCACTTTATTTTTTTTCCTAAAAGAAATAAATTTGTAAACAAAGTGCTGCCACATATTTTTCTTCGAGTCAACCACTTTTTGTTCGAACTAAAATAGAGAGTTTTTAATAATTTAACATACTGGCAATTCAAACGTAAACCGAAACAAAAAATTTAGAAAATTATTAAGGGGTTTCACGATCGTTACTGGGTTAATTCTTCAGCGAGGTAAATTTTTAAGATTGGGAAATAAGTACATATTTTCAATTTCCCAACATAAATATCGTGAGCGTCTTTTTAATTAGCAATTTACACTACGAGAAGAATTTTTTTCATTTTATTTTATCCAACTTAAACCAAGAAAAAACGAATTTTCAACAGGGAAAACTATAAAATGGTGGTAAAGAGATAGCAGATATGTATGTTTCGATATTGCGAACGCGAAAAAATAAACTATTTGTGTTGATGTGCCATACACGCAAAGAAAAAACTCGTTCCTCCCAAACGAAATCTCAGATAACTGAAGTTCGTTTGGGGACTGTAGTTGGGAGAAACGAATTTCTGTTAATCCATACATGTCATTTCGTTTGGGAGAACAGAAAAATGTTTGCAGCAAACGAGTTATGAAAACTATAAGCTGAAAAAAACGTATGCGAGAAACGAAAAACGGTTCCGCCAACTATTGTTGCAATTACAACAACCGAGTTCTAGTTACTCCAAACTAAAAACCGTTTGCGAGGAGTGAAAAACGTTTGCAGTAAACGAGTTATGAGAAATGAGAGCTGAAAAAACCTTTATGAAAAACGGTTCCGCCAACTGTTCCTTTGGTTACAGCAACCGAGTTGTAGTTCCTCCAAACTAAAAACGGTTGCGAGAACTGAAAAACGTTTGCAGTAAACGAGTTATGAAAAATTACATCTGAAAAAACCTTTGCGAGAAACGAAAAACGGTTCCACCAACTGTTCTTTCGGTTACAGCAACCGAGTTGTAATTAAAACTTATTTATAGATTTCAAATTTCCAACTTTTATGATTTCTAATAAATAAAAGTTAGCATTTTTGTCTATTTTTTCACTGTCTACTTACACTTCTACTTCTGTCTCGCCTTGCATCCAAATAACAACTAAAAGCGCAGCAAACTACAACGCGTCAATTGTCCATCCAAGATATATTGACAAGCTAGAAGCATTAGAGTGTGTGATCACTTTTATGTGTATGCGTGAGTGTGTATGCCAAACGAGTGGATAAGACTGTGTATACAGTCGACAGAATGAGAGAAATTTAAGTTCTTCGTAATCTGTGCTCTCATTAGGAAACTGGCTAATTTCAGTTATCGCAAACGTATCGCGTTTGATGCAAACGAGATCTCGTTTGCAACAACATGATACACATTTCCGACATATATGAGTTTATTTGGGAGAACTACATGAACGATTGCCATTAATAGAAATCAATCAAGGTATTGTTGCGGCAACCGGGCAATAAACGTTTTTTTTTCTTTGCGTGTAGTGAAAGCGGCAAATGTATTCATGGAAAACATTTTCATTTGTTTAGACTTAATTTAATTTAGAAACCAGGGACGTTCAGAAATTTTCGGAATTAACAAAATGGATCGCTACGGAATTATAACCATTCAGAACAAATTCTGTGGCAGTCATGATAATTTAAATGATTAGCTTTAGACGAGTTTTTCATTCGTTTTTATAAAACTCGATTTTGAGAAGGCTCTGTCGCTTAACGTGAATGTTGGCGAAACTGAGAGAGGTGCATTAGAGTACATCCAGTTTGTTAGATGTCTTTTTTGTTTTACCCAAATACATAAAGTCATCTATTACATAACTATTGCCAGTCTTTGATTTTTTTCACGTTTTAGGGCGAGTATCACACTCGTCATTTAAAAGCTCAATTCAAAAGCTCACAGCAAATTTTCATATTAAATGTCAAACATTGGGCATTTAAAGTCCACGTAAGTGGAGAATTTTCAACTGTGAATCTGGACATTAATTGTGCTATTTAATTCAGCTACGACACTACTTTCATTAGTGTTTAATAGTCGTGATTTGGTTACAAGCAAGCAAGTTGCAAAGAAAACGGTTTTTTAGCGAGAAGTCATTTTATTCAAAAATATGAAAAATGGTTAAAAACGGTAAAATATGTCAACATTTTTTTGTTTTAAACTTAGCGAAAATGAATCTCGTCGCTAAGTTCTCGCTAAGTCTTCGCTAAGTGCTTCATATAAGCAAGCGGTGTAACCAAAACAAGCTTAATGTTTCCTCCTCAAACATTTCATCCCATGCACCTGATACGGCAAGAACATTTTCTTGGTTCAGTTTCAAACAGTGGAGAAAACAACTTGTTTCCGTATTCTATTCATATTTCGATCTAGGCTTCAAAAAGTTATCATTAGTAGGATATGGTCCTAAATTAAGATACAAAATAAGTGTATTGAGAACTTTTATTCGTCGAGAATTAAGTCGATACACAGGCAGCCAGGCTGCCATAAAATCCCTGGAAGCCATGTTTGCTACGTCCCTGACGATGAAAGAATGCCACTCATCACTTAGGGTGATGGCAGAGTATTTTGACATCAGGCTCATCTGGGTACCGGGACACAGCGACATTCCAGGCAATTGCGTAGCGGATGCGTTAGCTAGACAGGGCACTACGGCACAGGTTCTTCCGACAAAAGAAGGTGTTAGCATGCCAATCTCTACCTGCCGTTTGCAGATCAGGCAGTGGGCCGATAATATGTTCAAGGACAAGTGGAGACTTACTTCAACTTGCAAAGAGGATTAGGCAACCACTTAACTTGCCGGGAGGCAGGTTATCCAGAATGATAGGAACACTTACGGGATATTGTCTTGGAGGAAAACACGCCCTAAGATTGGGACATGGAAACTCCACTCTCTGTATATGCTGCATGGAAGAGGACGAGGAAACGACGAAACACCTTCTCTTGGATTGCCTTGCTCTGGCAGGACTGAGAAGTAGGATATTCGGAACACATTTAGTTAGCACCGTAGCCCAACAGGATATTCCTGTAGGTCTGAAAGGGCAAATTGGTAAGACGACTAGGCAATAGTTGCTATAGAGCAAACTGCAGGTATCACAATGATGTTCTTTAGCCTAAGTGTGCTAGACAGCGTGCTGTCTTGCAGCTTTTCAACCAACCAAGTCGATACTTGAGGCGTTACAATAAATCATTTGCAAATTAATTATTTGCCTTTACTAAATTATTTATTTCAAAAAAGACCGTCAAATTCATGTCCAATTCTTAAGTATTTTGTTTTTGCACTTTTTTTTATTTACTTATATTCTTAGTACACAACTATTAACTTTGACAGAATAGTAAAATTTGGACCATGTAGCTGAGATAGAGAAATGTGTTTGAAAACAAATGTAATTCAAATGTATAACCCATTGCTTAATAAACGTGCTTGATTATTAAATTGAAACTGAAATTTAACGTGTCCATGGAGGTGGAAAGTTTCCGTTAGCTAGCTAGAGTGAGATGACGAAACGAATGAGCAGCCTGATTGGTTATGCGATCACTGATACGTCTCAGACTTATTAGGTGACCATGTCACTGAAGCTAACCAAGATATCGGGCATATCCCTTTGTTCTTAGAAGGCGCATGAGCCCACATATGGGCCAACAGCGGATAGAAACTAAAGGAAGAACATCCAGGTTCGACATACCATGAGAAAAAACATGAAGTTGGTTGCGAATTTGGCAAAAGAATACGACATCTAGTCTCTAGGTTCAATCCTGTGAGTGAACGTATAGCCACAATCCGCATAAAAGCTAAATATTTTTATATTTCCCTAATTTGTGTGCATGACCCGACAGAAGAGAAAGATGATGATGCCGAAGACAAGGCATCTTTTCATATTCAGTTCCTAGAGGAAACGAATGATCGCTGCCCTGGCCATGACATTAAGATTGTACTAGGAGATATTAATGCTAAGGTAGGCAGTGAAAATGCGTTTCATCCAACTGTTGGCAATTTCAGTCTACATGCTGACAGTTCCGACAACGGCATGAGACTGATTGACTTTGCCGCGGTTAAAAACTTGGTAATTAGTGGTAAAAGATTCCAGCATAAACACATCTACAAGGCTACTTGGGTATCCCCTGATCCAAGAACGAATAACCAAATTGATCACGTGGTAATTGATGGAAGGCACTCATCCAGTGTAATGGACGTACGAGTGATCAGAGGAGCTAACATCGATTTCGATTACTACCTCATAATCATACGTAGAGCGAAAATCATACGAAACCAGACCCAGCGAAAGCTAGACATCGGAAAGCGGCAATTACCAGATGTAGCCACAGCCTACTCAAGGAAGCTCTCGCATATTTTGGCACAGAACCCACCCCCTCCAAATGACGATCCTGAAGCGCAGTAGAAACCCATTTCCAACTCTATAAAAACTGCCGGAACAAAACCGCTCGCAACAAACCATGGTACTATGAAGGGTGTCACATAGAAAATGATAAAAAGAACTCTGAACGTATGGCAATGCTTCAGTCAATTGCAATGTGAGCTGCGATTGAGCGGTATAGGGAAACAAGAAGGGAAGTAAACCGTCTCTTTAGGTGTAAGGAACGAAGACCGAAAATTCTACCAAAAAGTCATAAACGGAACTAATGGACATGGTTCAGGGCGCCTCTTCTGTAAAGACAAGGACGGAAATCTCATCGCAGATGTGAAGACCTTGTTGGAAATATGGATAGATCATTTCTCCGCGCTACTGGTACCTGAGATATCCAATGACAATGAGACAATCGATCACAATTTGGACGACGACGTCGATTGCCCCTTTCATACCCCATACGCGGTCAGAACAGCTATTGTCCGGGTTACGAACAACAAAGCCGCAGGAGCCGATGGATTACCGACGGAAATGTTTAAGCCTGGCGGCGATGAGCTGCTAAGGTGCATGCATCCGCTCAATAGCAAAATTTGGTTAGATGAATGCCTGCCCGGCGATTGGAGTCTCAGTGTACTTTACTATGCCCCATATTTAAAAAAGGTGACCCGAATTTCTATGCCAACTACCGTGGAATAAGCATTTTATCCATAGCATATAAGGTTCTATCAAGTGTAATGTGCGAAAGACTAAAACCAATTATCACTGGTGAAGACCCACAAAAAACAAATCGACACCTATCATCTATTTGTCGACTATAAGGCGGCCCTCAATAGTCTGATACGGAGCAATGTCTGAACTTGGCATTCCTGCAAAACTCATACGCCTTTGCTGGATGGCCTTGATGAACACCAAATCCGCAGTGAAAGTTGGTAAGGATCTTACCTAATCTTCTGAATATAAGCGGGGCCTCAGGCAAGGCGACATCCTATAGTGCGATCTCTTTAACATCTTAATGGAAATCATTATGAGAAAAGCTGCAGTCAACATGAATAAAACCATCAGCATCAAAAGTCACATGCTGATGATATAGACATCATTGGGCGCACAATGAGAGAAGTTGCTGCGGTGGAGTCAGCAAAAATGGGTCTGAAAGTAAATGAGGA
The DNA here is from genome assembly GCA_963931995.1 of Phaonia tiefii. NCBI lineage: Eukaryota > Metazoa > Arthropoda > Insecta > Diptera > Muscidae > Phaonia > Phaonia tiefii. Next base: position 141,326,156 of record OZ008368.1, read on the forward strand.
CAACACAAATATAATGGGCCTCCACTCGATTAGACCAAAGCCTGAACGTTGAAAGCGGTTATAATTTCGAGGTGGTGGACGAATTTATATGCCTTGGATCTGCCGTAAACAAAAACAACAACGTCAGCCTTGAGATCAAGGGGAGATTTGTGATTGCGAATAGATGTTATTTCGGGCTAAGCAAGCACTTTAGAGATAAACCACTCTATCGAGTAACAAACGTCCAGCTATACCAGACTCTCATACAACCTGTCTTGCTTTATGGTGCAGAATCCTGGGTCTTAACCATGAGCTGCATGAGCTATGTCCCGACACTGGTATAGTTAAGCGGATCAAAATCAGGTCATGTCAGTAGAATGAATGAAGACGAACCAGTTTGCGAAACCGAACTCGAAGACAAAAAAAGGAAGACCAAGACTCCGTTGGAGGGATCATATTGACGAATCCCTGCGTACACATGGTATTATAAGTCAAAAGATCGAACTGGTTGGTGAAATATGTTATCTTCGTTTTGTACGGTCCCGAGGTTGTTCGATACCAGATAAGTAAGTAAGTAGTATGGGTAAGTAAATGTAAAATAAACCAATATGAACTTAAGGAAATATTTAGACAACTAATTAGATGTTTACAGCAAATATTATACTATATTATTCATTACTTGAATTATTCGATTAATCGGTATTAATTACTCGATTGATTTATTACTCGAAACCAGTTTAAACTACTCGAACAAAAGTGTGAGAAATTTCTTTTCGATAATTCGAACAAAGGTTAATCGTTTCCATCTTCCATCAGTGTACCAACAATGTCCTTGGTACAAACATAATTCAGTGTACAAAACTTACTCTATTCTGAATTTCGATTTTCAGTGTTAAATCAGGGGCTATTCATGACACAGCTGTTCGACTAAGTAGTATGAAAATGATAGGAAATAGAGTGGATGGTCGAGAGAACGATAAGCAACCAAAAGCAAACCATGTAGCAAACTAAGTTTAAATGGTATTTGATTGATACCAATGACAGCTAAATTATGTTTTATGTTGGCTGCATCGAACGTAAATACGCATTCCATTTTATTTCTGTCCGTTTATGTCTAACCAAATAGTAAAATACAACAGCAACTCGATGAAATGACATACTACATCGTCGTCATCGAGAAACATAAACAGAGGGACAGCCTCTTGTCTATTGCTCAAGCATTTGTTTGGCGTATACTTTAGATATGGTAACATCAATAAACCTCAAATGCAAGTATCGACATTGCCACAACTATGCAAATGGTTAGGGGTATTTGTATTGTTTGTGGTCAAATACATATTTAGAGTAATTCATATGGTCATTTATGGATAACTTCAACACATTTAAATGCACAAGACTTAGGGCCTGTTTTTGTAACACGTGTCCGAATTCCACTTTTGCTTTTTGTACTCTGTATAAATAAAGAGCATTTGTTTCTGAAAAGTTTTGATTCGACAAATCCAAACACGGGCGAAACATTACAGACAGACCATTTTTTTTTTGTTGAAAAACAAAATTCTGAATCTAAATCATATTTATGAAGAAATAAGTGATAACTGCAAAGTGAAAAATTGTGCCTAAAAGTGTCTCCCCTCTATCATTTACATTGGCACTTCCCCACATTGTGTGGTGCGCATTGACATTCGCACAAAGAAAGATACATATGTATATGTGCAAACAAGTGTGTACCAAATATTATCCGCATTACTTAAATAATGCTTGAGATATGATTATTTAATCTTTAGTGCTATGGACGCAGCCGCAAACCTGCAATTTTAAACCTTTTCACTACTACGCCCACATACGAATAAATAAATATAAGTACATATGTATATATTGCCCCCATTACATCCCATGAAGGACCACTCACTGATTGGAACCTAGTTTTATATCGTTTCCAAACGGGTTTTTGAATAGGGACGACGCAAAGACGTTTGTAATGGAATACTTCTAAGTAGGATGTATCAAAAGGACATTAAATATTTTCTCAAATAATTAATAAATATATAATATATGTGATGTAAAAAGTTTTCTCGACCTGAAACTCGTTTCTGTAGTTCTCGAATCGAAAAAGGTTTCACATGAAACATGTGAATTGAAACAAAATCGCTACGAATCCGTACAAAAAATCGCTTCTCACATGTGTCGGTTCCTGAAACTTTTGTTTTGCGAAAACTTTCTGTCACGTACTGTTTTTTATGCTTATTTGAAAAGAGAGGAAAAAACTGTTTCTAAAAAGTAGGGAGTCGAAAAATTTAAATTTGAAACGTCAAAAATACTCACAAATTAAAACTGTACTAGATTTTGATATATTTTCTACAAAAGTCCGTTTTACAAATTTATTTTTTAAGTGGAGATGATAAGAATTATAAATTTTTATTATGTATTTCAATTAATTGTTCCTAAATATTACACAAAAATCAAAAAAGCATAAAGAAAATATAGTTGAATATATGTCTTTAGGAACAAAGCCCTCTCTCGGCGGACAAAGGTCCAGCTATATCAGACTCTCATTTTACCTGTCTTGACATATGGCTCCGAAACTTGGGTCATATCGCAAGCGGATGGTAAACCTGGGAGTTTTCGAGAGAAAAATTATCCGTAAAATATATGGTCCTGTTGTGGAAAACGGCGAGTACCGACGTCGCTGGAACGGAGGGCTATGTAATCTATATTCTGACGTGGTCATACATAGCTAGGCGAATCGAATTGGGCCAATTGCGTTGGCTAGGCCATGTTATCAGAATGGATGAGGATGAGCCAGAGCGAAAGGTTTTCGATAACGTACCCGATGGGAGCAGGAAAAGAGGACGACCGAGACTCCGCTGGAAAGACCGAGCAGAAGAATCCCTCCGTATCCTTGGTATTACCAACTGGCGAGAAAAGGCGAAGGATATAGCCAGTTGGAAGAATATGTTGAAATTTGTTTAATTAGTTTGTTTAATTAATATGTGTAAGACGTCTGACCTCATGATGTTGTAAAATAGTCAATAAAAAATGATATGTCAACTAATTTGAAATTTGCAAGAGGGTTTGGAAGGTTAAATTCCAACATAAACTGTAAGGAGCAGTGGGAATCCCTTAAAACAACTTCTATTTTTTGTTTTTTTTTCGCACTGGCGTGTTTTGTTTGTTTATGTTTTCCAATAAAAACATTATAAGCGTTGCCTCTTTTCGCATTGATATACAGAAACACTTTTTACTCACAAATCGAGAAACGACGGAATTGTTTGTTTCATGGTTAATGTGAAAACTTTTTCTATTCGAGAACTACAGAAACGAGGTACTGGATAAGCTTAACAGTGCATTGATAAACCAGCTCTATCTAAATCAAATACATTTCACTGGTTAGTGAATTCAGTTGGGTCGCCCTTTACTCGGGGACGAATTTTACGAAACTTGTGGTGATTTCGTTTCTAAAAGAACCAATGTTGCACTTATATGAGGCGACATTTAAAAAATGTTGCCATCACTCCATCAAAGTTGTGCCTTTTTGGGGTGAGAAACGAACATAGAAATGTTGCATTTTCTCACAGCTGTATTCTTCCTTTTGCTTTTTTTGCATGTTTTATTTACCTAGCTTATCTAAAATATTCGAACAGTCTTTATGGAGACCCAATCGATATTAAGCAATTTTAAGCGGCTTTTCATACAAACTGGTCGAAAGAGTCCCAATACAATTGGTATATTTTGAAATTCCCACTTAATTAAAATTTAGACCACTTTGTTTGAGAAGGTAAGCGATTTTAACTGAAGGATCTTAAATTAGCTTAGCACACCACACAAAAGGTAGACAAATTAGCTTAGGAAGGACAAAAACTACAAACAAAAACACATATTGTGAATCATTTTACCGGGCAACATTCTCTGATAGGGCACTTTTGTAATTTTTGAGTGCAACATTTGTCAGCAACGACCTTGAAGTAGGGTCGCACTTTTCCACAAACGAACACAAGAATGCCCTTGTAGGGTAAATGGCAAAAAAAAGTGTTGAATTTTTTCTCAGAAACGAAATCGCTATTACACATCTCTGTTTTTGTTATGCCAAGTATAAACTCTGTTTTGTTATATAAGTATATCGCCAAAATATTTCTGCTACATAACTTGTAAAAGTCATGTTTTTGCCAGAAATTACGGATATACATCATTCGTTCCAGGAAAGAAAGTTGAAAATAAGTGATTTTCTGAATTCACATCCTCCGATTTTGTTTATATTGACAACAGAGAGACTCTATGGAGCCATTAAGAGAATCCCATTATCAGATATTTGAAATTTAAAAAACTCGATATTTTATTCGCGTTTTTCATTTTTGAAAAACCTAAAAAAATGAAAAAAGTTGTGAAGTTTGGTGAGCAATATTTTTTTAAGTAGATGGACTATTTCAAAAATTTAAAAAGTTTCTGAATGACACGGTTGTCAATTTGTAGAATCCGTACTCTAAAAATGAGGGCTTGATTTCAGAAATGCATTTTTATAGCAACTGAACTTTTTGAATGCATTTTCCACTTCTTTTTCCCCCTATGATTTTAAAAAATGTAACATCATTGCAAAATTCAGAATTTTTTATAAAAAAGACAAGTAATCTTTTTTTGGGACAAGGCAGCTTACTATTTGTAATGATTTTTTAAAAAAAAGACACTTGATTTTTCATATAAAAAAAATAAAATTTAATTTTTTTTAGGATTTTGAAAATGTTTGTACAAAATATGAAAGAAATTTATTTGGTATGTAACTTTGAATTGCTATATTTTAAACAGTTTTTGTCGCATTACTATTATTTAAAAAGTTACTGTAAGGTATTGTTGTCATTTAAAGTGTGTTTTTCTAAAATAATGCTGATTGAGAATAATGCGAATGCAATTACTTGTAATATAAATGCTATTTTTGGATGCACTTTGCAAAAATTTCTAATGTACAGAAAAAAAATTGTTTTTCTTTTGATTTTTTTGTAAGTAGGCTTACTTTTTGATGCTAAATACTTATTCCTAGGAAACTACATGCTACTAGAATTGGATGATGGAATACTTCTTCCCTATTTCATCATGTATTGTGTTCAGCGTGTATACACACCTATGTACACATTTGTACATATGTGTGTACAATTCTGTGACAAGCAAAAGTAGCAAAGATCGAATCAAACTATTAGTTGGAGCGAGATGACTCGATATGTACAAATGATACGTATGAAATATTTCACATGTTTTTTTTAAAAAATCATTAAAAATAGAAAAATTCTTTGTCCCAGAAAATGAGAACATTTATTTAATAAATACTATTCTAAATTTTACAAAAATGTCTTTTTTTGAAAATCGAAGGGGGAAAACGCACTGCAAAATGCACTTTAAAACTGCATTTGCATACAATTTTTTTTTTTTTATAGTGGTAACTTTTAAACTGCAAATCATAAAATAGACAAAAACAGCTTTCAGAAACTTTTTGAATCTTTGAAAAATTCGGTCCACTTATGGAAATGTGGCTCTTCAAAGTTCACTACTTTTTCCATTTTTTTAACTTTTTGAAAAATGAAAAACGCTAATAAAATCGCGAATTTAACAATTTTAAAAATCTAAAAACGCAAATGTATATTTGGCTCCATAGAGTCTCTCCGTGCAAAATTTGAAGAAAATCGGAAGACCTTCGGTCAGATTTGTGGCGTTTTCTCATGGAATGAATGACATATAATAGTTGTTGTAGCATTAATATTTACTCTCCATATTGGATTATAATTGAATTTAAATTATAGTACTTATACATATTGTTTGGCTTACAATTATAAATAATAATTTAAAGACATGTAAAAAACGAACTCACCTTATATGGCTGGAGGAGTTGTAGCTTGACTTACTTAAAGATGTTGCACAGTGGAATGGAGATCGATTACTCGTGGAATGAATTTCACGAAGTGGGCTAACGACCACTCTGGGCAGTGGCGAATGTAAAGATTCTGTGTCATTTCCTGTCTGATTACTGCTAGAAGTACGGTTACTAAGGAAATAAGCAGATTGTTGCAAGCCATAATCTTCTGAAAGTATTGAAACAGAATCCAGACGAGTTCCAGATGCTGCCTCCCCAAACGTTGGACTAAATGCTGCGTGCAAACTTGATGCTGAATTAGGTTTTTTTGGTAAAAGAGGAGCTTCATCATTCTCGTTTGCCTCCGCGGGTTTATTATCAAGACTAGCTGGTGTTAATTGTGCCGCCATTATGGGCATGATATTTGTTGCTTGCTGGATAGCGGTGTTTCCCGACGACGACGTCCATTTGGCTCCGTTACGCTCTGGTATGTTTACATTGGCAAAAACAGAAAAAGCTTGCACATTGGAACTATTTTGTATATTTGTAATGTTGCTTATGCTATTGCTTGGTGAACATTGATCCCCAGCGCTGACATCTGCAACTGGTATAAATGAATGCGACCTCGTTGTTAGTGTCTGGACTTTGTTTATAGCGTTAACTGTTCCATTATTTGTTGCATTACTCATGCTATTATTCTGTCGTCGAGGTTTAATGCCAGGTGACTTCAACGGTATAGAGACCCATTTCCTTGGCTAGAAGGCAATAATCATGTATATCTGAAGTAACAATGTTGTGATAACTTACAAATTTAGGCGGCTGCTTACAGCCCCTGGGCTCTATGCGAAGACTTTCGTGGTACAAAAAGTTTGATATGTCTGTATCTGACATACCCTTAAAGGGATCTAAATTTTCCAAGAATTTCTACAAATAATACAAGATATAAATGATTCCATTGTATACACATAAAATTTGTACATTAGTTTATACTGAAAAACTATTTTCTTTAACTTTAAATGGTGCGTATTATAATGCTAATTGGGGGATTGTCAAACACTTCTGAAGGTACTTTTGACCCCTTCCGGTGGTTGAAGTTCTCACTTCTAGAATATTTTGTCACTTGTTTTGTGTGTTCAATATGGGGTTCAAACGACACACAGTGGTTGCTTCTATGAAAATGCTGAATATTTCGTTCCATTAAATGCAAAAGTCAATCTAAAATAAAATGTTGACATTAAATTATCAAATTTTAAAAACAAGTAAATCTTTTTAAATTTAGATATCTATTTTGTTTAAATTTCCTTTTGAATTCAATAATCAAGTTCGAGGTCCCAATTTTTTTATTTTTCAACGAAGTATTGAAGAAAAATTCAATTATTTATTTAACTGGTGACTATTTTTAAAAGTATGTTGAGATGTTTCTCTATTAAAGCCTGAAGATTCAAAAATACATTATTTTTTGTTAACGAGAAATTAATTTTTAAAAATTGCACCTTTGAGATGCGTTAACCGTTCTCAACTACCGAATTTGAATTTGATCTGATTTTTGTATATTTTATTTTTAAAACAAAGCTGAGACTTTTTCCTATAATTATTTTTTCTCTATATTATTTTTTACAGGTTAATGCAGAGTGTAATAAATACTGTTCACACACTTTATGCTATAAAATTAATAGTAAATGGTTTTATACCAAAGATTTTTTTATAAATTTATTAAAATACATATGTATGTTCATTAGACTGGTCGTTAAAAATAAATTTTAAACCGCCGGACGTAAATAGTTTCCTTTCAGAAATTTTCAGAAATGGTCATAACTTCGGAACGGTAAGGCCTCTGGCTTCGTTTAGGTCATTTTGGAAAGGTAAGAGGTATGGCTATCTTTCAACAGAAAAAAACCACATCTATGAAATTGTGTTGGAAAGTGTATTTGAATTAAAACATTCTGGAACCAGTGGACCTGAGGTACCGATTTTTAATTGTTTTGCCGCAGTTTGGGACAAACTGGATCACCAACTATTTAAAAGCGGTCTAGAGAACGGTATTGTCTGCTCCAAAATAAACGATAAGGAACGTGAAGCAATAAAAAAAGTTTGCCATCAACAGTTAGGAAAAGATCACAGTCGCGCAGACTACAAAGAGCTTCTTCATCTGACACTGACGTTCCTGGGACAAGACGGTGGTAATTTTCAGTCCTGCAGCTCAACATCCCATGCAAGATTTATGGGTAAAGCAATTTACATAAGTTACCTGCCATCTGGCTGAGCAAATTGAGGTTATGTGAATTCTTTTTTCCCATTTTTTTCCGAAAGCTCTGTATCTCGGCGATTTGACTTTTTTCGACTTTTTTTGATTCTGAAAGGCCTCCTAAAGACCTTCCCAACAAGCCCAAAAACAACAAAAATCCGACCACTGGCTCAGAAGTTAGCAACTTTACCCCACACCCTCCGACCGCATATCCCAAAATTTTGAGCCCGCTGCCATTTCGCACCCTTGCATTTTCGGACATGGTCCTAGTGGACTTTTCTTCATGAAATGAGCCAAGGAATACACTGGAACTTCCTGAATCGCCCTGTATATGGGTATTGTTTTTTTATTCCGAAATATATTCCACAATTTGTTTTTCCATATTTTAAAATTTCCATTTTAAAATACAATCAAGGTTCAAGCTCGATTTACAACGTTTAATAGCGCATTAATATGATATATCCCTTAACCTTCTGGGACTGACGTGACTTAGTTTCACAATTTTGCTGACGTGGTAGTACACCAGACACCATTTCGAAGGCTTACATTTCTTAAGATTCATGTTGTATGCCTACCACAATGGTTTTTGTTTTTGCTTTAGGGGTTTAGAAACTTATTAATTACAATATATTTTTATTCCAATAACAATTTTTATATTAAAAAGGTTTTTATTGACACGCCACAAATAGGCACCCCAAAACTTATATCTGTACAAAAACATAAAAAAAAAATTAAATTTTGTAGTGTTTTGAAAAAGTTTTTTATATTTTTAAAGTTCACAATTAAGCCAATCAGTTAAAAAAAAAATTAAAAAAATTTAACGGTTCAATAAAAAGTTACAACGTTTTCATTCAGGTTCCACAAAGTGGCTTAGACGAGACTTAATTTTCACTATTCTACTGACGTGGTAGTACACCAGACACCATGTCGATGGCTTGTATTTTCCTAGTTTCATTTTGTACATATACCGTAACTCTTTAAAACCTACTTGTGTAAATTCAAATACAAACTTCACTTTTATGAGCATAATACTCGACATATGTATACTAATTTTGCCAGTGTTCCAGATCTAACACCATTTTAGGAGTTTAAATGAAAGCACATAATAATTTTTAAAAATTACAAAACCCATTTCATTTATTTATTAAAAACTGATATTCCATATTTTATAGCAATAATAGAACACAGCAAAACAATTTTACTGACGTATTGTCTAGGAGACACTACGAGAGTATAACAATTTTACTGATGTGTTGTCTAGGAGACACTACGAGAGTATAACAAATATACTGAGGTGGTTGTCTCTCAGACACATACCTTAACACTGACGTGGTTGTCTGGCAGACACTTTTCCTCTTACTCCGACGCGTGCACACGCAACGATTTCTTCCAACACACTAACGCTTGCCTCAAAGCGTAATAGGAAGGTACTGAGAACGCGAAAGTCAATGCTGCAAAAATAACGGCACAATCGACTGTTGTGTGATTCGTGGTGTCTGTCAGACTACCACGTCAGTCCCAGAGGGTTAAATACGTGTCTAGTGAGAGACAAAAAAGTAACCAAAGCTAAATCACATGTTATGACAAAACAAAAAAAAATTTGTACAGGATATGAAAAAAGTATATGTTTGCATAAAAATACTTTTGACTACATAAGAACGTAAACAAAATTAAATTGATATTTAATTAAGGAAAAGTGGTAAATAAAATAAAGCTTTTAAAAAAATTGTCCATATTTAGATTTGTGTTCTTGGTTCGAGAAACAGCGTTATATATTTTTTCAAAAAATTCTTCATACTGATTTTTTTACAACACTTCAATTTGTTTTTATTTTTTTAATGTGTCATCACTACATTTCATTGCTTGACATGTAACGGTATTATACAAATGTGTGCGAAAAAGTCAATCATCAAAGGCAATGAATGTAGGACATGCATGGTAAAAGCAATGAATATTTGAATGCACAATAAAAGCGAATTCTTTCATTCTGTTCTCTGCTTCATACATGCTAGTAAACATGCTGTAGATCCCGTTGTACTGTTTGTACTGAGTGTTAGAATGGATCATTCTATTTTTGCCGTGAAAGACTTTGGTTGTTCATTTGTGTCAGTTTTAATAGTTTTTATTTCAAAGTCATTTATAATGTCAAATGCACGTTCAACATCGACCAGGAAATCAGCATCCAGCAATTGCTCAATTTCGACTAGAATTTACACGGACTCTATGTATAATAGTCGTGTTTTGGTTACAAGCAAGCGATTATCGCTTGCTAAGTTTCAAAGAAAACGGTTTTTTAGCGAAAAGTCATTTTATTAAAATATGTATATGAAAAATGGTTAAAAACAGTAAAAGATGGAAATTTTGTTTTTTTTTTAAATTTTAGCGAAAATGAATCGCGTCGCTAAGTTCTCGCTAAGTCTTCGCTAAGTGCTTCATACAAAACAAGCGATTATATAAGCAAGCGGTGTAACCAAAACACGCTTAATATTGATCTAATTATTGGCCGAGTTTCACATCAGATTATGGGTGCTAAGTTACCATCAAACCGTCAAGCTCTGCATGCATGTGAAGCTTGGCAGTGAATATGATATCAGTTTTTTGGCAACAAGCACGCCTGTCTGTACGTGAGTCCCATAAATGCTCTGAAATATTGGTTAAATTGTACGACGAATGGAACCTAATTCGAAAATATTCCTCTAAGAGGACACCTCATGCAAAAAAGACAAAGTTTATTGACAAATTGGACGATCTCTTTGATATTGCACACGCTGACGCACTAAATAATATTAGCATTGAAGAAGATAGGCAATTTTTGTTAAAACAAAGAGAGAAAGAACGTCCAGGTTCCATGGTGGGAGTCGACTTGAATATCTATGGGCGACAGAAACGATCGCAAAAGCGAAAGAAACTAGAGGAGCTCCGAAAGTTAAAACAATCAAGAATATCACAACAAATAAGTGGTAAATATATATTTATGAACATAATTCTTCATATACCTACTGAATTAATTAATTAAATTTTGATTATGGTTTGAAGAACCCGAAATGAGGAGCATTGATAACACCAATGATGAAAATTCGGACTCTACAATGGACTTTATGGTAGACGTCGATGGTGAGGTTGGGGTGAGAGGAAGCGCCAAAAGAGGGTGCAATCAATGGATCACACCACGTCTCTCCGCTGCCCTCGACGATGCTAAGGTATCAAATGGAAAAGCGGTGCACAGTTTAATAGCAGCAGCAGAGGCTTTGGGCGTGGATATTGAATCGAACCTCTGTGAATAAAACACTAAAAAAGCATCGTGAACTGGAATTAGCAAGCATCAAAGCTGACTTTGCCGAAGATGTAATTAAACTTGCTTCTAGTTTTTAGTTTTTTGTTCCTACATTATACCTTTAATTATAATTTTTAAGAATTGACAGCTAAAATTTACGCCACTTTCCTATTTCACTTTCAATTACGTAGATAAATAGCGCGCACTTACTGGTGGTTCACTGGGATGGCAAGCCGATGGAAGCCGTAGTTGGCACAAACAAAGTGGAACGCATAGCCATCCTTGTGAGCTATAACGAAACGTCAACAGCACAGGAGAAAATACTGCGGCTGCTGTTCGCGATGCATTGATCAGTTGGAACCTAATAAATCGGATTAGTGCCATGAGTTACGACACTACTGCATCCAATACCGGCCAAAACAATGGTGCTACAATATTCTTGGAAAAATATTTAGACCGGAAATTGATTCAAATACCATGTCGCCACCACATCTATGTGTATTTGAATTAAAACATTCTGGAACCAGTGGACCTGAGGTACCGATTTTTAATCGTTTTGCCGCAGTTTGGGACAAACTGGATCACCAACTATTTAAAAGCGGTCTAGAGAACGGTATTGTCTGCTCCAAAATAAACGATAAGGAACGTGAAGCAATAAAAAATGTTTGCCATCAACAGTTAGGAAAAGATCGCAGTCGCGCAGACTACAAAGAGCTTCTTCATCTGACACATCTGGGACAAGACGGTGGACATCTGGGACAAGACGGTGGTAATTTTCAATTGTGCTGCTCAACATCCCATGCAAGATTTATGGGTAAAGCAATTTATAGTTTGAAAATATTTATTTTTCGAGAGCAATTTAAGTTAACAAAAAGAGAATTAAATTCACTGAGAGATGTTTTAATTTTTCTGGTCCAAATGTATGTTAAAGTCTGGTTTGGATGCCCAAACGCCATAGGAGCTCCAAACCGAGACTTGGAATTTCTCAAAGACTCTATTGCTTATACAAAAACCGATATAGATGTTTCCGACACAATTTATTCGAAGATCAAAAATCACTTGTGGTACTTAACACCTGAGACCATAGCTTTGCCTTTTTTTGATGCTTGTGTTTCCCGTGAAGAAAAGCGAAAAATGGTTAAATGCCTTCAATCAATGGAACCAAACCTTGAATTATTGGAGGGCCGAAAAATTTAATTCCCAAAGAATTGCTCGCTAGCTCCTTGAAGGATTTTGTGCCTTATAAGACAAACAATTTCTTTGCTGTGTTCGGTTTGCCTGCTTCTTTTTTGCAATATGATCCGTTAACATGGGAAAAAACGACGATTATCAAGATGCTCACATTTTTTGTCGAAACTTGTTTGTCATCAACGATTCCACTGAGCGAGGTGTCAAATTCATGAAGGATTACAATCGCAATTTAAAAACAGATAAAGATTAAAAACAATTGGTGTTTCAGTTTGTTGAGGCATATCGAAAAAAATTTTCCTCACATAAAAAATCTTCTCCCATTTGAAATAAATTCTAAGTACATACTATGTATTATTACACTAGCCAACAGTCGTTTTGTGATTTGTTTCTAGCATACTTTTTCTCATTGATTTTGACCTACTAAACACGAAAATGAGTTTTAAAAATTTTTCTGTTGATTGGTTTTCGAGATACAAATTTTTGAACTTTTTTTTTTAAATTTTTGGAGGTACACTTACAATTTTGAGCATATCTTTCGTCTTCTTTGACGTATTTGATCCTACTACTACTCAAATTAAAGCAAATTGAGCCATCTACAACTCATTCTCAGAAAATTTTCAAATCGGGTGAGTAGTTTTGATGTTGGCGGCTTAAAAAGGTTAAAAAACTGCGTTTTTTTAGTAAAAATGTGGCAGAAAAATTCATATAAAAATTCATATAAAATATAAAACGCGATGCTAACAGCGATTTTGGTTTTTTTACGTATAGCTGGCATTTTTCCAAAGAAAATAAGCACTTACTTAACAAAATCTGACAACAAATGGCGGACTTATAATTTTTTTGGTAAAACACCGAAATTCCGCTATTTCACGATATTTTGATTTTCATTATTTGCACAGCTTACCTACCCAACGCAAACGAATAAATACATTTGAACTTAATTTAAAATAAACAAATTAGTCTTAGTATATTATTTTTTAATTTATTTAGAGCACTACATACTCAATGTATGGCACAATTAGAAATGGATGGGCCAGGTTAGCTAAACTAACGAAATTAACCAAATCAACGCCCATAAAAAATGAGTAGAAACAAAGATATAACTGTACATTTTATGCCATGTGGAAAAACAGCTGACTTCTTCTTTGTTTTTTGTATTCGCTGCAATTGGTCTCACGTATTAGGGTCCAAATGTAGTCACCCATCATAGCCGTGTCATAGATGCCCTGATAGCGTCGTTCCATAGCCTTCAATTCCTAATGAAAGCGCTCGCCGTGTTCGTCGCTCACGTCTCCTAAATTCTCAGGGAAAAAATCCAAATGAGAATGCAGAAAGTGTATTTTAAGTGACATGTGCACTCCTACCCAAAAATGAAAAAAAACGAGAATTAAAACGCTATTTAAATTAACATTTGTTTCAAAAAAAACCTACCCATTGCTTCATAGTTCTTTACCAGATCCTCAACTATGTCCTTATAATTATGGCTTTTGTTGTTTCCTAAAAAGTTTTCCACAACAAGCCTGAAGGAATTCCATGCTGCGGCTTCGATGGGTGATAACAGCTTCGGGAATGTTTCATCTTTCAACATTTTTTTTATATCGGGTCCTGCGAAGACTCCTTCTTTAATTTTTGCCAGCGAAAGGTAAGGGAAAATTGACCGTAAATAGGCAAAAGCTTCACCTTCTTTGTCCAATTTTTGGCAAAATTTTTTATCAAACCCAATTTTATGTGCAGCGGCGGAAGTATTATATTTTCACGGTTCTCTATTAGTGGTTTGCGCTGAACATTCGCTTCTCCAACTACAGGTTTCGTTCGTTCCGGCCATTTTTTTTTTGAATATAATGCTGATCATCAGCGCGGCTATTCCAAAGGCACAGAAAACAGCAATGTCGCGTATAGCCTCCTTGGAGTCCACACAGAATGGCCACAACTTTGAGGTCGGCGCATATTTTCCAATTATATTTGCTATACTCTATGCATTTCAGCAAAATGTTCATAGTTTCATAGTTCTCCTTTGAATGAACCGCATGAGCAATAGGAAGAGATGGCTTTTCATTCCCATTATGTAAGAGAACTGCCTTCAAGCTCTCTTTGTTGCTGTCAATAAACAACCTCCATTCATTGGGGTTGTGAATTTGGTGAAGCTCTTGGAACAAGCCGGAAATGTCGCTGCAAAAACATATTTGGTCTTTCTTTGTATAAAAATTTGCATACTGCTGGTGACGCTTCCTGTACGCTGTTACTTTCACTTCTGAATCCGCAAATCCACACTGTACCATCCGAGACGCAAAAAGTTCGGATTTCTCCTTAGTGAGACCAAAATCGCGCACCCAATCGTTTAGTTCGGCCTGTGACAGTAATTTTCGCTTTCTGCACGCCCCAAATTCGCTTGCACTTGACTCGGACTCTTGATCTGAGGATTCTGCTTTTTGAAGAGATGCACCAGGGCACACTGGATATGGTACATCATTCGAATGTGGTACTGGGAGTGCAAACGATCCCACTTGAGCGTAGTTCCATTTTAAAAATCTCCCTACCCCACTGTTTGTGGTGAGGCAAAAATAACAGTCTGTGGAATGGCATAGCGGCTTTTTCCACATCATTTGTGTATCGAATTTCATATGGCGCCTAAAATTAAAATAAATTACTATATTTGCTTTGCTTAATGTGTTTAAATAAAAATTCTTACCTTCCGCCAGCTGCCCAGTTGGTTAGGATTATATAGCAAAGATCACATAGCGACTTAGGTGTCCATGATTCTGTGATATTTGGTGAAATACCAAAATAATTCAAATAGTGCAATTGCACTGCTGGAGTAAACGTGCGTGCGTGATTATTCTTTATAAACTCGCCACAAACATTGCAGAAATTGTCTGGATTGTTCAAACACTCGAACACACGTAGTCTTTTACTCATTGTCTTACTTGTTGGGTAGGTATTATATGCACTTAAATTCAATTTGTTTCACTTTTTACTCGTACTACTCGCGTTCGTAGACACTTGTTGAATGACAAAAAACGATAAGTGAACACCTATAAATACTATACCTGGCTATATACCTGATTCAGCAAGTGTGCGTTTCAAATTGTGGAAAAGTTTCCAAATAATGACCACTCACAAATGTGGGGGGAATTTCTGTAAAAAAATCCGATACAGGTAGCCATCGGGAAAACACACATCAATAAAAAAGTGTAATTCCCTTTAATTGACTGTGAACGGAGTAGCAGTCATAAAGGAACACGAAGAGCGTCCACGCACATTCAGAAGCGTATATTACTCTGCAACCACAATCATAAAAATTAAATAACTATTTGTGTATTACTTATTTTTTTTAATTCTGAGAATCATAAAAATTACGTAAACGTTTTTTCCAAACAATTTTGTACATGTAAAGTGAGTTTGCCAAAATTCGTATCGTAAAATGCACCTGTGTTTCTATGTTCTGCATTTTCATTATACCATTTTCTTAAAAACATCGACGAAACGTCCCTACGGTATTGTAAATAGGTTTTTTACAATTATGAAATATTTGTGTTATTAATATTAATTTAAAAATTTTATCAAAACTGCTAAGTGCTGTGACATTTGAAAAAAATTTCCAAAAAAAAAAATTGCTGATTTCACTAAATTTTTGAAATTTCACGTCCCTTGCCAGAACAGAGGGTGGTGAAATTTTGAACAGAAGTAACTTATGTATAGGAGCAACTGTTCCGTTCTATTCCAAAAGGATTATAAAAAACTTGCTTTTTCGATCCCTCCTAGTAGGTAAGCTGTGCAAATAATGAAAATCAAAATATCGTGAAATAGCGGAATTTCGGTGTTTTACCAAAAAAATTATAAGTCCGCCATTTGTTGTCAGATTTTGTTAAGTAAGTGCTTATTTTCTTTGGAAAAATGCCAGCTATACGTAAAAAAACCAAAATCGCTGTTAGCATCGCGTTTTATATTTTATATGAATTTTTATATGAATTTTTCTGCCACATTTTTACTAAAAAAACCCAGTTTTTTAACCTTTTTAAGCCGCCAACATCAAAACTACTCACCCGATTTGAAAATTTTCTGAGAATGAGTTGTAGACCGCTCAATTTGCTTTAATTTGAGTAGTAGTAGGATCAAATACGTCAAAGAAGACGAAAGATATGCTCAAAATTGTAAGTGTACCTCCAAAAATTTAAAAAAAAAGTTCAAAAATTTGTAACTCGAAAACCAATCAACAGAAAAATTTTTAAAACTCATTTTCGTGTTTAGTAGGTCAAAATCAATGAGAAAAAGTATGCTAGAAACAAATCACAGAGAAAATTTTGTTATTTGTGACCTAGTGTTATCAGAGCTCGCAATAATTGGTCTCTTTCGTTGTTGTTGTCACTGGCTAGTAAAGCATAGAACGAGTCAGCTTGATTTCTTAACAAACAAAACATTTCAAAATACGTACAGTACTTGTAAACATTTTTTACTACACATCTTCCCTAAAACATAACAACAGCCAAAGCACCCCAAAATTGACGAATGCTTACTCGTTTTTGAGGGAATGTTACGAAGTTGTTGATTCACAGCAAATCATCAACTTACAAGTGTATCAAACTAACATCAATGTTATAGTGCATGTTCCATGGTCCATCCGCGCGCTACAAGCTACAATAACATGAACACTATTCTATTGCACTTGCTGCCTTCTGTGTCAGTGTGGCAATGAAACATTGAAGGAACGCGGATAGCAAAACATCGCTCTCTGTGTAGTAATTGATGTGACTGTGTATGTATTAATTTTTATACTTTTTTTAAATGTTTATATGCTACTTCATAGTACTTTCTTTCCTTTTATAATATTTTAAGTCTATTTTATGGACAAATGAATTGAAAATGTGATATACTTATATATTTATTTTTGTATTTAATACCAGATCTACGTGAATTGTTTTGATTAGTTTTTTATTGGTACTATTTTTCTTTTGAAGTATTCCAAGTTTTTTTTATGTTTTAAGTTTAAAGATATTTGTAGTTAACCACATTAAATAATAAATTAATATTTATATTACTTCTACATTAAAGAAATCTTTTTTTCCATTATGTTTACTACATCAAAATAGCTTTACTTGCTTAATAACTTTGCAAAGAATATACATATGTTTGTATATAACAGTAGAAATATTGTATAATGCTTCAAGTAAAACAACACAACAGTGTCGAAAGCAACTGTCGCACAGATGCACATATGTGATCTACAAGCGCTACAAGCTATCATAACATTGATAATATTCTACTGCACTCGCTGCCAACTGACAGTGTGGCGATGATACGATGAAGGAAAGAAAGAGCGCAAAGCCACACAAGCATGCTCTCGAATGATTCAATTAACACTTCTCTCAACGCAGCATGTGGTTGATCGTTGTATACCGCGTGTTTTGTAGTTTTTTTTTGTTTCTTTGATTGAAGTTCTACGTTGTATGTTCAAATCGTTCCTCAGCAGTAACTGCTTAAACATTAGTTGCGAATGTTAGGCAGCACTTGAAATGGGAACGTGTCATTTGAAACTGATTCAACTCAGCTTGTTTCAGATGTTTACTGGCTAGTACTGCATATGCATATCCACACAAATGAGCGCCCTATCCTCCTCTCCCTTCCTCTTTAATGCTTTGCCTGTGACGAAATATCTAACCTGGCGTTTACACGGGACAGTTTTGCTCCGACAGTAGCAACACATTCACACTATTTTACTACAACACTTACGCTTCTGCCACTTGCCTCGCCACTGTCTCTGATTTTTCGACGACAGTAACTTCGGCAAGTGATTTGACGTATTTGGTCAGATCGGTGACATTTCGTGGTAATTTGTGAAAAACAAAGCAAAACATCACATACATACATATAAACATGTATCCATTTGAAATTTTCAGAGTACATCAGCTTCATTGTAATCTGGAGAAATAGGGCAAAACACATACCAAACGATCATAGAAATTGGGAAAATTTAGTTTTATTTGGTAATTTGGAGTTTTATTGAAATATTATTTGGCAATACATACTAGATATAAACATGTATAAATAATATATGTATGTAGCAATCTTCTTTTAGTAAATTAAGATTTCAAGCAAATGTGAAGAAGAGCAAATCAAAATCAGAGCACGAAATTTACAAGAAACAACACTATCGACTATTGCTTAAAACTGTTCTGTCTTTATAACTGGCTGGACACATACGTCACACAACAAATTTTTCTCTTTTTGACAACTAATACATATTATCAACTGTCCGGTCTTGAACTGTCCCGTGTAAACGCACCGTAAGGCAACAACATAAGGCAAATGCAACAATAAAAATAAAGACCTTTTTTGCGGACCTCTTGTTGGCTTTGCTCACTTACTGACTCTCAGTAGATGAGCGACGAATGGTTCTGTTCATATCGAGCGGTCGGTAAGAGACCGATTCGTATGTTGCGCTGAACCCGAAAACCGAGAGCGAGAACACGAACGAAACGAAAAAGAGGGTTTCTGTTCACACACTGAGCGATTCCGTCTCATTTTTTCGGTCTGTTGAGTGACCAGACCGCGCAAATAAATTTGGTTGACCATAATTTGCGAGCTCTGATTATTATGCATACTTTGCCTTAATAATTTACTTTTGTTTCAATTTAATTTGATTTTAATTTAGTTGTAGTTTTTTAGAAATACCTAAATATGTTGAAATACAAAATAAAATAAAAACTGATTCCAACTTCAAAATGTGTCTTTTCGAATAAAATATTGTCTTACCGACACATAATTTTCTCTAACTTACACAATTTTCATCCGATTTTGGACATTGATAACATTTTGAAAAGGAAATTTCAATTTGAATCTGTCAGTACAATAAATTGAAAAAAAAGTGCTCAAATACATATATTTCGGAATAAAAAAAAAATTAAAATAACGGCCAGTCTAATGTACATACATTCATTGATACAAAGCATTACGAACGTTGCTATTAATATTTCAGGTCCAGCAACATAAAAACAATCATTTGTCATTGGAAATGGTATTATTGTTTTTCAAAATACTCTCCGTGAAGATCAATACACATTTGCATGCCCTCAAACCAACTTTAGAAACACTTGCTCCACCAAAATTGAGACACCTCCAAAACATGGGTTTTGAACGCTGCAACAGTTGCTTCGGGCGTCGAAAAGTTAGTTATTGGGTGCCAAATCAGGGCTGTACGTCGGATGACCTATCAATTCGACATGTTGAGTGCTCAAATATCCCATTATTTCAGCTGATGTGTGAGAGCTCGCGTTGTCCTACTGATGCAAAATTATCCGTCTTCTCTTGCTGTTTTTCCTTATTTCTTCGAACAGTGTTGGCAAACAGATTGTGGTATACCACTCAGAATTAACCGTCCTACGTTCCACTGAAGACAGTGTGGCCACATGACCGGTGTTCCTCGATGTGCTTCATCCACGAACAACTTTCGTTAGATTTAGCTCGTCTTGAAAGACCCATACGGTCGATTGCTGATTTGTTTCGGGTTCATATGCATAGATTAATGATTCGTCACCTGCGACGCTGTTATACACTGCATTTGAGTTACCGCGGTTGTATTTTTTCAACATTTCTTAGCTCCAGTCGACACAAGCCTTTTTGAGCATTGGTCAAATTATGCGGGATCCATCGAGAACAAATCTTTTCTGCTTGTCATACTAATGCACAAGGATGACTCAATGTCACGGTATGTCACATGTCGATCTTGCGTTCGATAGTTTCCGGCAAAACGACCGAAGTTGAACGACCTGCACGAAATTCATCCTAGAGCGAACGGAGTCCGAGACTGAACTCTTAGTAACAGCGATTTACAGTGGTTTTTGACGGTGCTTTATCACCAAAAGTCGAAACAAGTTGATTGAGACACTATTGTTCACGGATTAATTCCATTTTTTTTACCGAGATGAATTTTTCAACAAACTGTAGATTCAACAAATAGTGCTCGTAAGTGAAAACGTTCTATGTATGTATATTAGGGTGGGTCAATTTATACGGGACCAAAAAACGTGGCAAAGAGTATAACAGAAACGTAATCTACGGCAAATCTAAGAAAATGTTCCCAAGAAATCATAGTTCTAAAATCAAAATCGAGCCCGCGATTTTTCTCTTGGAAATTTGTATATTAGCGTAAAAAATCGGCCTAAAAGCCATACTTTTGAAACTTGATACTCTTCGATTAAATTTCACACATATATTCTACTCGTTGCTGCCGTTATAATGACGTTTATTCGAAAACTTTTTCTACCAAAAAGTCATAAACGGAACTAATGGACATGGTTCAGGCCCCCTTCTGTAAAGATAAGGACGGAAATCTGATCGCAGATGCGCAGAGCATGTTGAGCATGTTTCTCCGCGCTACCTGAGATATGCAACGACGATCAGACAATCGATCACAATTTGGATGACTACGTCGATTGCCCCTTCCTAACCAAGACGAGCTCAGAAGAGCTATTGCTCGACTTAATAACAACAAAGCGGCAGGAGCCGATGGATTACCGACAGAGCTGGTTAAGGCTAACGCCGATGAGCGTTGCATCAGCTCATTAGCAAAATTTGGTTAGATGAAAGCATGCCCGGCGATTGGAGTCTCAATGTACTATACCCCGTATAGGTGTCCCGCGTGTCTGTGCCAACAACGGTCTAATAAGCCTTTACAAATCGAGACCGAGAATCAAATCGAGAAACTCTACGAATTAATGTCTGAGCTTGGTATTCCTGCAATACTCATACGCCTTTGCAGGATGCCTTTGACGAACACCAAATCCGCAGTGAAGTGGATATCAGAGACTTCGATTTCATCTCTACACTGATAGTAGTATTAATAAAGCCTTATCTATTTTGGGATTCATCAAAAGGTGGTCTAAGGAGTTTGCTGACCCATATATAACGAAAAGTCTTTTTATTGGTCTAGTTAGACCCTCCCTTGAGTATTCATGCGTAGTTTGGAGCCCATACTATAACGTGTATATTGAGTCGCAATTGAGTCAATCCAGAAAAAATTTCTCTTATTTGCTTTGTGTGGTTTAGGCTGGAATCAATCGGAAAATTTACCACCTTATGAAAACGGTTTAAAACTTATTGACCTTCCTACACTTGAACGAAGGAGATATATGTTAAGATCTATGTTTATTATAAAATTGATAAACAGTCAAGTTGATTCAGTAAAATTCGTTTTAATATACCATCGCGCGTTAATAGAAATTTTCGTCCTTTCAAATTGTCTGTTTCAAGATCTAATTAAGATTATTATAACCCGGTCCGCACTCTATTTCTTTTTTATAATGATCTTTATACTTATCTACCGTTTTTTGAACCATTAGCCAGGGTGAAAAAGTATATTATTTACGAATTTACACATGCTATGGTTGCCAGTTCATATCATTCGAATCGTTAAATCAATCTAACGCTTGTAATGCCGTTAGGATTGAATAAAGTCGTTGCATTTTATTACCTCAATTCTTTTGCCTGCAAGAATCATTTCTCCGACGACTCTTGAATTCTATATTGAGATATATATGTATGTTCCTGGTTGCTGAGAATTTCTTCTACTGATGATGTCGTGTCTAATTATTGCTGCTCCTTATTCCTGTGTCCCTGTTGACCTGATAGCACAGCGTCTTCTAATTACATTTATTTGGTGTTGTTCCTGGTTTCCTGATATTTTTCCTGCTTCGTAACTCTGGTGTTTTAATGTATGTTCCTGGTTCCTGGACTGATGATGTCGCGTCTAATTATTGCTGTTGCTTATTCCTGTTTCCCGTATTTCTACCGATCCTGTCCCGCTAAATTATTTGCTGTTGTTTATTGATTTCGTTGTTTGCTGGTTTCCTGTATAATGTCAACTCGATATCATGGCGTCTTTTTATTTCGTCTATTTGGTATTGTTCCTGGTTGTATTGGTGTTATTTGTCCTGCTCCGTAACTCTGATGTCTTAAATTATGCTCCTGGTTCCGGATTTCCTGCTGCCTGTCTTCACATTTATTCCTGATTTTATTGGTGTTGCTTTTCCTGCTTTGTAACTCGGATGTTTTAACTATTATTTATACTGCCAACTCAACATCATATCCCATATGACGTATTTGCTGTTAATCAATGTAGCTCGAATGTTTGTTCCTGTTTTCTTCCCGCTTGTCTTTGTGTTTTTGTTCCTGATTTCGAATTCTTCTCCTTCATCTTGTTCCCAGTTCCTGCTTCCTGATTTTGCTGTTTCCTTATTTTAAGTTTTTATTATATTAAATTTGTTTTGTTTTTAATTTCGCTATTCATATGTATTTGCTGTTTCTTGTTTCCTTATTTTAAATTTTTATTATATAAATTTTGTTATTTTTTTTTATGCTAAACAATACATTTTTTCCTGCTCAATATCTAAAATTTTATTTAAATTTTTTTATTTTTTTTTCTTCTTTGTATTTTATTGTATTTATAAGATATTTATTGTATTTATATATTGTATTTATAAGATATTTTTATTTGTAAATTTTAGTTTAAGATGAATTTTTAAAAAATTATTCCACCTCCAGCAGGACTTATTTATAGCGGAGTAAATAAATAAATATGAAACAAGGATCTTACCGAACCTTTCGAAACTAAGCGAGGCCTCAGGCAAGGCGACACCCTATCGTGCGATCTCTTTAACACCTTAATGGAGATCATTATGAAAAATGCTGCAGTCAACATGAATAAAACCATCAGCAGCATGGACCAGATCAAGCGGAGAATTGTGCTTGCAAATAGATGATTTTTAGGGCTAAGCAAGCACTTTATTGATAAAGCCCTCTCTCGAGTCACATAAGTCCAGCTATACCAGACTCTCATACAACCTGTCTTGCTTTATGGCGCAGAATCCTTGGTCATATCGCAAGCAGACGAAACAACTGTAGTGTCTTTGAGAGAAAAATACTCCGAAAAATGTATGGCGCTATAGTGCACAATGGCGAGTATCGGCGACGCATGAACCATGAGCTGTATGAGCTATATCCCGACATTGGCATAGTTAAGTGGATAAAAATAACGCGATTGCGCTGGCTAGGCCATGTCAGTAGAATGGATGAAGACGTACCAGCACGAAGGGTATTCGAAATCAGGTTCACGAATCCCTGCGAACTGGTTGGAGAAATATGTTATCTTCGTTTTGTAAGGTCCCTGACCATCCGGGGTTGTTCGAGTAAGTAAGTAACTCTCACAAAGTCCCAGTTGAAAATTTTGTCTTGAGGACATTGTCAGTAGACAATGATGACAATGTATATATGACATCTTCTTGACATGCCATTAGTTTTTACGTAGGTGACATATATTGCGAAGGGGCAGACAATCTATATAAGACCATCCTATTGATTTGCCAGGACTATATCATGGCTGACTCATACTAAGCCAAATGCTGAATGTCGATAGACATTCAAACACTTCAAACTGAAAAGTGTAAATTTATTTGTATGCCATACATTTTCAGTATTTATTTCAAAATATTTGTAATTTGTTAAAAGAATATGCAAATTTTCAGAGCCTTATAATTATAAGTATATATGTATCAGAGAGCTGCGGCGGTGTATCGCAACAATATGTACACCGTCCAAACACACTGTGATTCGGTGACAACTGTGTCTCTAACACCGCAACGAAAACTGTGCTGTGTCTATTTCACCCAACTTTCATTTGCATATGACAGTATGCGATCACAGTTGTACTTTGCATTCTTCGAACTTTGCACAGATGTGCAATATGAGAGCAGCGATTGCGAAAAGGCGATGAGAGCGAACACAGTATTAAAAGTACAGTGATGCTCTCTGTACTTTGCTGTTTCACAATCGTGTCTCTTTTGATCGATTGGTGTGTGGTTCAATACATACTGTGCAGTTACCTGCAAATGCAGTACTTTTTTCCACATATGTGCACATACAAATCCTGCTGTGTCAGTAACACCGCAAACACAAACTATGATCATTATCGACACAGTATTTTTTTTCGTCATCATTTCTGTTGCCCAGTGTCTCGAGTGTGTGCCATTGGTTCGTTCCCTTCATAGATATGTTCGTGTTGGTTAAATACGCAGATTGTGTCGTCAGTGCAATATGCAACTGAGAAAACAATATGATCTCACAGTTTGTGTCTGCTGTGTTATGGCTGCAGCAGTTTCTGCATGTGCACATATGTGACAAAACTTACTGCGGTGTATCGCAACATTATGTACACCGTCCAAACTCAGTGTGTCGTTCATCGATCGCACGTCATTAAAAAAAGTGGATTTTTTTTTTATCAAACCAACATTCAGGGGATGCCCCCTATAAATGCAGTGCATTGTGTTGGTGAAGGAAAATTAGGGAAGTAGAGGGTGGAAAGAGGGAGTAGTGTCTGTTGACATTTGCCTTGAATGTTTGTATGTCACAATTGGTGGGAAATACACTAGCCGGAAGTTTATTCCACATACGGACTGTAGGGCTGAAGAACGAATTTTCTCTATAGTGTGTAGTGCGGTCAATCGGCCACTCGATAAAAAACGGATGAGAGTTCCTGGAAAGCCGCGTACTTCGGCTAAATATCCTCACGTCCGGCATAAGTTGACGGATGTCCGAGGAATACATACCGTGGAAATATCGATAGATCCGTGACACGCAACCCACATTTCGACGATGCTCAAGGGAGGCAATATAGTTGGATATTAACACCGTCGCTCTCCTCTGGACACGGTCAAGAAGCTCCAAAGAAGTCCTAGGAGCACCTGCCCATATATGGGAGTTATACTCCATCTTTTCATTTGGTCTGCAGCGTTCGTTGCAAATAGACGTACATTTTCAGTGTTAATTACCTAAAAGAATTTCATTATGGAGCAAAATATTGACTTTGTTGTCCAACAAATATCCATTGGAGCCTACTCCTTGACACAACGGCGCAAAGGAAAAAGTTGTATGTGTAATATTCTGGCCGAGATATTGAAAGAAGACGGTACCATTCTAGAAGGATTGGTGTATTGCCGCACCTGCCGTAAACTTCTTAAATGTGTTGGAAATCAAACTTCTAATTTATGTAGGCACAAGTGTTGTCGAGCCCTGAAGCAGCCTCACATACTAAAACCTGTTACGGAAGCTGATAGAAAGCTAGCTATTGACACTTGCGCAGAATGGATAATTGAGGATTGCCGGCCATTTTCGTCCATCAATGGCTCGGGGTTCATGAAGATTGCTAGGTTTTTCATCAAAATTGGTGCAACCTACGCAGAAAATGTTGATGTTAATGACTTGCTTCCTGATGCTACAACTATTTCCCGTAAAGTGCTGAAAGCAGCAGAGGAAAAGAGAGATATTATTAGCAACGAAATTAAAGATGTTGTGAGTTCTGGTGGAGCCACTACAACAATGGACATGTGGACCGATAATTATGTCAAACGCAATTTCCTAGGCGTCACATTACATTATCAAAAGGATTTCAAGCTGTTCGATATTATTTTGGGACTAAAATTACTGGATTTCCAAAAGTCAACTAGTGCAAACATTTTGAATAAGTTGAAGACATTATTTCATCAATTTGGGGTAGATAATATCGAACCAATCAAATTTGTTACGGATAGAGGAAAAAACATCGTCAAGGCAGTTGCAGCAGTCATTTGCTTGCGAATGTTTTAGACAAGTCATTTGAAGAGACAACTGAGTTTACTGAAACATTACAGACATGCAAAAGAATTGTGAGGTATTTTCAGAAAGCTAATTTACAACATAGACTACCAACATCTCTAAAAAATCCATGTCCTACTCGCTGGAATGCAAATTATACTATGCTAAAATCAATTGTGGACAATTGGTACATATGATGTCAATGCAGTGCTTACTGAGACCGAGGAGACTAAACGACTATTGCACATAAATATATAAATATATCAACGGCTACAGCTTTAGTTGAACTCTGTGCGGATTTTGAAATAGTTTTTAAAAAATTGCAACTTTGCAGCTCTCCTTCCTTGTGTTTTGTTGTGCCATTAATTCATAAAATAAAAAGTCTCTGTATATCTAATAGTACAGATATATCTGTCATTTCGATTTTAAAAGGAAATATCACTCAAAATATTGAAAATATATGGGAACATAATTTAACAATATGGCACAAAACAGCTTTTTTTTGTTTCCACCAGCTGCAGGTATCCAATCAACTGATATCAACAATATAAAAGAGTTTCGCATATCTCAAATTATAATTTTTGAAAATGATAGATCGGCTTTATCTTCACAGCCACCATTGCATTTAGTCGATAATTCAAATCCAGCAACCCCAGCTACACCATCAACTGTTCCAGGTTCCCAATATTCATTTAGCGCATCTTCAACTTCAGCTAATCTACCATCAGCTCAACAGTACAATAACTTCTTTTTCTCAAATTGGATAATAAATTCAAGTCAAAATTCCAATCAGTCTCCTAGGGATGAAGTGGAAAGATATTGCAAAGAAATAGTGCATATGACCGAAGACTTTGATTTAATTGAATGGTGGAAAAATAATGCGAAAAGCTATCCTCGCTTATCAAAATTTGCTCTGCAAATTCACTCAGTGCCTGCAAGCAGCGCAGCGGCTGAGCGAGCATTTTTATTAGCAGGGAATATTATTACCGAAAAGCGAAATAGATTAGGACCGAAATCGGTAGATAGCTTGTTGTTGTTACACTCATTTTATAAAAACTTTGAAAAATAAATATATATGTAGAGATGTATGTAGTATGTACAATATATATAAATAATCTTAATCCTAAAATTTTGTGTAATTTTAAAGATGAATAAATAAATTGACTTTAATAAAAACAATTAAATGTGCATTTCTCAACATTTTTTAAACTACTTTTGGGTGGTGGATTCTAATTATTAAAAAATAAAATAATTAATGAAATATGTATTAATTTTTTTTTAGAAAAAACAAATATTTTTTAAAAACACCCTACGACAATCAAAATTGATTTTCGACCCACCGTATTTTAAAAAATATTACTCGTGCATATCTGTAATCTGCTTATATTAAAGCAAAATCATATGAACTTTCGTCAAACTTGCAGAAAACAAGAAGGTATAATTTTTCGGTTCGATTTATGTAGAATTAGACATTTGCTATTTGCACAAATGTGACATTACGAACGGATTATTTTGTTTTCTAAATACCTACTTACCAAAAATGTTGTTAAACTCTTTCCTCTTTTGTTCTAAACAATCCCTGTACAATTTCAATATGAGAAATAACGGTTCTATTTTATACAACACACCAAAACATCTAAAAAAAATAGACACGCATGTGAAACAGCAAAGTACAGAGAGCATCACTGTACTTTTAATACTGTGTTCGCTCTCATCGCCTTTTCGCAATCGCTGCTCTCATATTGCACATCTGTGCAAAGTTCGAAGAATGCAAAGTACAACTGTGATCGCATACTGTCATATGCAAATGAAAGTTGGGTGAAATAGACACAGCACAGTTTTCGTTGCGGTGTTAGAGACACAGTTGTCACCGAATCACAGTGTGTTTGGACGGTGTACATATTGTTGCGATACACCGCAGTAAGTTTTGTCACATATATCCACATGCAGAAACTGCTGCAGCCATAACACAGCAGCCACAAACTGTGTGATCATATTTTTTTCTCAGTTGCATGTTGCACTGACGACACAATCTGTGTATGCATGAACGTTGACCGGAAACCAATGCGAATATATCTATGGTAGGGCACGAACCAATGGCACACACACGAGACACTCTTGATTACTGAAAACAAAATGCTGTGCCGATAATGATCACACAGTCTGTGTTTGCGGTGTTACTGACACAGCAGGATTTGTATGTGCACATATGTGGCAAAAATCAGTGATTTTGCAGGTCACTGATATGTATGTATATATGTAAGTGTATGGGCTATTTCAATAATTTTCAACATTTGTTGAGACTGAGTTCAGATGCTTATTATTTCTCCAGTTTTTCGAATTGACCAAAACGGTAAAAAGGGAATGGTAGGGCAAACTAGAAAACTCGGAAATTCAAAATTTCAGACCATCAGTTCTTTATCTCTAAAAGTTATGGGCACTCAAATATGGAAAAACTCAAAAAAAGGCTTGAAATTTACAAGAGTTTTTTCATATTTCATCACTTTTCTACTTTTAGTTTTAAACTTCCGATGCCCACTGATATAAAATAAAGTCACTAGACTTAGTAGATATTTACACTATAAAAGTTATGCCCATACTACTATTTGGAAAAAAATTTGTACAGCGGTTCATTTTTGAAACCAAAATTTTCCGATTTTTCAATTTTCGCAGTTTTTTCTATTGCGTTTTTGCGCCGATCAAGAAAATTGCATTTCGTCAACAGTATTTAATAGATGGTGTAATTTGCTAAAATTTGCGCCATATCACGTCGATGTCAGGCTGCTAGTTGCTGAGAACGATGACCTCAAACTTTTATAGAATTGGCGTAAATTTGTCAAAAATGACAGTTTTTCGCGCCTGACACTTGCAATACTATTTAAAACTTGTTTATGTATTGCGTGATCTAAACTTCTTAGTAAATGGCACCTCATCGTCAAGAAGGCGTTAAAATATTTCGAAACGCAAAAATTTTATAAAGAAAATAAAAATTTTGCGAAATTTCATGATTTTGTTTCGCGTTTTTTTTAATTAATCCGTGGTTTAAAATCAATGTAAAGTATTAGAAATGAAGTGCGGCGGTAAACTAAAGATCATATATAAATATGGTTCAATTCGGTCCATATTAAGCGGGTACAGCGGCATTTTTCTTCAAACACATTTTGCTTTGTGACATCTGCAGTTATGTATAGATTCCGCCGCGATTGGCACCAAATGAAAGGTTTTTTTAAGCTTGATAATAAAACTGAATAGGCATTAAAAAATTTTCATGATTTTAAATTTTACAGATAAAAAAAAAATCCTAACCTCAAAAATAATTCTTATATAATTAAAACCTCCATAACTTTCGCGCCGTTTGCAATAAATGATTAACGCGAACTGTTTTGGTATGCTAAAATATTACCCTTCACTTGATCAAAGCGTCATTCGTGTCATCCAAAAAAAAATTTGGAAAAAAAATATCAAAATGTCGATAATTTTTGAAAAAGCCCATATATGTCTTTCAGACTTTATTTATTTTCGTGCATCAGATCAGATACACATAGATTCCAATAAATAAGAACCTATAAGAACCTAATCAATGAGTGAAAACTGGCAAGCGCACAGCTCACTGATTGTGAGAAGTTCTCCCCGGTCCCTTTATGGGATGTAATGGGAAACCATTTATTTTTTTAAGATGACCCGACGAAGCACCATATATAAACACGCCTTGAGCAACAGACTCATAGATGAATGGTTACTCAAGATGTCTTGTGTACATGTCGTAAGGTGGTCACCACTGTTGCAAACTGCGGAACATTCCTGCTGACTTTTGACCAAATGTATGAAAATGTCAGGGGGTGCCATGAGGTTTGTTGTCTGGGAGTGGATCAGCAAGTCAACAGGGACTCTGATATGGCACTTCTTGTTATTGATTATGTCTATAGGACATTTCCAACTGGGATATTAGTATATCCTGCTAAAGATGTAATCCAAAACAATTGGCTACCAATAGGGGATCTTCCAGAGGAAGATCATTAAAAAATCATAAAGATTGCAGGTACTTCAGAGAGCATAATACCAGAAAAATAAGTAGAAAAAGTGCAAATGACGATTTGTTTAATATTGTCCTTGCAATCTCCGGCCCATTTCTTTCAAGCATTCGACACCAATGGAAATCGATTCATCTGGAATTATCTGCAGATCTGTCGCAACTAATGATGGACGGTCGTACCAACGAATAATATTTAAACGAAATATTTTATACACAATAAACCTAAATGTTTAATTTAAAATGTATGTTAAGTATTCTTATCTATTTAAGGAGTAATAATGCACAGGTTTAAAAAATAAGGGTGTATTAAGTGCAAATTAAAATCTTTTACACGGAAAATCTTTTACACGGTACAAAAATAAAACAACTGAATCTTAAAATATATCAGGTAATAACCCCAAAATTAAAAAAAAAATACAATGAGGGGAATTTTGATGATATTTCGATTCGGGTATAACAATATTAATATAATGCCAATGTTTGCTGTTTCATGATTTGCAGTGATACCTGCACTAATTCGACTTATATGCTAAATGGCGTGTTGTAAGGGATGTTTGGACATAACTCCGGCAAATGAACTCCGATTAGTATAGAGAATATCAAAATGAGAAAGAGAATTTCATCACCTTTTTAGCTGCTTACTTACTTGATGAAAATAAATAGTTATTCACGTTTTACAACAAAAAATGGTGAAATTTTTCGTTAAATTTACGCTATCTTCCAAGTGTTCAATGTGGTGTAGGCAAAAGTTGCCCTAAGAAATTGGGGAACACATTAACCTTACCTACTGTGTATTATATTCATTAAATGCTTCTGATTCACAAAACTTATCTGGATACAACAAACGATACTTTTTGAAATATTTAGCACCAAACTATATTAGATAAAGCCAAGAAACGACTCTTTTTATTGAAGGAAATTTGAGTGCAATATCTCCAATACTGTATGAGATACAGTTCAATGAACTCGAAACAAAAAACAATATTTTTTTTCGATTTTCAATATCCGAAAAAATGAATATCTGTAACACAAAAAAAAATCCACGCGTTATGAACAATTATCGTACGTCAAAATATGTGTAAAAAGCTTATAAAGACAAAAACAGATTTTTATTTTCTTTAAAATCGGAAAATAAGAAGTGTTCACCTTTGAAATATTTTCAAAAATACACCCATTTATCCGCACTTTAGTCTTAGTATTTGCAAATAATCCCTGACTCCTTACCTACAATCATTTTCTTTACTAGATCAAAAGATTGAATTTTGTTATGGAAATAGATTCGGAACCACTGTGCGCAGGTCAAATTTTGAAAACGCCGCCGACGACGACACTAAATTATATAAACTGGGGCAAGTATTTAGATCAGATCGTTTATTAACGTGATACCCCAGCACTACTATGACCTTCCCGTAAGCAGTTCTTCAATACGCATCGTTCGAGCAACCTTCTAAAAATTGTTTTTAGTACACTCTAATGTACATTAACGACTTACCCTTATTTTTGTATCTGCCATGAGACAGTAAGGTTGGTTCTGATACTGCTGTATTTCTCCAATTATTTCGGATACCTTTCGTCGCTTCGAAAAGTTGATGAGTTCTGTATTGGGCAAGAAATCGGGATTGCCCTCCTCCAAGTGTAAAATATTTGTTAAATAGCGACCAAAAAATGGCACGCAAGGCGGATTAATAGAGCGCAAACGCTCTTGGTACTTTTTTAGATGTCCGTCGTTTAATTCTCGACATTCCTCCAAAAACTTTTCATAACGTGCAGGCAGACCTTGAAATGTTAACTTTAATCGATAAACGGATGCACTACCCATTGCAGCGCTGATCGATAATATTCCATTGAAATTGTTTAGCTCTAACATAACCATCATTACTTCTATAGCTCGCGTCACCATGGCCACACGTTCCTCATAGTTTTCAGCTTCGATAATTGATTTTTCAATCCATCGTGTTACATTTGTGGTATGCTTCATTATTTTTAGCAAATTAGGACTCTTTTGTTCTTTGTCCTTTTTTGTCCACGGAGATCCCACCAACTCCGATGGTTTCACATTTTTGTACAATTCAAACTCTAATAGAGTAAGTTGCCGAGCTAATTCCAGAGGATGAAGTGTTAGAAGTGTTATTTCGGAATCTGGAACATTTAAATGATGCTCTATAGGTGGCGGACTATGGCCATACGCGAATGTGATTTGCTTATGACATTTCTCCTGCTCACTCTACATCAAGTAAAAAAAAGAGAAAAGGAATTATTTAAAAAAATGATAAAACTGCCAAACTATTCAAATATATTATACAATTTATGAGATACATTTATGGTATATTATTAAAATACATGAAATATACATAACATGCTATTCACTTTACTCGTGTCTGACGAAGATAAAATGTTCACAACTAAAAATGGGCGTATTTTATTTGATTTTTTCGTAATTTTTTTCAAAAACAAAAAAAGTAAATTTAGTTTTTGTATAATTCTCGAAAATTAAATAATAAATTTACGTGTTTATAATACCAAACCACAGAAACAAAAGTATAGAGTTAAAACAAATGAACTCGACGAAAGAATTTCCTTTACCCCCTTCGATTTTGATGAAATTTAGTGCAATTGTAGATCTGTATAAGAAAATAAAATGTGCCAATTTCTGGACCTGTGACCGTATTGGTTCGCGAACTATGGCACCGTGAAAAGTGAGAAAAATCCTGAAAATGTTCAAATGTGTTTCTGAAGAAATATTTATAGCTCTGAAACTACTTGTAGTAAAAATTATATTATGGTATCATTGTGTAGGTATTCAAAGGGTCTGGTACACAACTTACATTTTATTCTTCAAAGGTCAAAGGTCATTTCGCAAGACCTAAAGTTCGGGAAGATATACCTCAGAAAGCGAAATTTTTAAAATTCGTATGCAAAATTTCAGGAGGGCGTTTTTTATGTTCGTACACATGTTCACACAATTTTCGTTGCTTTCTTGCTATCTCATTTTTATATACGTATAACCACGTCATTATTCTCTTTGCTCTGAGAGTGCTCCGCACCCGCACAAGAAACCTATTCGCTGCCGCTACATCAGTGTGTGTTTTTTTCTTCGCAGTTTGGCAATCTGTGTTTCGCAGTCGGACGAATCTGTGTTCTATATAGGGGTGGATCACCCTTATCATTTAGGGGTATGCAAAATAGATGTTGGCCGATTCTGAGGCCTACCCGATATGCACACAAAATTTCATACAAATCGGTCCAGCCGTTTCGGAGGAGTTTAACACAATACAATCTGTGATCGCAGTCGGACAATCTGAGTGATCGCGGTCTGACAATCTGTGTGATCGCAGTTGGACAAAATGTGTTTGGATGTATTCACTTTGTGAATTTAGTTTCTACCCGCGCCTATACATGTTAACACATCAAAAAACAATTTTTTAATTCGGTCTATCGGTTATTGTTCATATTGGTTTTACATCACAAGCACTGTGAGAATACATAAAACAGGGTTGTCAGTCAACTATCTGGTCCCTAGTTAAAATACTGATTATGAAATAGTACTAATAAAACCTTCGACAATCTTAAAACTTGCAATAACTGATGAAATTTAACTTTCAAGCTTATCAATCACTTAAGAAGGTGTAAAAACAAGGCGGACTAATTTGTCGTCACAACAAACCCAGCCTGTAAGTTTTTATCGTAATGGACAATGGTATCAAAATTGTAACATGGAATGCGAGAGGTATTAGACACAAAAAACACGCATTACTTGAATTCTTAATAGATACTGATGTGCACATTATTTAGTGTCCGAAACATGGTTAAAGCCTGAAATATCAATAAGGCACGGCGATTTTCGAGATTTCAGAAACGATAGAGTTGCATTTACTAAAATACGATTATAATTACGCAAACTGGCATATATTCAAAAGAATCATTAATAATAAATGAATTCTACCTGATATCAATAATATTAGGACTCCCGACAACATAGACACTCTCGGCCTAATTCCTAAAAAAACATTAAATTAGCTCTAAAGCATTCATGAGTTATTGAAAGCTTTACGATTTGGCGAAGGTTTTATTAGTATCGTGTTCATAATGAGTACTTAAACCTGGGAACAGATAATTGACTGACAACCCTGTGTTATGTATTTTCACAGTACTTGTGATGTAAAAATAAGATGAACAGTAACCGATAGACCGAATTAAATTTTCTTTTTTATTTAAATGCGTCATTGCATTTTTGCAAAATTTTCAACATTAATGGAAAGAATCATTAATCAAGAATCAGAAACATAAATTTTTATTTGCTATATTCATAAATTTGGAAGAGGTTTCAAAAAACCCTATTGAATTGGATTTCAGTTTTGGGTAGTCACAGTTTCAATGTTTTTAATTTCTATACATCACTATGTAAACAAAAGTTCATTTTGGTTAAAAATTTTAAAAATTGAAACGAAACTATGTGGTTGCTTAGCAGGATAAAGTGACACTATAAACGCTGCAAATATACAAAAAATAATTCCACGTGTTTCTATCGCATACATATTTAAGCACGACACGCGAGAAATGTAAAAAAATATATTTCTTTTGTGTTTTAATGCGGATAAAATGGCGTTAAAGAAGGGTTAAACGTTCAACAAAAATGGTGACGTTAGAGAACTCTTAACAGAGGAGTTTTTCGATTATGAATACAATTTTTGGGCTTTACCATCTTAAACCTTTAACAAACCTATGACAACATTTTATGAATAAGACCGGTTTTTACAATATTTACCGATTCTATAAATGATGATATCGCTCACAGTGTACCAAAGAAACATACGCCCAATAAAAGAAAACCTTTTCCTAATTACATTAAAAATATGATAACATTGAGAAGCAGATATCGTCAAAATTGGCAACGATATAACCATATTGAAGATTTTCTTGAGTGGAAGTACATATTTGAATTGTGAAATACAAGATGAAATCCAATCTTTTGGGAACAGTTCTTGGGATAATTTAATGTCTACGTTAGACAAAGGCTCTTCCCCTTTTTGGAATTTATCAAAAATATTAAGGAAGAAGATTTTGAAACAAAACCATTTCTACAAATTTAGAAAAGTGCGAAATCTTCGGGCGGGAATTTAGCGGACAAAGGTTATTAAATCAGAACTAATAAATGCTATCGAAACCAATAATAATTTACCTCCACAACAGTTTGGATTTAGAAGTGAATATAAACTATCCACCCATTGGTGAGAAGTCAGAAGTCAACCGGCATGGTACTGCTTGATATTAAAGTCGCTTTTGATAATGTATGGCACGACGGCCTCATTCATAAAATTATAGTTTTTAACATCCCGGTAGAATTCATACATATAATACAAAGCTTCTATATTCCCGGATATTTAAAGTATACATAGGATCTCATAGTTCCGATACTATTTTAACCACCGCTGGATGCCCTCAGGGTTCCTGTCTGTCTCCAGTTCTTTATAATCTATACACCGCCGCACTGTGGCTGAGATTTTGATTTCATTGGCCAAAAGTCTAATTTTTTTTGTCACCGATTTTTAAAATTTTTACGCCTTTTTGTAGCTACTATATCCAGATTAAGGTAGCCAAAAAATTAGGGTAAACTATTGCTAATTGTGGGCGTGGCATGCTGTCAAACTCAACTGTTTTTTTTAATTTCAGAGAAAGGTGTCTTTTTTTGTTTTTTATCAAAAATAAATGGTTACTACTCGCAAGCTATCATCGATAATGGCCTGCGGTCTTGTTTATAATGTTGGTAGGATTATAGTCTTTAGTTGTTGTAAGTGGTCACAGCTCTAGAGTTTAATATTAGGGGCGTTATGAAATATTTATGAAACTACTATATTTTTCTCAAATTTAAACTTTAGTGGAATAGAACTTCTAGGGAACAAAAGGGAACAAGAAACGTATACCACCCGGAGAAAGGTGAAAGTGTCCTCTTTAAACCTATATATACTTTTGCACCCGCCACGACCCGCCGGTAGAACACTTTTTTCATTTTAATGAAATTACTCTAAAAAATTCGAATTACGATAATTTAAACAGCCCTATAAGTACTCGTATAAAATGGTGTATTAAATTTGTGCTTTAGGTATTTTATAGCTTATAATAGTCATTATTTGTTCTATTACCAGTAATATATTTGTAAGTAAGAATGTCAATACACAGAGGATGTAATTAATTTTTATTTTACCTAACCATGCACTAATGCCATTTTCTTATCTTTTTATTTTACCTAGAAATATAGTTTGATGGCTTATGAGAAGGCTTATAAGAAAGCGACATTTGAATACAAACTCAATTGCTCTAATATATTTCAACAATAACAGACGCAAATAAAAATATTCAGAAAAATATGGAGAGCTTCAGTTATAAAGAACTGGCCGAAGAGTATTTTAGAAACAAAAACCAGGGAGATGTTCTTAGTTACGTTAAAATAAAATTAAACTTAAATTCGTGTAGCACTGAAATACAAGAACAATTATCTAATTTCGTCAGCTACAAAGAGGTTAGCTACAGTAAACAAAAGTTTTATATAAAAAGTGCAAACTGGGTAGAAGGCCAACTTACTGTCGCTGCAGAAACAGCAAAGCAAGATAAGGCTGGAAGACCACGCAAATCATTGGACAACTGCAGCGATAGATCTAAGAGGCGGAAACTTAAAGATGTTAACGATGAAATTGGTTGTACAAATATAAAAGAATCTTTCCTACATCAATTACGATCACAGAACCAATTAACAAAAGTGGATATCATTGAAAACGTTCTTAAAGCTAGTCCAGTGAGAACAAAACGGATTCTTAAAAGTATACCAACTCCGAGCGATGCAAAACAGTTCACAAATGAGGAGGCATTAGCATTATTTCTGGATTTTAAATTAACAAAACAGCAATATATTCAGCTCAGATTGCGTGCGATTGAAAAAGGCTCAAATATGTATCCAGCATATCATCACATAACCGCTGCTAAAATGGACTGTTTGCCATCAAAGCACACTATTGCAATCACACCAATTTCGGCAGAGATACAACTACAGTCTCTACTTGATCACACAGCCGAACGCTTGCTACAATCAATAACAGGAAATGAGTTAAAGAAATATGGAAACACAAAGTTAATTATTTTTTGTAAATGGGGATGTGATGGTTCTTCGGGACAAAAACAATACAAAGAAGTTGTATGTGAAAATATTTCGGACTCAGATATGTTCATGGTATCATTTGTACAATTGCGATTGAAAAAGATTTTGGAAGATTCAGAGCCTTCGACTAGTACAACGCAAACAATGGATATTTGGAAAAATGAGACACCATCTTCCACGAAATACTGCAGGCCAATCAAATTTGAATTCAAAAAAGAAACTCATGATGCCAAAAAGTTAGTGATATCAAGGCCCAAATTGCAACACTACGGCCATTACAATTACAGTTAGATGGGCAGCAAATTGAAGTAAGCTACCAATTAGTGCTGACAATGATAGATGGAAAAGTAGGTCAGGCTTTGACTAACACGAAGGCTGCATCCAGCTGCATTTTATACCAAGCAACATCAACCCAATTAAACCAAGTCCCGACAAAATCATTAGATAATACCGATGCATATGAATTTGGATTATCACCACTACATGCAAGAATACGACTTATGGAACACATACTAAAAATCAGTTATGATTTGGATTTCGGGTCTTCAGGATCAATATGAAACAACGAAACCAACAAAGAGTTAAGAAGTTCAAAAAAGAAACATGTTCCAGATGAATATCGCAAATTTGGATTGATTATAGATCAGACAAAACAAGGGTCAGGCAATACAAATGATGGCAATACCGCAAGAAGATTCTTTTCAGATCCAGAAACAGCATCTGAAATAACAGGAGTGGATTTAAACCTTATTTTCAGATTTAAAATAATCCTAGAAGTACTTGCGTGCAATGAAGAAATTGACTCTAGAAAATTTGGAGATTATGCTAAAGAAACTGCAAAAATATATACAACCAACTACCCATGGAGAAATATGTCTGCAACAGTTCACGAAATCCTTTATCATGGAGAAGATGTCATTAAATATCATTTGGTGCCACTTGGAGATCTATCAGAGGAGGCTCAGGAAAAAAGGAACAAGGATTACAGATTTTATAGAGAGCACAATACTAGAAAAATTTCACGAAATTCCACAAATGAAGATCTATTTAATATATTATTGGCAACGTCAGATCCGTTCATCTCCAGTATTCGAAATCAATAGAAAGTGGAACATCGGGATTTAGATGAAGAAGCCAAAAAACTACTAAAGAACAGAAATAGCACAGAACAAAATATGGAATATTTTCAATCAATATTTGAGTCAAATGAATAATAATTATAGTATTAGTATTAGTAAAAAAATAATAATAAACAGAACCTACCATTGTTACAAATGATATTAAAATCTATTGCAGTTTTTATTTTTAATATTTTTTTAAAATTATCAAATTTGACAGCCAAAAATAATAAATTTTTCTGTAGTAATAGCAAGATTTTTAGATAATATTATTAGGTGTGCGAAGTTAGCCCCCCATTTTTAGAAATAAATATTTTTGAAGATTGTTCTGAATTGTTCTAGGATTGTTCTACAATGTTCCAAAACAATGATTTTCTAAAATATAATTTGTACCGGTAAATCGAAAAAAACCAATTTTAAAGTTGCACCCCATTTTTGTAAAAAAAAAATTTTTGCGGTTGTTCTAGTTGTTCTAAACATTGTTCGAAAACAATGATTTTCTAAAATATAATTTGTACCGGTAAATCGAAAAAAAACCAATTTTAAATTTGCACCCCACTTGTGTAAAAAAAATTTTTTGCGGTTGTTCTAGTTGTTCTAAACATTGTTCCAAAACAATGATTTTCTAAAATATAATTTGTACCGGTAAATCGAAAAAAACCAATTTTAAATTTGCATCCCACTTTTGTAAAAAAAAATTTTTTGCGGTTGTTCTAGTTGTTCTAAACATTGTTCCAAAACAATGATTTTCTAAAATATAATTTGTACCGGTAAATCGAAAAAAACCAATTTTAAATTTGCACCCCACTTGTGGAAAAAAAATTTTTGCGGTTGTTCTAGTTGTTCTAAACATTGTTCCAAAACAATGATTTTCTAAAATATAATTTGTACCGGTAAATCGAAAAAAACCAATTTTAAATTTGCACCCCACTTTTGTAAAAAAAAATTTTTTGCGGTTGTTCTAGTTGTTCTAAACATTGTTCCAAAACAATGATTTTCTAAAATATAATTTGTACCGAATCGAAAAAACCAATTTTTTTTCCAAAATTGGTTAAAATTGGTTTTTTTCGATTTACCGGTACAAATTATATTTTAGAAAATCATTGTTTTGGAACAATGTTTAGAACAACTAGAACAACCGCAAAAAATTTTTTTTACAAAAGTGGGGTGCAAATGTAAAATTGGTTTTTTTCGATTTACCGGTACAAATTATATTTTAGAAAATCATTGTTTTGGAACAATGTTTAGAACAACTAGAACAACCTAGAACCGCAAAAAAAAAAATTTTCCAAAAATGGGGTGCAACTTTAAAATTGGTTTTTTTCGATTTACCGGTACAAATTATATATTAGAAAATCATCGTTTTGGAACAATGTTTAGAACAACCCAGAACAACCTCAAAAATTTCGTTTTTCCAAAAATGGGGTGCAAAGTTTAATATTGTTTTTTTTTCGATTTACCGGTACAAATTATATTTTAGAAAATCATCGTTTTGGAACATTGTAGAACAATCCTAGAACAATCTCTACCTGCCGTTTGCAGATCAAGCAGTGGGCCGATAATATGTTCAAGGACAAGTGGAGACTTGCTTCAACTTGAAAACAAGCCAAGGTGCTCTGGCCACAGGTTGACAGGAAGAGGACTAGGCAACTACTTAACTTGCCGAGAGTCAGCTTATCCACAATGATAGGAACACTTACGGGACATTTTCTTGTAGTAAAACACGCCCTAAGATTGGGACATACAAACTTCACTCTCTGTAGATGCTGCATGGAAGAGGAGGAGGAAACGACGAAACACCTTCTCTTGGAATGCACTGCTCTGGCAGGACTGAGAAGTAGGATATTCGGAGCACATTTAGTTAGCACCGTCTTATAGACAAATTCATTGAAAGGGCAAATTGGCTAGACGACTAGTCAATAGTTGCTATAGAGGAAACTGAAGGTATCCCAATGGGCTTCTTTAGCCTAAGTGTGCTAGACAGCGTGCTGTCTTGCAGCCTTTTCGACCAACCAGGTCCTTTATTATTAGTTAGTGATTAAGATTTAGTTTTAGTGTAGAGTTAAAACAAATGAACTCGACGAAAGAATTTCCTTTACCCCCTTTGATTTTGATGAAATTTAGTGCAATTGTAGATCTGTATAAGAAAATAAGATGTGCCAATTTCTGGACCTGTGACCGTATTGATTCGCGAACTATGGCACCTTGAAAAGTGAGAAAAATCGTGAAAATGTTCAAATGTGTTTCTGAAGAAATATCTATAACTCTGAAACTACTTGTAATAAAAATCTTATTATGGTCTCATTTTGTAGGTATTAAAAGGGTCTTTAAAATCTTGCACTACTTATATTTTGTTCTTGAAAGGTTAAAGGTCATTTCGCATGACCTAAAGTTCGGGAAGATATATCTCAGAAAGCAAAAGTTTTAAAATTCTACAAAAAATATGTATATGTTGGTTCCTAACCGTTTCTTTACGCGTATGCAAAATTTCAGGAGGGCGTTTTTTCAAAGTCCAAAGATATTAAAGAAAATGTGATGCTATGTACAACATTTTTATTTTTTTTTTAATTTTTTACTCCTAGAAAAAAAATTACAAAATATCAATTTGGATTTTATTGAAATTTAGTTTAGTATGTAGTTCTGTGTAAAAAAAAACATGTGCCATTTTTTTGTTTTAGTTCTATATTTTGGATTCTAAAGTTTCAAAACTCGGTAATTAGTGGTCTACGCGAAGTATATGCTTTTTTCCACGAAATACATGCAGAACAAAAAAGTGGATTATCAACATTTTGTGGGCGAAGTTTCAGCAAATGCATGTGGCTCTCATAATGTATGTGTGTGTTTAAAACATCAAAATGTTAAATTAATGATACATGTAATCATTTTAAAAAAAAAAACTTATAATGCTGATGATTTCAAGCTCGAAACATATAAAGACTGTTTCAACAAAATGATATGCAGACACGCGTCGCCATACTGCTATCTTGGCAAATGTTGCATGTGTTCAGGAATACAATATCTGAAGGAAAAACTTAAACAAATTTTGGAAGAACATGGTATAGATGAAATAACATACAAGCAATGGGTAACTGTCGATAGAGACCGTTTGGAAACAATGATAAAACAAGCTGATATATTTTTGGATTCATTATGCGAAAAATTACAAATACTACTGTATCACTCATTCCTTGCAAAAGAACAGGCTGCGTTCCTGGTACAAAAAAACATCATCGATAAGAGATAATGAATATTTGGTTGTATGTGATTTTTCTGAAAATGCGTCGTTTGTAGTACCAGATTCGTTCCAAGGATTTCATTGGAATAATACGCAAGCAACCCTACACACAATTGCAATATACTATAAATCAAATGGGAACATAGAACATACAAATTATATAGTAATATCTGACTGTCTTGTACATAATTCAGTTGCAGTCCATTTGTTTCACCGGAATATGATTGCATTTTTAAGAAACAAATTGCAAGAAATGCCAAACAAAGTTATATATTATTCTGACGGTTCCGCTGCTCAATTATTTAAAAATAAATAAAACTTTGTTAACTTATGTTACCACGAAGCAGATTTTGAATGTACCGCTGAGTGGCATTTCTTTGCAACTAGCCACGGAAAAGGTCCT
Source organism: Phaonia tiefii (assembly GCA_963931995.1). Taxonomy (NCBI): domain Eukaryota; kingdom Metazoa; phylum Arthropoda; class Insecta; order Diptera; family Muscidae; genus Phaonia; species Phaonia tiefii. The sequence goes on from OZ008368.1 coordinate 141,368,237, forward strand.
AGTGAAAGAAACGGTTAGGAACCAACATATATTTTTTGTAGAATTTTAAAAATTTCGCTTTCTGAGATATATCTTCCCGAACTTTAGGTCACGCGAAATGACCTTTGACCTTTCGAGAGTAAAATGTAAGTTGTGTAACATTTTAAAAACCCTTGTAATATCTACAAAATAAGACTATATTTACATTTTTTTCACTAACAGGAGAAAACATAATCTCTTACAGCCTTAAAGGAAATTACCACTTTAAACATAACGAGGATCTAAAAACAACTACATTTGAAACATATGGTAGGGCCAAACCAAAACAGAACGAGACAACTACAATTAGAATAGTTCGTTCTATAAATAGAACTTTCAAAACTTCTGCACCAGTGCGTGTAAGTAGGAAAGCAATGTGTAAGTAGCGACAACAATCGCTCTGCACACAATCAATCGGTAAATGTCTTCGGTTAGTGACTTGTGTAAATACACACCGCAGTGGCTTAACGGGCTAGACGCTGCTGAAGATGATACTTCACAAACATCGAAACGATCGACCAGCGAATGTTAGTTCGACTCCCACCCGCGGCATTTACATTTTTTTCACTAACAGGAGAAAACATGATCTCTTACAGCCTTAAAGGAAATTACAACTTTAAACATAACGAGGATCTAAAAACAACTACATTTGAAGACCATATTAAGATTTTTATTACGAGTAGTTTCATAGCTATAAATATTTCGTTAGAAACACATTTAACATTTTCTCGAGTTTTCTCACTTTTCAAGGTGCCATAGTTCGCGAATCAATACGGTCACAGGTCCAGAAATTGGCACGTCTTATTTTCTTATACAGATCTACAATTGCACTAAATTTCAGGGGTCATGTCAAATTTTGTAATTCGAATTCATTTGTTTTAACTCTGTAAAAAAATATTTTCAAATAGGTTTTTGAAATTTTTTTCCTCCGTTATAATTTTGTGAATACGAGGGCGGATCAATACGTAACTTTTTAAATGAAAGCTTTTTTTGCAAAAAAAAAAAAATATTTTTCAACATAATCTCCTTTTAGCTCAATACACTTATAGTCCAACGTTTCTCCAATTTTTGTATGCCTTCCAAAAAATGGGATTTTTCGAGGTTCATAAAATAGGCATTTGTTTTATCAATAATTTCATCGTTGGAGCTAAGTACCAAGTTGGAGGTACCAATTCGTAGCCCAATTCATGGAATTTTGCCATTGAGACTACACACGTGTGCACTCGTACATTATCTTTTCTTTTGACCATTTGGGGTCGTTTTTTTTTAATCCTTGTTAAATGGGTCCAATAAGTTGGCATAATATTCGCCGTTTATTGTTTTCACTTTTGAAGGTAATCGATGTGGATTATCCCGCGTGCATCCCAAAAAACTGTTGCCATCACCTTATTGCCCGACAAACTTACCTTGGCCTTCTTCGGAGTCGGTTCACCCGGAGAACCCCATTGTTTATATCCATGATCCATGTTTCATCCACAGTTACAAAACGCCGCAAAAACTCCTTCGAATTGCGGTTAAACAACTCCAAACAATCCTTTGAAGTTGTCACACGATTACATTTATGGTCAATTGAAAACAAACGCGGGATCCATCTTGTACACAGCTTTCTTAAGCCCAACTGATCATTTAAAATCGAAACCACACTGCCATATGAAATGCCTATGGCATCAACAATCTCACGCACTTTTACTCTTCGATCGGCCAACACCATATCGTGGATTTTGCTGTTAAACGCAAAGGAAATGACGGAACTTGCTCAAAATTTGACAGTAGTCTATTAACAGGCGGTACTTGATGGGAGCAGTGTTGCATTTTATATAACTACGAGGGAATTTCGAAAAGTCACGAACTTATTGATCCGCCATCGTATATCAAATCATATATTCATAAACATCCAGTGTTTCCAGAAGCCGTCAAAAAAATTATGCTAAATGACCAAAAAAAATTGTGCAAAATGGAAACAAATTATGCTAAAAACACCAAAACAATTGTGCAAAATGCAAAAACATTATGCTAAACTTAAAAAATTTTATTTTTTTATATATTTGCCTCTGTGTGTATTATTTAGTACCTACTGTAGCGTTTTTAATCATGATTTTTATTCACAAATTCGTATCACTTTTATAAACAAAGAAAAAAACATTTTGAAATCATAAAAACTTTTGTTTCAAAGATTTTGTTTTTATAAAGAAAAAGATCCGATGATTTATCAAAAGTTTCTTGGGTGTAATTTTAAGACCATTTCCCTTTTTCGGTTTTTATTTGTAGCTACACTTATTAGTAGGAAGTCCTGAAATTTTAATCTGGGATCCATAACTTTTTGAAAAACAATGCAAACATACCTACGGGTTTGTGCTTTTCATATTAAATGTTTGAAAAAAAATTACTCTATGATAAGGATTTTTGAAATATTTTAGAATTTTTGAATATTTAATTTTTGTTTTGCCAAAAAGCTACAGTTTTCTTTGATTATTCTGAAAAAAACGCACCATTTTTCTATTATTTGAAAAGTATAACCTGTTAATAAGTAAAAACTGTTCGAAATTCAGAGCGAAACCCTAACGATAATGGTAACATTACCATTTTCAATACTATTTCGTATTGCATTTCCGTACATATTAAATTGGAAGTGCCCACATGTACGCTTTACATTGTTTCCAATAAAATGTTGGTACATAAAACCAGAAAAATCAAGAGAACATTTTTTGGGAAAGTATTTACACTGATTTTCATAGTTTTTTAAACTCGCGGAATATAATAGGCGTGTTTTGGTTACACCGCTTGCTAAGATTATCACTTATATTGTATAGAGAGCTAAGCGATATTAAGCGGCACTTGAAGTTACCGCTTCCATTTCATTTCTAAGCAGGCATAAAGTTACTAGTCTGAAAAAAAATCAGAAAACTGACGATTACGATTTATATATATTATAATAAATTATCGCTAGTTTGGCGTTTTGGTTACTAGCAAGCAAGTGACAGTCGCTAGCTTGTAACGAAAACACGCCTATTGTTGTATTTACAAGCTATTATAAAACATAAAGAACTTCATCTTCGCAAAATTGGAATACATTAATACATTTATTTTTTCCAAATAATTAGATTATTACTGTTTAATTTTTGTTTTGCCAAAAAGATTCCGGAATCATTCGCCCTTATCCCTGTTGTCGTCGTCGACGTCAATACAATATCGACACCATTTTTATTGGCGACTTGAAGACATTTGGGAAAAAAAAATTTTGCGTAATGTTTTAAGAGGGTTGCTTTTGGATCAGAGACATCAAAAACTTTGTTGTTGTCGATGTGACAATACATTTATAACGTTCTAAAGTTGACAAAAATCTGATGACGACGTCGACGACGACAACGGGAATAAGGCCGATTACATCCAAGAGGTCACTATACCAATTTTGCACGAAATGTAATGTAAAAGTGTGAAATAAATAGCATAGAAATAAATGTTTCTAGTCTTATAGCCTGTTTTTCTAACTTAATTTTTGATCATTCGTACGCCAAATGACTAGCGAAGATATCTTTTGGTTTTTGTACGCTTTGTTTTGAGTGAAACGAAAAGATCTTTCGTTTTGCTTAAAAAATTTGGTTCAGCGAAATCAAACACGAACGAAACAAAACGTCAGATTAGACAATCAGAAAATATTAATCGTTTAGTTTGTTTACAAATGTGTTTCTTTACGCATTTACCAGAAAATTAATTAAAATTGTTGTTTAATATGGATATTTCTAACAAAAAAGTCGCTACATGTTCTCTCTGCACACAGAAAACCCAAATGCCACGGATGCAATCATTTTAAAAACACTTTAATTATCTCACTTCACTAACTTTAAATTTTCCCACTTTTCTTCTTGCAGTTTGTTGTTTGTTTATTTTATTTTGTCTGCAATCAGCTGTTTCCAATTAACCAGCTGATAGAGCAGTGTTGCCTGCAGTTTGTTAAAATTTGGTATTTTCCAATAGAAAGAGCTTTTAAAATCAACAAGAATAACACATTGGCAACAATGTACTTTGACATAAGGGCAGCTAGTAAACTGAGCTTTCACTCCCGGACGAAAATGGAACAAAAACTCAAATATAAACTTGATCGCCTGGGTAGCAATCGCACGTCTGTTTAAACAAAAAAGTTCGCTGAACAGGCTATTAAAGTTTTATTAATAGTGCGGGAGAAATCCTCCTCTAAGGCTGACAGAAACACAGAATCAGCCAAATCGTTTTTGACCCATGAGGCAAGAAAATGTATTGAACAGATGATTCGTTTCTCATCCTTTGGTGTGTGTTGGCTCATAAGAAAGAATGTATTGTTCCATGAATCAAAATATAAACGTCCGGTGTGTTTTCAGCCTAAAGATTAGATATTTATTCAGAAATATTCCTGATACATGTTATTAAAAAAGTAAAATACAAAAAAATTTTGATGGAAAATTGTGTAATATCTAAAAAATTATGCTAAAATTTCATGAAAAACATAAAAGTTTGGAAAAATTTGTTGAAAATTATCCTGAAAAGCATTTAGCATCATGTTTCAAAAAAATTATGCTGACGTCAAAAAAATTATGCTACAAAAACATTAATTATGCTAAACTGGCAACACTGTACACATCTATTAATATCTAATAATAAAAACAAATATTGTATATTATCATTAATAATATGTATGTACTTACAATTTTCTAAATGTATTCAAGCTCAAGACCTTTTTAATACAAAGCTTATTTATTTACTTTATATTATTTTCAAAAAGGTCGAGCACAAAAAGTGCTTCAATGATACCAGGGAAGTCTGTATAGCTATTTCGGATCTTGCCAGGATCTTCATCAGCAGACGTTTTTTGGTATGTTTTCGGTGAATTCATCAAAAATATATATATAGAAACACTCATCATATTAATGAGAATTCCTTTATACATACGTTCGAAGAATACCAAGCACTAACATTGGTAACACTTTCATGCACAACTATTTTGTATCATGTCGAAAAACCATTGGTTTTAAACAGGCTTGATTTGTTTTTGTTTTGTCATTACAAAACAACAAAACAGAGGGTTGCCATCAACAGAACAACAAAACATACCAAACAACGTCTGGTCTTGAGCTTGAATAAATTTAGAATATTGTAAGTTTAAAAAAACAGACCGACTAAAAAACTCTCGCACGGGAAATGATGATTAATAATTTGTAATTCTTTATATATATAATTCTACTGCACGTGTGTTTGTGACTGAACTCCTCCTAAACTTCTGGACCGATTTGAATAAATTTTTTTGTATGCCTTTGGGTGGCGCCCTGGGTGGTTTAGATGTACTATTCGGTCCAATTGGACAAAGGGGCGTGGTACCTCCCATACAAACCACAAATTAAAAATCCATTATTTCTGCTCCTGCTAACGGTATTCGAACAAAATTTGCAGGACAACGTCTGCCGGGTCGGCTAGTATCATATAAAAATAAATAAATTGAATTGAAAAGTTGAAAACTAAAAAAAATAAATTTCAAAAATATGTACTACGAAAAATGGAAGTCAAATAATATCAGTCAGATCAAATTTTGAATTTTAATTAACCAAAAAAATAGTAATTAAAGAATCCAAATTTTTATTCAAAATTAATAAGCAACAATGCTAGTAGTAGTAGTAGTAGTATTAAGTTTATTTCCACAATTAATTATCATATAACAATCACAATGGTAGTATTTTGTTGTGTAACCTATGTTCGCAATAACAGCACCGGTGCACTGAGTTACCTAGCTTGATAAATCTGTCTACAGAAATTGATGACCGACCAAGCACTCTTCACAATTTCCTACAATTCAGGTCACGTCACAAATTCTCAATTGGGTTGAGATGGAGTGATTGTGCGGGCCACTATAACATGATTATATTCGTGGCTGTAAGCACTGATTCGCAAGTTTGCTTGTATGATTTGGATCGTTGTCTAAGCTTGAAGATTCAAATTAGCGGGATCTCATCGATACTCGTAGCATATGGAAGCATAACTTCCTGAATTATTTTGACATAAAAGATGTCCATCCATAATCACCTTAATCCAATATATTGGCCCAACTCCATAGCAAGAAAATTATGATGTCGGATTCTCCATGTTTGACAGTTTTGTATGTGAACCTGGGGGATTGTATTCGGACATGGGAGCTATTGGCGTGATACTTTTCACAAAATATTCCCTCATTTCCCTATGTGTCAACTCAAGTGCTCCTTCGCGAATTTAATTCTTTTTCACATGTTCTCTAGTTAATAATAAATTCACTTTCCTACAACTTTGAGCTGATAAACTGTGAACTTGCAAGCACCAGCTGACTGTCCTATACTTGCCTCAACATTTAATTCATATGTTATCACAATCTCACCATCCACTCAGTAGTCTTTTTGCAATACCGGAGGTCTAAATCGTATCTCATGAGATGGAGTAAATGTAATGGCATCGTTGATGATCAACTAAATAGATTCTGCGCCTCTATATAAGCTTCCCCTCAGAAATAAGCATTTTTATTCAAGTACGCTTCTCAGGTGTACAATGCACGCCACGAACTTTCGCGACAAAAAATATAATGCAATTTTCAATCAAACACCCCCTTTATCACCAGCTCAGTTTATCGTACAGATAAGGCTAACTAAAAGTTTTAGCTGTCAGATTGAATGGAGTTTACAAATTTTAACTGTTAGTTAGCTCTAACCAGACATCAACTGGTGCCTTACTTCAAAACTAATTTGTAACTAAATTGAATTGAATTGATTTGTTATTGTATTTATTACTCGTATGTTACTTTTAGACTTGTGGAATGTCAGCAAAGATACGGCTGAATTCAAAGGTATTCTGTGGCAACAGATTTGCCGCCTGAAGTGAAAAAACTGCAAACTCCATTAGGTTTTCTCTCTTACTTTTTTTTTACTGGTAATCTACTCGAGATGATCATTTAACAGGCGTACTTAATGGCCCTGACATTAGAAAGCTTCAAGAGCAACTTTGATTCATCGCTTGATGAAAATCATTCAATGGCATGGATTTACCTTCAGCGTGTATGCACCAGAGTCTTGGGAGGGGATCGAGACGCGGAACCGGAAGCAAGACAATGGGTGAAACAAATGCTGCATTATTTTGAGATAATCGGCGCATCGATGACATTAAAGCTGCATTTTCTTCATTTTCATTTTGACGATTTTATCAAACAACTCCCTACCGAATCCGATGAGCAAGGAGAACGGTTTCACCAAACCACAATGCCCATGGAAAAACGGTACAAAGGCAAAAACCTCGATGCATTGCGACGCGTTGCAGAGGTATGTTGGTGGAGTCACAAGATCACCCTGTATGATGTTAATGAAGTATTTGAAGAAGAAAGAGCTGATGATGGAGGGCAGTCTGGAAGCAACGTGCCTGTGGACACCATAATTGCTGAATCAGAGTCAGATTCGGACGATTCGGACGACGATTTGGATCCACAACTTAAGAGAGCGCGATTTGCAAGTCCAGGGCCATCAACATTATAAACATAATACGAATACTTTTTTTTAATATTTTTGTAATAGATAGCATAGTATCTCAATGTTGAAGTAAATAAAAAACAAATGAAATTAAAAAACGGTGTTAACGGTGTTAGAAATTTGTTTATTGAGATCTTAGGTAAATTTTTGTAGTTGATTGTTTCCTTGAATTTTGAACGGTTTGCTACCTATGGACCTGAACACGGGAAAAAAGGTAAAAAAAATCGAATTTTTTTAAGTTTTTTGCGATTTTGATCTGGAAGGTGAAGTTTTTTTGATTTTATATGTTCGCAATTTTTGTTCTTTATGACAAGAGCTACAACTTTGCCTCAGAGAGTAAATCGAAATTCTGAACGGTTTGCAAGATATGAGCCTGAGAAAATGATCACATTTTTACGAAAATGATACCGAGGCCCCAAATCTTTGGCGGCCCATAAAAAAAAAGTGCATGACTTTGGGAAAAATTGGGAAACACGGGTCTTTTTTTTTTAGTCTTTTATCACGTAGTGGTGTCCGTATATGGTTATTTTGCCATGACTTAAAAAATTACACACAGTGTAACCCTGGAAACTAATCGAGAAAACGTAAACACACAATTCAAAGTTGATAATAATTCGCCGATACATTGGAGTTTTGATTCTTGTGTCGATTTTCCCGTACGCAAACTTTGATGTACACTGGAGCAAATACGGATATCGACAAAACAAATTTTAACAGACAAAGAAATATTTATCATTTAACGATGAATCACAACGGGTCAAACAAAGTCTTGTAGGATACGATCCCATTTTCTTATCAGGAAAGTTGCGACGTATTTAATTGAGCACTTTGATTCAATTCCGAAAAATTATCTTTTATGCATCGACGAACAAATGTGTTCAACTAATTGGGTTCATCACTGACGCCAGTATTTACCAGACCAACTGCAACCATGGCGCGTAAAGTTCTTTGTTTTATGCGACAGCAATTGCTCCTCGTACCGATTTGAAATATACACTGGACTTAGCAATGATGACATCATTTTGCCCGACACACAAAAATTGGAGCAACAGGAAATGTTATAAATGTTTTTGAGAATAAATATTGGTTTTCAAATCTTGGCACTGTGATAGCGAACCGCATTCCAAACTGCAAACTTCCAATTGATAAAAGTGAGGAACTTACATTGGATCGGCTTACGGTGTTTTTTCCGCGTAGACCAACACTCAGGGGATGTCCTCTATAAATGCAGTGCATTGCATTGGACTTAGATAGTGGGAATAGAAGTAGGAGGAAAGAGTGAATAGTGTTTGTTAATGTTCGACTTAAACTTCCAGATATCGTAAGTAATAGGGAATACACTCGCCGGAAGCTAATTCCACATACGGACTGTTCGACCGAAGAACGAATGAGGCAATGTACCCCAAAGGAGCAGCTTCCATGAAAATATCGGTAGAATAACGATACACAGCTAACATTTCGCCGATGCTTCAAGGAGACAACAGGGTTGCATTAATCCTATCAATCCCTCCACCTTCAAAAGTTGTGCAGTCTAAATTTCAGTTCTGTTAATCCATAATTCAAAAATAAAATTGCGGAAATGTTTCTAACTAAGAAGAAACAAATATTTGCAAATTTTCATCAAGTTGTTACCAAAAACTGTGTCGACAGAAATAGAGTCATACCTAATTTACATTACATAAGATATCTACAGCCACAGCAGTCCCATTATGACGTTAGGTTCGCCAGAATTTTCTGAATACCACTGAACACTGCCAGAATTTTCTGAATACCACTAATTTATTACTGACTTTTATTTGTTTACTTAAAACTGCTGATTTCAAACAGCTGTTCTATCTTGCAAATTTGTTTTGGATAAAATTTCTCCAACCAAAATTTGCAAGATCTCTAACATCGAACTGTCTAAATTGTCGCTCTCTGACTCTCATTTACTGGACTTTTGGAGTAAACGAATACAATTTTTGCACAAATTTTCGAGTAATGTAACAGAGCTATAATAGGCATGACTGCGTACTTTTCCATTAAAATATATTCAGTAACTATTTTTTACAGAGCAAGTTTGATTTTACTCTCCCAGTAAAAATTATCACAAAAGTACACAGACGACATCCAGTAAAATCTTCCAAGAAATAAAAACTTTTGTATGTACATACATAAACAGCTGATTTGCAACGTAAGCATTAGAAAACACGAAACCCGCAGTTTCCACAATACATTAAAAATCATCAAACCTTTTTATTTTTATTTAAATAAATATTTAAAAGTTCATTACAAAGCATTAAATATAATTTATTGTCTAAAAACATAAAATTCCTATGAATATTTATTATTTTATGTTTTTTATATTGCCTAGTTGTTTGTTTACTTATGTAAATCATGTATGTTTCAGAACATATCTTATTTCTTGTAAATTCGTAAAAACTTGTAAGTTCCACCACATCCGAATATGGATAATTTGATCAGTTGGAACTCTGCTCAAAGCTCCTTTGTTGAGGTTGTATAGGACGACCTGGTTATCGACAAAGGGGAAAGACGGAATTACTTCCAAAGGATAGTTGGAAATATGTTGTGGACGCATTGTCCTCAATATTTGTTCAGACAAAAAAAGACAAGCTAAACTGGTGGCTTTTGATGATCAGTAGTCGGTATACATTTTTAAAAAAGTGAGTGGCTGGTGGTTTATTTTATATATATATAGTATTTATATAAATAAATTATTTGATTTATTTATAAAGTAATTTATAATTAAATTTCTATAACTTTAGCTAATTTGTAGGCATTGTTCTACATCAGTTCATGAAGATCCCAAAACTTTTCACTATTCTTTTGTGGAACTTCAAGCATAAAATCATAGCTTCTTTTGCATTGTAAAGTATATATACACATATGATGATAAGGTTTATCCTTTATCCCAATGATTTGTTGGCTGTATATATCACCTTTTTGGAATATTTGTTTCCCTGGTATATTAGGTCATTTTTATCATACTTTCTTTCATCCCAATTCTAAATAACAATTCCCCGGGAATTTTTTCCCTATTCCTTGTTCCCCATTCTTAATAAAATCTACCAGGGAATTTTTTCTCTTTTCCCCGTTCCCTTATTCTAAACGAACTTCGAAATTAGAAATCTCTCCCCCGGGAAAAAAGTAGGTATTATGAATCTCAGTAATTGGGAAAATGTGACAACATTTGTAATGGATTATTCCGCCACAAAATTGAAGGGGAGCTCTGTTCAAAAATGTATGTATTTAATCTTTTCTATAAAAAATTAAATAATTACTGTTATTTTAAGTATTATTATGGCATTATTCTCTCCCAACTCTCTGATCTACACCAAAATATCACAACCGAGAAAAGCTTCTGCGCTGAGTTCAAAAGGTTTAGAAGTGGGTATCAAAGTTGATAGAAATGGGTATCATTACAAAGGTCTTTCTAAATTCGATAAATCTTTTTTATAAATGGTTGTGACAGCCATTAAATTCAAGTATATAATTAGTTGAGCATACCAATATATTCTTTGGTACAACCGAATTAGTTTTAACATTTTGCGTTCATCCAACTAATAGAATAATCACCAGTACAGGATAATTTAATTGCTAGAACCAAATCTTGATTGACAGATCACATTTACTTCTTGTTGCTGTGGCTTCAACTAAATATTTCAGTTCTTGCAATCAAAATTGAATTACAAATCAATTGATATGCACAACATTTGGTGATACTGAACACAATTATTGGTATTCACAACTGAATAATGTGATAGTCCAAGGAACCCCCAAATTTTAGTTGGCTGTAAATATAGTTGTGACAACGAATCTCTTCTCTGTGTGCCTGCTCCCGGTCAATCTTCTGCTACCATTCAAAAGGCTATGGTGTACATTTTCACTTATTTTGATTATTAAATATTTAATTAAGTTTTATTTGCTTAATATGATTTGCATTTAACAACCAAAACCAAACGTCATAAAGCAAAATAGCTGATTTCGAAACTTCGTAATTCTCTCTGCCTTATTATTCATTTCCCCGTTTGTTTAGAATAGGATTTTTTTCTGGAGAAAATAAAATCCGAGAAAATAAAAAATGTCGGAAAATTTTTAAAATGATATATTTTTAGCTAAAAGGCGAGCATATTTGCCAAACTTTTGTTCAGTCCATGTAAGCACGTTGATATGAGACCGTACATTTTGTTAAAGGTAAGGTATGAACTCAAAACGTACCTGACGCTTCCTCCACGTGCGCCCCTTCTTCGACTCGTTTCATCCCTTTCAAATCAAATTAGGGAAGTCTACTGAGTTGATGGGTACACTTATCACTTTTTGAAAATAAAATAGTTTTCACTTTTTTCAGCATAACTTCAAGGGACTCAAATTTTTTCACTCACAATACTTGGCAAAATTGTAGCCATGGCAAAGCTAAACAACTTTTGTGAAAATATTAATACAATCTGATCGTTTCTAGTCACCCTAAATAGCCCATAAAGACCACTTTGTATTTTAAAAATGGTCATTTGTACTTGAGAACTTGAGAACGACGTGTCCGATTTTATCCGAATAAATTTAGAAAAATGTAGAATTACAATACCTTTTTAAGTAATCTATACCTATGCTATTTCTAAATGTAATCAACAGTTTCGCAGTTATATAACAAGAATGATGAAAACAAATTTAAAAAAAATAAATAAAAAATCGATTTACGCGTTTCAGTCTTATTCACAATTTAGTGACGGTATCTCATTTTGTCAAGAATTTTGATTTTATTTTTGTTTGGGTTGCACATGACAAAATGAGATCCTTCACTAAATTGTGAACAAGAGCGAAACGCGTCCATCGACTTTTATGATCCAATTTGACGTTCTACAGACATTTCATGGGTACCGATCAACTCAGTAGACTTGCCTTTAATCGATACAATTTACTAGAACGTTGATACATTTTTCAACTAGAACAGTGTAATTCAAGCTTCAAGCTTTTGTCAGCTATTCCAGTTTTCCTCTAAATTTGTCAATTGTATTAAGTAAACTTGCGCACATTGGTCTGCATCACGCTGGTAATTAAGTATTTTCTCGGATGGAACGTGAATAATAATTTTAGCCGGAAAACTTAAATTAGTATACAAAACCTTGCAGCAAAGACCAGTCGTATACTTTTGTTACCTCACAAAGTAATTATATATATGTATATTAGGGCGGTTTAATTTTTTTTTTTTGATGAAGCGTATAGCAAAAACGTAATCTATAGGTGATTTTGAGAAATTTTGCTCAAGAGACCATAGCTCTAAGTCGGATTTGGAGCCCCCCAAAATTTCAAAATAGATATTTTTCCATATATTCATAGAATAATTTAATTAAATTCGTCATAAAATCGGATAGAATTATAGTAGATTTCTCAATGTGGGCTTGTTTGAAAGGTAACTATTTTTATCACCTTTCAGAATCTGTATTGATACCAATATTTTTTTTTTATTTTTAGTAGAGAAATTAGGAATTTATTGTCGAACAATGCTGCCATTGACGACTTATTCTACAGGTATCAATATAGATTCTGAAAGGTGATAAAAATAGTTACCTTTCAAACAAGCCCACATTGAGAAATCTACTATAATTATATCAACTGGCCACGAAGATCATGTGGGGCTACGCGAAAGACCGTGTTTGTGCAGATAAACCTTTAACTCTTGAGCACTTAAGAACCAACATTCGTCAAGTTATGGCTGAGATCCCGCCCAATATGTGTCAAAAAGTGGTCGAAAATTACCTCAAAGGAATCAATGCTTGCAACACGTCGCGTGGTGGTCATTTAAATGATGTAGTGTTTCACACATATTGTCAACGTTCAAACTTTATAATAAAAAACAAATACATATCATGAAAAAAAATATTTTATGTGTTTTATTTACGTTTACTTTTGAAACCGCAAAATGGATAACCCATTCTGTAGGTTCCAATTTATATTAAATATTTTTATAATCTATTTGTTTATTTGATTAGGAATTTTAATATTAATACGCTTTGTGAAATAAATTAAAATTGTTATGAAACAATTTGTATTTTATTTAAAATCCCCGTGGAAGTCACTAGCTGGGCCTTTCCAACAAGTAGTAATAAATAATAGCCCCAAAAAATGTACATAAAATATATTTATTTTTAATTTTAGTATATATTTTGCATTTTGCACAATTTTTAGAAGCGTTTCTAGCATAATTTGTTTGCATTTTATACAATTTTTTCGTCATGTACTATATTCTGTCTAACAGCTTATGGAAACATTGATATCTATTTCTATGGCTGCTTTAATTTTACGAACACGAGAAGTTAGAAAGTCCTTGCCGTGTTTGACGTAAATAAATTCGCGGTCCGGATGGTATTAAAGCACGTGTATTAAGTAAAGTTGTTTGACGCTATACCGTCTATTGCGAAAACTTTTCAACCTTGCGTGTATTTTCCATTCCCATTGTAAGGTTGCCAATGTCCAATAGATCCCAAAGAAGGCATCAAAGCGGCATGTTCAGCAATCTCTAAGGCTATGGAGAGAATGTTGAACTATCTCCTTGTGAATTAAAAAGACACCAACGACCTTATTAACGATAGACAGTACGCTTTTCGTAGAAACAGACCTGATGGCTTTTGCTACAGTTTGGCACGATCGAAATTATTTCGAAACTTAAATTAAATGAAATATTACAGTATTGGTCTCTAACTGAAACATTTCAAGTTTTGATACATTATTACAACCAACAAAATAATAAAATATTACTGTATTTGACAAGCAAAAATTATAGTAGCATTTATTAGAATAAATCAAAGAGCTCCTTTTTGAAACTTGCAAGCATTGGTTATAAGTTGAATATTCGCTGGTAAAAGGTTCCAGAGAAAGGAGCGTAAACCGCAGTGATGTCTTCCGACTCTCTACAGTCGTCAATTTCTATAGGTGGTTTTGAGATTGATGAATTAAATGCTCTTTATGTTCTGGAAATGATAATATAGTGTAGGTTCGATGGACTCAGCATATATTTGAAGTGTCGAAATGTGTCAGATATACTTCACTCCAACTAAGTTGCCAGGGATATTGTTACTCAATCGAGGATTAAGTGGGCTACCGGTATTTTCAAACCTGTGAAACTTCAGGCTGTGTTCGATATATTTATCCTCAGGGTGATAAGGTTATACATCACATGTGCTGACTTCACAAATATACCCAAAGGATAGCGGGGCACTTGACTTATATCTATTCCCTAAGCACAACTCGCAAAAACCTTGTCATAGTTCCTAATGAAGATTTTGATCCGCTTAAAAATATGTCAATGTCGGGATATAGCTCATACAGCTCATGGTTCATGCGTCGCCGATACTCGCCGTTGTGCACTATAGGGTCATAAATTTTTCGGAGTATTTTTCTCTCGAAGACTCCTACAGATGTTTCGTCTGCTTGTGATAAGACCCAGTATTCTGCGTAATAAAACAAGACAGGTTGTATGAGAGTCTGGTATAGTTGGACTTTTCTTACTCGAGAGAGGGCTTTATCTCTAAAGTGCTTGCTTAGCAAGTAATTCGACCATACATTAAAGGTAGCGAATTCAGGTTATGTAGTCTTGAAAAATACTCAACCCTTAATAGGTAGTGGTTGTGTAGTCCTAAGTCCCGCAATACCTTAAAAAGAGAAGTAGTGTATTTGGTATTTGTGGTAAGGACGGTGTTTGCGAACTGTATGGGATGAAGTGCCGTCAAGAGCACTAAGCAACCGTACGCAGATTTATTTGTCTAACCTTGTTCACAATGTGTTTATGAGTCTGTTCCGTAAAATTCGTTTTTTACAATTATTTGTTAGGAAATATTTGTGAAATACACGCATATATACATATAGAACAAACTTCCGGCAGTGTTATTTTGGCCTGCCGCAGTTACGCTTTTGTAAATATCTACTACCACTTTCGAGGTATAGCCATATTAATACCAGTTAGTTAGTTAGTTAGTTCGAAAAGAGGGGCGTGGTGTTGAGTGTTCAGAAGGAGCACTCTAAACCTTCCCATGTCAGTAAAGACATACACTTAAGCCGCTAAGTTCGACCTGTTGTGCGCTCTAAGATTATCCTACTACTTCACTATGTCCCTTATAGGAATTCGGTGCTATTCACGAAATTCCTTAGTTTATTCCAGTCCATACCCACAAGTTTGGTCATGTCCGGTATCGTACTATCCGAAAGATATCTGGATCTAGCTTGTGTGAAGGCCGGGCAGTGGCATAAGAAGTGCTCCAACGTCTCATCGTCCTCCATGCATGCCCTGCACTCACTGTTCGCCACTAGTCCCATACGGTACAGGTGGGCTCGTAATCCCGAATGCCCCGTTAAGACTCCCATCATTTTGCCCATTTCGGCTTTTCCCAGTTTCAG
Organism: Phaonia tiefii; assembly: GCA_963931995.1. Classification (NCBI taxonomy): domain Eukaryota; kingdom Metazoa; phylum Arthropoda; class Insecta; order Diptera; family Muscidae; genus Phaonia; species Phaonia tiefii. The sequence continues at coordinate 141,384,151 of OZ008368.1, forward strand.
CAAACCTTTTGTCCTCGATCCATCTGGGTCTCCCCATAGGATCTTTGTCATCCTGCCTACTGATTCCCGGTTCCACTGGGCTATATGTGCCGACTCCGCCCATTTATTTAACTCAGCCTTCGTCACCCCAAAGGGTTTCGCTCCATCTAGGCTCATATTAATACCAAATAACTGTATTTTTAATTTTTCTCTTCATCAAAAAACTAACATAGGAGTTACAAAATCTACTTACTTTTTAAATGTTCTTTCTGAATTCAACAAATGTTCAAAAAAGATATTTATCTTTCGTGTTCAACAAAAATGTTCAAACGATGAAAATTAAAGTAAAACACAAAAGTTCTGAAACAAAAGTTTTTGAAAAAAAAAGTATTTAGTCAAGATATTTATCATGATATTTAAAATGTTGAAAAAAAAATACGTTTTCAAAATATTGAACATATTAATATAATTAATAATAACTTCATTCAATTAATATTGCGTAAACCATCATTGGGTTGAGTTTACGAAGTACAATTTTATGGAGATCATCTGTTCTTAAATGTATTTTATGTATGGTCAAAACACACAGGAAACTTTCCCGTGTCTGGAGAATAGTTATAATATTCATCCAAAAATAATGTTATTGATTTCGCAGAAGAACTTTATAACAGGCTATTTCTTAAGTCTCAACAATTAGACTTCACAGACAGCTCAGACTCTGATTTGGAGAACTGTGAATCAGACAGTCAAATTTAAGAAGAGCAACTCAATAGTATCTTAAAAGATTTTGATTATTTAGATACATTTTCAATGAGATCAGCAAAATTGAACCTGCTGCATAAAGCTCTACTGACAATTAATCCCACTTCAACAATCTGTAAGCGTGCTTTTTCCGTATCACCGAGGAACCAAACATCGCCAAACCATTTAGCATTAAAATGTTATTATTATTTTTTGGAAATACTACTTCACAAAAATACCTAACGTACAGTTTTTATTAGCATTGCTCCTATAAAAATATGTGTATAAACATATACTACATATAGTATTTGATGAACGGAGCAGGAACCTGTCAAATTAATTAATAAAAGTACTAGTAGGTTGAACTAGTTATAGTGCCTCTAAGTAGGTAGAACTAAACCAGTTATATTTAAAAAAAAAAAAAATATGTAATGTCATTTTCAATTTTATATATATATATATAGTATATAGCTGGGTTATGGGTTTTCCAAAAGGTACTTACAACTTATTTCACTGATCACTTTTCCTTTTGTTTCAGTAAATTCAACATTTTCATCATGGTAAAGTACACGAACGAACAACGTATGCAAATTATAAAAATGTACTACCGAAATTCGGAGTCGGCGACCGCAACTTTAACTGCGTTAACTCAAATTTTCGGTTATTATTCTCGCCCTAGTAGACAAGCAGTAACAAGTTTAGTGCAAAAATTTAAGTCTACATATTCATTGTGTGATGCTGCCGTGCCAGTGAGACAACGGCAAACGATCCAAATCAGTCGATTCCGCGGCGTTCTCAAGAACTGGGCATCGCCAAGACCACTTTATGGCGAATTTTGCGTAAAGATCTTGGTTTACACCCATCAAGAATTGAAGCCGGTGGACCATTTGACTCGAATTACGTTCTCCGATTGGGCTCTGGAGAAGATGCGCCAAAAAGATGAATTTCATCGCAAAATCATCTTCAGTGACGAACCTCTTTTTTGGCTCAATGGGTTCGTCAATAAGCAAAATATGCGTTATTGGTTTGGTGAATATCCACATGTGCTTCTTGAATCACCACTTCATCCACAAAAAAATAACTGTTTGCCGGCGGCGTCATTGGGCCATATTTTTTCGTCGACAATAACGATCGTCACGTTACTGTGAATGGCGATCGTTATCGCGCTGTGATTATCGATTATTTTTGGCCCGAATTGGAAAAAATGGACTTGGACGACATGTGCTTTCAACAGGACGGTGCCACACAGCACACGTTACAATCGATTTATTGAAGAGTAAGTTTGGCCGCCTCGTTCGTGCGATTTAACGCCTCTAGACTTTTTTCTTTGGGGCTACGTCAAACCATTGGCTACGTCATTTCGAGTCATCGAAAATTGGGTCCAACGAATCGACCGCTGCCGAGGTGCCCGCGGTGGCCATATGAACGAAGTCGAGTTCCATTCATAAATGTTTTGATTGTATTTCAAGCCAATCATAAAGTTTTGGAAATATCTGAAATGGTTTGAGTTTTATTTTAAAAAAAAAGTTACAACGCCTAATTGGCAACCCCTTTATATATAACCGTTATTTGCTTTTATGTTAATACTCCAACACCAACGTTCATGCAGCTTCATTCATTTTCTTTTATGTGAAAATAAGAGTAGGGTACATTTTTCTATGTATATATATAAAATGGTGGCTTAAGTGCCGGAAGTCGAGCTTAGCCAAAGTATACCATTAACAAAATAAAAGTATGGCAAAGTAATAGAAAACGGAAAATTTATTTGTTTGACTGACGCCCTTGGGTCCTTTGAACTTAAATAGGTTCTCCTAGCTTTTCTTTGAAAGGCTAATTCCTAATTTGTTACCCAATGTGTTTGTCCGACAACAAATTTTCCTTTCGTTTTGTTGTTAATTTTTTTATTGTTTCGCACGAAATCCAACAACAAACCTCGGTAAATAAATTGCATATTATTGCTCTTATATTATGGTGTCGATTGCAACATGTGACTTTAAGGAGTACCAACTTTTAATGACAAGTACTGAACTATATTTATAAGTATTTTCTATGGTCTATGGTACAGAGCCATAGAGTAATACTTAAGAGCCTCAATTACTCTCTTCGCTGCCTCTTCGGACGTGCTCGCGTTTGTCTCTGGTAAGTAAAAAACTGTCGCCTGAGGTCTGAGCAACCCCTGTTTCCTCATTCGTGTGTTTGTTATTGCTTTAGCTTAAAATGGCTCTTAATGACGCAAAAATCTTGCGCTGGTTCATAGAGTAATACTTAAGAGCCTCTATTACTCTATTCACTGCATCTTCATGACGACGAGGTAGTAGGCCATTTCATCGAGTTCGATTTGCTGCTGTATTTTACCAATTTTACACTTTGGTTGGACATAAAACGGGCAGAAATCAAAGGGAATGCGTATTTTCGTTCAATTCAAACAACATAAAACATAATTTAGCTGTCATTAGTATCAATAAACACTATTTAAACTTAGTTACTTTACTGTCTTCTTTGGTCTCGCATTTTACATCATTTCCCTAGTACCTTTTCGATCAGCTGTGCCATAGTAACCCCCTGGGTGGTTGGAAGATTACATGGCAGATGATGAAAATGTCCCAAATGATGCATGTAGCGATTTTGAGGCCGATGCAGTGATAGATTATTTTGTAGAAGAAAGTTGCGAGTCCGACTCAGAATGTGAACAGAAGTCGAAAGTGATAATAAAGAATTTTCATCTGAAGATCCAGGAAGAAGAATTATTTTGGTAAGAATCATTTTCGTTGGTCATATGCTCCACATTCCTTACGATCAAGAACGCTACAGCAATAGTGCAGGAGAGAGGAGGTGTAAAACCAGCATACCGCAATGATATCAATTCTTCATCTTCTCCGTTGTACATTTGGCAACATTTTTTTACCGACGAAATGCTTGAAAAAATTTTTCATCACACTAATGTGAAGATAAAAGAAATCAGGCCAAACTATCAAATTTCAACGTGTGTTCAAGATTTAGATCTCATGGAATTGATGGCATTTATAGGGGTCCTTTTTTATAATGCAATTTTCAAAGAAAATCAAGAGCATTATACGTCGTGGTACTGTACAGATGGCACTGGAAGGGAAATTTATCCCTGAATCATGAGCAAGAACAGGCTTGAAGTCTTTTTGAAAAACCTACGTTTTGATGACTCGGCGACTAGACCAGGGCCCTTACTATGTAACTCGATTCTATAAAAATATAATGAATGAATCCACTATGAATCTCGAATTCAAACTGCTCTATAATCGGATTTTTTATTCGATTTTCGAATAAGTGGCAACTATGTAACTCGATTGTGAATGTTGAAAGTGTCCGTTTCTTCATATTTGTATTCGTTTACGTTAGAGTTAACGAAAGGACACACAAATTTAAGTATTTTTTTTTATTACTTTTGTTTGTTTAACATAAATTATAACTGAAATTGATTAAAGGGAATTGACCAAACAACGTGCAAACACAAAACAGTGCCAATTTGAATGCATAATAAATTTTATGGATAATAAATAAATAAATTTATTATTTTAAATAATAAATTTGCCTGAGGCAAAATCAAACTTTGGAAGTTTATGGAAGCGGCTAGAAAGTGACCTCAACATCTTAGGGCCACCAATACGTCACGTACTTAGCTGGAAGAAGGTATGTTTGCCGTAAATTGTATTTTATAATTTTGTAATATGTTTTCCGCATTTGGTCCGATCATTATTATGCTCTATATCACCGCTAGAAGAGAGGGCAATTGAGGTCCTAAATACGCAAGAAGCAGTCGAAGGACTGCCAGTAAAAAAGTTCGGCGCAAAAAATGCCACGACTGCTGATAACCCGACAGAGCCTACAATCATGGAAGAGGAAGCAATCGAATCCGCGCTTCGATCGTCTACACCTTGTCCTCCGACCCAAAGCCGTCGTGTTTTAAACGATAGGCAACTATTAAATAAACAAGTCGACAACCAAATCGACTATCAAAACAAATCCACTAAAGTCCTTAATATAATATACGACAATTTAAAATCTTTAGTCAAACAGAGTCGGAAGAAAGAAAAAGAAATCGGAAACAGAATCCATTTGTTTGATTTATAAAATTATTACTCTTCACAAGAAACTTTTGCACAAGAAAATGTTTGCTTCAAAAATTGCCAGAAACAATTAACGTTTGACAAATAGTGTTGCCACCTAAATTAAAATGTTTATTCGAAAGTAGTGCCAACGTGTGGTCACACTTTTTGTTTTAAATTTTACATGGTACCATTTCAAATACAAATCGAAAACATCTTGCGAACAGTTTTAGCAGTCGAAACGAGTTACATAGTAGGGGCCCTGCACGTCGAGAAAATGATCCATCCGCACCTAATACCGAGCTGTTCAACTCCTTCATTGGCCAATGTCAAGCATGGACTGTCGAAATGTTGCTTGCATTTCAAGGAAGGTGCCAATTCAAAAAGTTCATGCCGAAGAAACCGGCAAAATATGGCATCAAAATTCAATGTCTTACGGATGCAAGGTCGAAGTACCTTCTCAATGCCTATGTATATTTACCATGGCAAAGATTCGGATGGACTCAACTTATCCCCAGAATATCAGCGACTAAAGAAAAAGTAACAACTCGTTATTAAAAACTACATTGCAGCCATTTGACAAACAATTTAATGTTGGCCACTTAAACTGTCAAAGCATTAGGCCTTCATTAAATTGTGTGAAATTTGTCGAATTAAAGTCGATTTTGTTTAATTCAATGCTTGATGTTGTTGGTATCTCAGAAACATGGCTCAAATCTGAAGTATCCAGTCTTGCTGTTGAAATTAAATAAATAAATAAATGGTTTCCCATTACATCCCATGAAGGGACCGGGGAGAACTTCTCACAATCACTGAGCTGTGCGCTTTCCAGTTTTCACTCACTGATTGGGACCTACAGTTTTACACCGATTCCGAACGGTATTTTGAAAAGCTTTTTCATGGCTATATACTCGATAGTGTCGCCGTCACTAAGCGAGGTGACCGTCGTCGAAAGAAATTTTTTTTTTTTTAAGGTGGTTTGAGCAGGGATCGAACCCAGGATCTCCTGTACAAGAGGCGCGCACACTACCCATTGCACTACCCATTGCACACTACCTATAGATATTATAGGAATGATCGTAGGCATGTACGGGGAGGAGGTGTTGGAATTTATGTTTTTCGGAAGATTAAACATAAAATTGTTTTCAAAACATCTGCTGTCGGGAAATTTGAGTCCCTTTTTATAGAACTTGAGTCTGCAGACTCTAAAATTCTGTTTGGTGTGGTTTATTTGCCTCCTCCTGGAGATTTGACGACCTTTGAGGATCTTCACCATAAATTTTTTTCTAAATATTCGAATATTGTAGTTTTTTGTGACTTTAATTGTAATTTGTTCAACGACTCCAGAGCTGGTTTACCTCGTTCCTTGTGTCTAAGATTAAACTTGTCTGTTTTACATAATTCTAGACCTACACATTTTGATATAGCACATGGATCTACTTCTTTGATTGATATCAGTCCAGTTTTTGAAACTTATTTATCCTCACATATCAGTTTTAACTTTAAACTTAATTAATTCTATATTAATGAGCTCCATATTTCCATTAGCGTGGAAGACAGCACGTGTTGTGCGTATACCTAAAGCTCAGATAGTCAATAGTCCGGCTGATTTAAGGCCTATTTCAATCCTACCGGTATTATCTAAGGTTGTTGGGCATATCATGAAGGACCAGATGCTTTCTAATGTCCGTACAGATATTTTTGAATCTCAGTTCGCTTTTCGTAAGGGCTACAGCACAACGTCGTTACTTTTGCAACTGACAGATACTATAAGACACAATGTTAATAATGGGGATTTGAATATTTTGGTCTCTTTGGATCTTGCAAAAGCATGTAATAGTATATGTCACAGTTTAATAATTGAAAAGCTGAGTAGCAATTTCAACTTTTCAAGATCCGCATGTAAACTTGTAATGTCATATTTGTGTAATAGGTCTCAATTTGTAGACATGTTTGGTTTATAGTCAAATGAACGTGACCTGCTATCTGGTGTGCCTCAGGGTTCGGTTCTAGGACCACTGCTTTTTGTACTATATATTAACGATTTCTCTGAGTGTATTGATGTGAATATGTGTAGATTGTTCCTGTTTGCAGATGATGTGTTACTTTTATTTAATTTTAAACGAACATCTCCCCGTGATAAAGAGAGTGTTATCAATTATAATCTTAATAATATATTATTATGGACAAATAGAAATTCTTTGTGTATAAATCCTTCTAAAACCAAGGCTTTGGTGTTTGGGTCTGCTAACCAATTAGCGTCCAATTTCAACATTCTTTTAGATAACTCGGGTTGAATTTGTTAGTTATCATAAATGTTTGGGAGTAATCATCGATAATAAGTTGTATGGTGTTTTGCGAAGAGTTTATTCTACAAATCTGTATCTGCCGTTTAATGTTAAATGTAAATTGGCTCATGCTTTACTCATGCCTCCAATGATCTGCGACTGTTTACTCACTCCTGCAATGTTTTTCGGTCGTCACTATTTGAATATTTGTCTAATTTATAGAATTAATTATTGACTTGAGTTAGACTATAAACATATATGTAAGTATTCCCCGACTTTTCCCTATTAGGTGGCTACTACTTGTTGACCTTGTTAAAGTTATCCAGACTTCTTTCTATTTAATATAACTCTTTTTTGATATGGATCAACTTTAAAGGTAACATTTTTTTTTAGTGGTAAAGAATTATGGAGGGTAATTAGTGGTAATGGGCTGGGTAGTAAATCTCGGGATGTTAGTACGGAAAATACTGTGGATATTGATGAGTTGAATATAACATTTCTGAGTAGTCAGTTAGTCGAGCCGTGATGTTAATGATGTTTATCTAAACCTTTCAGCTGGGAAAAATTTTTCATTTCAGTGGTATGTATGATAACGGTGATTTGGAAATTGGAAAGATTATTCCCATTAAAGAAGCTGGCAATGCGGACTCTCTAAGGCCAATTTCTATACTACCTATTCTAAATTGTAGACCATGTAGACCATGCTATGCCAATTTTGCAGACAAATTGTTGTATTTGTCGAAGAAATTTATATTTAATTATTGAATGAATTTCAGAATTGTTTTGTACTTTTTCTCGTTTTATTTTACATATTAAAAATGGCCAGAAAACCCAGTGGGCTTTCTGGCCGCCTTAGAACCGGTCACAACACCAAAAATGAACTTAGGCGTTATGTCTGGCTGAACTGAGGACATAACGCCCAAATTTTTTTTGGGCGTTATGACCGTGGTTGTTAAGTCCGGGCACCGTTCCTTCTATAATTGCGATGATTTTCACAACTTTTTTATAAGGCATCTCTCTTTTTGGTACCTCCTGTTATATTCTCACTCTAGTTCAATATATTGTTGGATTGCTAAATATCAACAACTTTTGAAAATTTCTCACAATTGCTAAAACTGTAGTGACACGTGTTTCTGAGGGTGGACAAATAATTAGAAACACATTCGTAAATAGTGGAAATTTAATTAATTTTCAACATAAGATATTTTTCTTATTGTTTACCCAACGTTTTACTAATTAACAATTCAATTCAGTACAAATATTTGGCAAAAAATGCCATCCACTCCAGCACTACGCAAATTAATTGTGTGCTGCTATCAAAAAGAATAACAATTTCTTAGGGCAATTATTTTTAGGGCAATAAGATTATTTCAAAATACGGAAAGTTTTAAGACCCCTAAAAGAAGTCCAATGCCAAGAAACCCCACTCCATATGACGATAGAGTTATTTGTAGTCAGTAAAGCCAATCCATTTTTGACTTGAACCGAAATTAATGTTATTGCAAATCATTTGCATTTCATCTAGAAGCATTAGTCGTAGACTACAAGAAGCTGGTCTGCATGGATGCATTGCACGAAAAAAGTCGCATATCTCAAGCAAAAATATGCAACACCCTTGAAGTTTGCAAAACCCGATTAATTTTTGGGAAAATTGGAAAAGCTTACGTAAGACGACCACTAAACAAATCGTTTGATATTATATGCACCATAAATACTATTAAACACGGATGACGAAATGTGATGGTATGGGGTGAATGGTATGGGGTATGGCGTTGGTCCTATACAAAGCCTAGATGGTCGAATAGACCAACACCAATACACAAATATTCTGGAAAATGCAACTGCACCATTTTCGTTAGAAAATATGTCAGTTACATATATTTTCCAGCAGGACAACGAACCTAAGCGTACTTCCCGAGTTGTGAAGCAATATTTTATGGATACGCATACCAATCTTCTTGTCTGGCCACCACAAAGTTCGGACTTAAATTCAATTGAATACCAATGTCCAGATGTCGAACATTTTAAAAACAAACCCCCAAAGAAATAGTGACGAACATTTTCGAAATATTAAGGCAGTTTGGGGAATCGGTACCATCCTCTCGATGTTGGACTTTGGTAGAAAGTTTACCGCGGATACCCTACAAAGTATTAAGCGTATTTTGTATTATTTTATTATACTTTTCTGTCAAATTGGGAATAAAATATAGTTTTTGTCGTCGTTTCTAATTGCTTTACCATCGACTTTTAGAGATCAATTAGAAAATTTAGTTTCCACTTTTCAGGAATATAGATAGTTATCGAAATATTTGTAGAAAGTATCAACAAGTGAGTCCTACAATACTGGATATATTTTCTTTATTTTTCGTTTTATGGAACTAATTGTTATACAATACCAATTTTACCATCACCCATCCCTATGGGTGAGGGTATAAAAGATATCAAGTCTAACACAAGTCAATTTTAAAAACATATGGAAACAAATTAGGGATATGCGATTAATTGATTAATCAGCCAACCTTATTAATCGACACCCTGATTCATCGAATAAATGATTATTCATCCCTTTGAATTAATTATATTTACAATTAAACGATTAATCTAGTTTGTGATTAGGTTTACCCAGTTTGAATTTTTACAATACAATAAACTTCTTTGTCATTCATGAGCATGAACCTCAGTTATCGTTGAGGTTTATTGTTGTATACCAAAAAAGAATGTAATCGAAGTTGGTCGCATCACTATCATGTTCACAACACTTTTTAGTGATATTTTTTCAAATTCATCAGTCAGATATGAAGTTATGGAAATGTCGTTATCAAAATGTTCAAATGTTTCCTTTTGTTTTGTATAGTATTTCCATGTTTACACGATGGAATTTTTGAAGTTGCTGCGTAAATCTTCGTGGGTTTACACGATGGGATTTCATGATATTAGTGCCATGTCAAAATCAGAAGAAAATCGGAAATAGCACAAAGAGAAATAACAAAAAAAATGCCATGAAACCCAGTGCGGGTTTTCCTCCATTATTGCTTCTCTACACCCCTTACCAACAAACGCAATTTGCCAGGGTAAAAAATGTCATCGTGTAAATTATTTGAATGATGAACATAATTATTCAAATATAATCAATATTCAAAATAATTGAATAATCATAGTTTTGATCAATCTGAATTTCTGATTATTCGATTAACTGATTTAGCAACAACTAATTTTACGAAATTATTATATAATTTGATTGTATAAAATTGAGTTTTTAATTTGATATGCTCGTCGGTATGGATTATTTCCACAGACTATATTAACTGAAATGAAATGAAATCACGATATCGATTAATCAAAATTCTAATTAATCGAATAATCAAAATATTCATTAAACGATTAATCGCACATCCCCAACACAAATTCATATGTTATTCACACGTAATGATTACAGTACTTAAATTTGGGTTTAAATCTCATACAATACGATTTGATTCATCCAAACTCATACAATTAAACAAATACACGAATATTGCCCACTTTTTTTAAATTAATATTGAATACTGCGTTTGTGTTTATGGAATAAAAATATTTTGTTTTGTTTTAAGTAACTTATAGACTTTTTTTAAACAAAATGTATAGGGTTTACAGCTCTATATAGCTTATTTTTAGTGATACACTGTATCATTTCATATATTACCTTTCTTTGAACGATCTTCAGCACTGAATCCACCCATTTTCTCATTGACTTTCCATTCACGCTTTCCAAAAATTGTAGCAGTTTTTCGAGTAGAGTGGGGTCTTTTTCAAAATCGTAGAAATGGTGGTCCACCCAGTGCCTTAATACATTTAGGACTCTAAATTGAACTGGCTGCACATACTCTTTACGATAACGTTTCCAATCCTCCCTCTGGGAGTTCTTGTGTAACTTGTCACTCTCGCAAAGGATATGATCCTTATCGCTACTGTGCTGATCTGTATAAACTAAACTGGGGTCTGGTATATTGAAGCGTTCAATTAACAAAGACAGTAGATTTTGTGGCGTACAGAAATACCGATATGTCGTGAGAAATGTTCGAACAAACATCGGATCTGCATATATATGATAAGTTAGTCTCTCGATCAGCTTGCACAAGGTCGCGCCCTGCAATTAAAATAAATGCCCATGTGTCAAAAATATAAACAAATAAAATACAATGCAACAACTTGCCTTTATTAAGGGCACGCCCACACTTTCCCTCTCCTCCAAGACGATATTATCGAGACTATCCGGCTCAGAAAATTTATATAAATCTGTGCTGGGCATACGTAGCGGGTGTTTTTTCTCAATGTCCAATAAAATACTGTCAAGGATCCTATCAAGCATCGACTTTGTATTTACCATTATAAGGTCAGCCATCCAGTCATTCTTATGTTGAGAATTTTTGGCTGTGAGAGTCACTGGAGGTTGCACTCGTGGAGCTATATCGAATGAATTTTTAAGTTCGTCTGTATCAGCGCGATCATTGATTTCAACACGTCTCATAAAGAACTTTTCCTTTAGACGATACTCATAAACTTGTGCGCTTGCTGACGTAGCTTGACGTTTAGTGTTGGGTTTGCATAACAACATTAGTCCATCGAAAAGATAAGCTTTACGTTCAGCTATCCTTTTTCCAGATCCAAGCTTCCCGAGAACATCCTCTACAAGAATGTCATTAAGTAAATCATAAGTTGCACATATAAACGTAATAGTATACCTCGAATGAACTCGTTACAGTTCTGTCCGACATCTTTATCCCAATGTTCGACAGTATTTTGCAACTCTCTTGTACGTTCAATTGCCAACTGCCGACGAGCTCTGCTGCTCATTGCTACACAGGACTCCCTAAAAGTAATTCTGTAAAATCACGTTTTTCATATTGCAATTTTTATATATACTTCGGTAATGCGGCTATAATATTTTCGAGATCATTCCGCAGCGGACGCAATAGGCCTTGCACTTGTTCAAAGCTCTCAATGTCGTCCTGTGAAGGGCTGTACTTCATTAATACTTTTATGTAATCGAAATATACAAATGCATGCCATATAGGCACCAGCAACAGTTTCGGTAAATAATATTTCACAGCTTCACGAAAGCCATGGCCTGCGGACATCAGTGATATTGCCTGTTACAACATTAGATTTAAATTTTGGACTTTAATGAAAATTTCTTATAATATCGACCCTTATGCGCTAAATGATCGTAAGTGACCAATTTTACAAAATAGACTTTGTCATGTAAAATTGGTACAAATCATCTAACAATTTCAAAGTGGAAATTGTATTAGTTGCTGAGATACGTAGGTCTCAATTCAATTGTTTGCAGTAAAATGTATTTCTTTCACGTACTATCATTTTGCGCATAGGGATCGATATATAAATTTGTATGGTTACACTCACATCGGGTCTGGCAAGTAATATGGATAGGGCATCTTTTGACGTCTGTGAAGTGACTTCTTGTGCGTATTTTGTATATACATCAAATTCTTCGGCCTCGGCTAACTCTTCAAAACAACTACCGACGCATGGAGCATTTTGTTCTTGTGACATTTCAATAACATCTTCTAGTGAACCTAACAATGTTGCTGTCACTTCGTAGATGTCCATTATATTTGAAAATATTGGTTCCAGTTCTTTAGGGTTTCGGACAATTTTAACGAGCTCTTCTCGAAATACACGTATTATCATGTGTAAATCACGTTGGTATTGTTTCTCGTCATTTATCAAATCTTTTACAACTTCTTCATAAGTTATACTTGTGCGCTGGGCCGGCAGCGTTGGTAAAGGACACGGTGTTACATTTGCTTTCAAATCGGTTTGGTAAAACATATCCATTAGCACCTACATTCGCGCACATATAACATAAAGACAATATTTGCAGTCAGACGCCTTTCATCATATATTGTATTATATTAATTACCTTATCGGCACACATTGCAACTTCAATATCCTCCTTTGAAATTTCACAATGTTTAATTTTTCGTACATAATTTCCGGCCAATTTTAGTATGTCGGCAGAAATGTATTCCAATACCGCCACAAGAAATACGGAAACTGAACTGTCTATTTTGTACTGTAGAACATCCTGTACAAAAGAAAAAAAATAAAAAATTTGTAGTTTAAAATGTTTTATTAAAATTACGCTTCCATCACCACCAACAAAAAAATTGTCAACAAAAAGTGCAATAAATAAGTTTCCCTATTTTAAACATACTAAGTTTTAAAAATCGATTTATATTAGACGACTAACCTGGCGTTTACACGGGACAGTTTTGCTCCGACAGTAGAAATACATTCACACATTTTTACTACCACACTTACACTTCTCTCACTTGCCTCGCCCATAGAGTAAATATGGGTAGAGAAAATCTTTCACTCACCAAATTTCTGACATTTGTCCTCGTGTGATGTATACGTTTGATGTTGAAAAGAATTGCTTTACTAATACCAGATAGAGGCAATGGTTCAAAACAACGAACAAAATAACAACAACGGCATTTCGTTTTGTGTGTTAAAATGAATGTGTTAAATACAACACAAATGTATGTATGCTAACAATAACAGTCAATAAAAAAGTTTAAAACACATTTAAATTTAAAAGTTTTTCATCAAAATGGCATGAAAAATTAAAGCAAGAAGTTATTGTAATTCCACCTGGTGTATATCACTTTTCGTCAAACATCTCTCTATCACACCGACCGCATCACGAAGAGTGTGAAAGAAAACGTCAGATGAGACAAATGGCGGCTCTACCCCTATTTACTCTATGATCAGTTCCATTGTAATTTGGAGAAGTAAGACAAAACACAATGAAAAAAGAGCGAAGAAACAAAAAATCAGAGCACGAAATTTAACGAAACGACACTGTCGGCGGTTGCTTAAAACTGTACTGTCTTTATAACTGGCTGGACGCGTACGTCACACGAACAATTTTTATCTTTGTGACAACTAATACATATTCTCAACTATCTTGTCACAAACTGTCCCGTGTAAACGCACCGTTAAGTGCTTTGTGGTCATTCCTAAAGCGAACCACACACTAGTCATTCTTGAGCATATGTTTCGATTAGTTTGAGCACGCTGTTCCATTACTTGCTCACTCTACGTTTTTGATGTGTTAACATCTATAGCGGCGTATAGGGACTAAATCTATCAAAGTCAAAATCTGCTAAAACCAGATTTTATGCTGCTGCTAAAACCATTGCAGTCGACGTTATGGTGACATACTAATACGTCAGCTACTTCGTACAAAGTATGTTTGATGTTGTGTGTTTGGCTGTTTCGTTGCTGTTGATATGGCAAACATGTGGTTATGTGACACACGTATACGTCAACTACTTCGGACAAAGTATGTGTGATGTTGTGTGTTTGGTTGTTTTTATTTTAGGTACCCCCCCCCCTACACCAACCACCCACACAAACACTCCACGACACAGCAACCATAAATAAATCACTAACATATCAGTAGTAGTAGTAGTAGTAGTAGTACCCGCTTGTTCGGCAAGTATCAATTGTCTCTTTGTAAATAGTTTTATAACTAATCACTAACCGCGGTAGTTATTTTAGTATCACTAAATAATGCCTAAGAGCGATAATTGTCCACCCTGTGCATTACCAGTAGATAGTAAAATGGATTAACGAATTTAAAATTTGCGATCTAATAAAAAACTTGTTGCGTAGGGAAAACAAATCAAACAAAGTCCCGTTATCCTTACGCTGGAATTCGTACAGTTTTTGTTCTTTTGTTTATTTTGTCAGTCGTTTACTGAAACTGAAACGCAAAAGACTGGCAAGTGTCATAAAGTGCATTTAAGTGTTTTTATTTTAAATTAAAAATGTGTGTAATATGTTTATTTTTTTATCAAATAAAATGTAAAACAAAAAATTTTCAGAAAACACATATGTTTTTAATCTAATAAATGGGCTACTAGTAATTATGTTTAATTAACACTAGCTAAATATATCAATCTAAAGTACTAGTGAGTTGGGGCTAGTTATATAGGGGTTTTTCAACGCCGAATAAATGGTCTATCCAGTTTCACCACTTATTTAGTGGGTTAAAAAAGACCTGTGAATTTGAGTGCCGGTTTGGACTAGTGAAATAACGTGAAATTGGTAATGCAGAAGGTAGTCAATTGTACCCCTCCTATGACATCGCCATGTTAAAGTAGACAGTCAAACACAAGTGAAGTAGATTGGACGGTAACTAGTACCGGTTACTAATGCCTAGGTAAATTGATAGTGCGGCACTAGTAACGCGAACAAGCGGGTAGTAGTAGTGTTGTAGTTGTTGTTGTTGTTGTTTTTTTATTATAGTGAAAGGTAAGTCCAATAAAATGTGGGTGCGGAGCACTCTCAGAGCAAAGAGAGTAATGACGTATTATACGTATATAAAAATGAGATAGCAAGAGAGCAACGACAATTTTGTGAACTTGTGTAGCGTGTGTACCAGTGTTGCCACTTTCTGGATAATTATCCAAAAATGGGACAATTTCAAACTTTTTGAATAATTTATGGATAATGATTTTTTTGTGCAATTATTGTGTAATTGCACTTGTAAGAACATGTTGTGTATTGAAACATTAAATTTCCATTTCCATAACCTTTTTGATATCACCGTTTGCAGGAAAACTTTGATCCACAAATCTGTTTTTGGAACATTGTTGACCAGCAACATGTCAATTTGGACAACTATGTTTCAAATATTGTTCGATGCATAGTGCTGCCATTTTAATATATAAAACTTGGTGATTTCTGCTGGGAATTTTTCGTCAACATATCTATTATATTTTTAACATGAGAGCTCCTTGTACCAGGTTAATGGTCTCGAGAGTTGGGATATATAATCTGATGTATTTGAAAAACTTCAGTGTGGAATTTTATGAAAATATTATTAAAACTTTGGATTTTCAGTATTCTATTGCGAGAAGAATTAGAAATTTTTAATTTTGGGAAGTAAACAGTACAATAATTTCAAAATATGACCAACGCAAAAAAGTCTTCGTAAGAATTTAAGATTTATTGTGACCCGTTGACATTTCAAAGTCCGAAGATATTATGAAGCGAGAAAGGTTCAATCGATGGTAGCAATCGACAGGCTCAAGCGATGGATTTTAATTAAATCGAAAAAAGAAAAATTTTAAAAATTCTGTGTAATTTCAAGTGATTTTGGATAACCTTTGAACATCCCTTGTGTAATTTGGGCCTACTCTGGTGGCAACACTGGTATGTACGAATATAACAATGTATGTATGTATATACAAGTGTCTGTTGCTTTGCATTCAGACAATTTATATGACAAACACTCTCTAGTCATTTTAAGCCCCGGGAGCAAGGGCGTAATGTTTTTTAATTGGTAGAAATTATTTCTATTTTCTCTGATTTGTGACCTAGCATGGTGCTTTTTAATTTGTATAGAATATTAAGATATTACATTAGGGCCGTTTTTTTCGTAACTTATACAGGTTAACTCATACAAATTGAAAACCTGCACGTTAAATGTATAATTTTAGAAGTTGAGAATAACCCCGATAAAAGTGTTACCAAGTTCGAGTGTGTTGTATGGGAAATACAGAATTTATGTCATTCCTTTTCTTATATTTCCACGACGTTTCGAAAATTCTGATGTAAATATTAGGGGTAGATAATTTTTTAATAAAAATTTTTAAAAAGTTGAATAATATGTATATTGTTGATTTTTTCTTCTTCAGGAAGGATAATTCCAAGCCAATACTGGAGACAAACAACTTCTAAAGCAGAACCACAAGGAAGTGAAGTGTACAAATAAAGCCGAGGAATACTTCGATTCTCAAAATGTATCTACTTTAACCGATATCTTCCCATGACTCGCAAGAACACATTCGGTTCTGTCTGCTTACTGCACCTTATGCATTTGTATGGTATACTTTATGCACATTTTGTTACACAGTTTGGTACCCGTATGTCTTTCGGTACACATTGTAGTACTTTCACTACACTTTAAGTACATTGGGTGAAGTTTTAGTACAATTGACTTTTAAGTACTTGTGGTACATTTTGTGATAAATTTTTATATGTATTTTACGGTACAATTTATGCACTTTAAAGGAACATACTACGTTAAATAAATATTGTATAAGTATGTAGTTTCTGGTACATTTTATGTACTTTGTGGTAAATTTTATGTACTTTTCGAACAAATTATGGTGAATAATCCGATCCATATTCACTACCTGGAGCCAATTTCTTATACCACAACACAATAGCTTTTTATATATCGCTTGCGATACGACATCTGTTCCCAAGCTCCTCGTTTTACTAATTTAAAACCTACAAGAGCGCGAAGAAGCCTATATAAAGAAGAGCACACGGCTAGCTCGGGGACGCGTGAGTTTTTTGCTTTATTTTTGCACGTGCTCTCGAGTCGTATATTTTGGGCTATGAACGTTCGTTTACGATGCCTGATTTATTATTGAATACAGCGATACCACAATATGGCAATCGTAGCCTCATATTTGGAGATTTCGTTTAACCAAACATCTATTTTTCAATGCGATAATTCAAATGAGAAAAAGTCTATTGTAGTGTCGATGCAGTATAACCACCTCATATATTACACTGTATTCTTTAGAATTTTATTTTCTCTTTGACTTTTAAATAAACAAATTGACAAATAAAAATAAATAATTATCTGATGAAGCCAAGTTGATTATACTCAACGTGTATGCGTTTTTTTCGTAACAGTTGATGTTAACTTATATAGGTTACGAAAAAAACTTATAGTCTTAAGTATTCACTTTTTTTTTGCTGTTAATATATTTTTCTTTCATTGTATTACAAAAAAGGCTCAATAAAACAAAACTTAAACTTAAACTTAAACTTGCTTTGCATTCTTTGACTTTTGTGGGAATAAAACAAAAAGTATTGAGCAAGAAAATAATGACACACGTGCTTGCACTGGGTCTTTAAATAATTTTAAGTATTAATATTATTTAACTGTAACGTCATCATATGATTGAACGCTGTTTTTTATTTTCCAAGCAAAAAGGTGTTAACACATCGCCCGTGAGTTCGAACACTCATTGGATTTTGTTTTTACTAGCCCAACGCGTTGTCATTCATACGAGTAGATACGCATTTTCTTGTTTATTTCTTTCATTGACATTTCGTTTCTCCATGCTTTTAAAATGGGGTGTATTTTGTTTTCATTTCAATAAAAATGTTGCAAATGAAAAAGTAAACATTGATAAAAGGTTAACTTCTGGAGAGGAGATACGTATCCTGGAAAATAAACAATCCCATCGTAACCTCTCAAAATGTTTGGGCACCAGAAAAAATAAAGTGAAAAAATGATAATGAAAAGTAATAAAGATTTATGCCCACATGCAAAATGCGACCGCTTTTATACTTCATGAATGAAGGGACAGTTTCCTATAAATGGGATATGATTTGGCCAAATTCTTAGACCTATTTTTTTTCTTTTGATGGACAGAAAAATACTGGAAATTTCATTTAATTTGAGCAAAACGTGTAATTTCCTTGATAAATCACATTGTGTCTTCTGGATATAATAAAAAAGTGTCTTCCGGAGACATTTTTTACGTATTCCCGGCATGTTGAAGAAATTTGTCAACCGGACCAATTTATTATAAACAAGAAATGTGTCTTCAAAGGAAATTTCTGTCAGAAAAGCTTCTTCCGGACGTGCATACATACATAATATGCATTTTTAATCCAAAACAAATATTATTGTCCTAAATATTCACATGGGACTGTCCGTGGAGGTGGAAAGTTTCTGATTCTTCATTGGGCAGTCCAAGCAGCTCACTACTTCCACGCAGTATGTCCTGGGCAATGGGTTTTCGGAAACCTCCGTTAGCTAGCTAGAGTGAGAAGGCGAAACAAATGAGCATCAAATCAGGTTTAGTAAGTGACTGATGTCACTGAAGCTCGTCAAACAATCGGGCATATTCTTTTGTCCTTAGAAGGCGGATGAGCCAAACATACGGGCCAACGGCGGATAGAAACTAAAAGAAGAAAATCCAGGTTCTACATATCGCATCCTGGTCAGCGTCTGATCCATAATGGGCGGCTGCAATCAAATATCCTGGCAGTAGGTAAAATGCAAAAACACGGTGGGCTGGGTCTGCCTCCCGCCACCGTTCATAATGGAAGTGAAAATACGTAAACGAACAAGAAAACATAAACAACCCCTATTTGTTGACGACCCCCGCAAACGTTATAAGGACCACGATTTACGGATATGCACTTGGAATGTAAGAACTCTATATAGATCCGGTGCAAGTATCCAACTGGCAGATGTCCTCGAAAGTTATACATTACCGCTATCCAGGAAATGCGATGGACAGGACATGGCTGCACAAGAAAAAGAGACTACGATATATACTACAGTTGCCATGAAAAAAAACTGGATTTTTGTTGCGGATTTGTAGTTGGAAAAAGACTGCGACATCTAGACTCTAGGTTCAATCCTGTGAGTGATCGAATAGCCACAATCCGCATAAATGCGAAATACTTTTTTATTTCCCTAATTTGTGTGCATGCCCCGACAGAAGAGAAAGGTGATGAAGCCAAAGACATATTCTATGAGCTCCTAGAGGAAACGTATGACCGCTGCCCTGGCCATGACATTAAGATTGTACTAGGAGATTTCAATGCCAAAGTAGGAAGGGAGAATGTGTTTAATCCAACTATTGACAAATTAAGTCTACATGCTGACAGTTCCGACAACGGAGCGGCTGAGCGGTATTGTTGCCGCTAATACGAAGTAGAACTCTACTTAAGATCCCTGTATTTATTGAGTTATATTTTTCACTCATATTTTAAACCAACAAAAACATTATATGTGACGCGCAAAATAGAAAGGGACCTAAGGGGAAAACCGGTTTTGTTCAGGAGAGCCATTTTAAAGATTTAAAAACGTGTATCTTTGGTGTACCATCACTGAGCGTGTTGGTATTGGTCTCATTTGAAAGCGACACATCTCATGACGTCAGGAACGTGTTGGTCAACCTTGAAAACGCGCGTAGGTCGTCCCTACCTCTTGTTTTGTGTAGTTGGTTTTTACTGTTTTCTACCTAGCGCGCTGTTTCCATGAGTTTGATATCAATTTTGCTCGCGTTTTTTCGAATCCAGCTTTATTTTCTGAAATTATTAATTGTGAATTATAATAAATACTCATTTATAATTCTTTTAAATCATGGATATCACTCTGTTAGTACGAAAATTTTTTCACATAACCTCACTTTCGTCGACTTCACTTTCATAAAACGCGCATATCTCTTGGAGGGAACACTTTTGGGGCATGGGATCGGTCTCATTCGATGCTCAGATGTTGTCCACTTCAAAAAAAAAAGTGAAAATTGATTTTTTTTACCCTTAGGTCCCTTTCTCTATGCGCTGTCACATATGGGCAATTTTTTTACTGGCTTCGTTACATTTTCAGGGACTTGGCTATCGTTTTCGTCGAACTGTTACTTAAAACTACAAAAAGTTTATATTTTGCATGAGCTTTTCAGTTTACCTTGATTAAATGTACATTTCGTCTAAAGCAATGTTTGCAATAACTTCGACGGTTTAAAAGTTATTGCTGCGCAAAAGACTGCTGGCTTCGTTACATTTTTTGGAACTACTTTTGTAGGAATGAGCAAATTTGAGATGATTTCTGCGAATCAGCAAGGGTCACATTTCTGTTATATACATATATTATGTGGAAAGGATGTCAGAAGAAACTGGCATACTTAGTTTGTGTCAAAATTATAGTTTTCCTATTATTAGGGCAAAAGTTTGTGTACTGGCTTCGTTACATGATTTGCTGGCTTCGTTACTTGTCACTTTTCTTATCGAAATAGTTGAGCTATCTGAACCAAACTTTGCAAAAATACTTTTTGGGATGGCAAGCAGATCAAGTTTGAATATGAACCCGATCGGACCATTTTATGGGTACCCCCCACATAGAGGGGGGTTCAAAATTTCACAAAATTCGGCATAAAAACTGCAAATATGTATGTACTTTCCAGAAAATTGGTGAGTAAGCAATGCTGGGCGATGTCTTTCACTCATCTAAGAATGATGGGAGCCGGACATCTACTAGAGGTACCCTCCATATAAAGGGGGACTCAAAATATCACAGAAAGGGACGTTAAACTATCAAAAACGCATTTATCTTCCTGAAAGCTGGCAATTGAGCAGTACTAGAAGACATCTTTCTCAAATAGGGGTGTCCCTTATGCAAAGAGGGTTTCAAAATTTCAAAAAACGGCCGTATTCTTAACTTAAACACTATCTTGTTCTATTTTTTCATTACTTGAAAAAATATTGCAATAGCAGAACAGAAGAACAAGAAGACACAGAAGAAAAAGAATAAAAATGCGTATTTTATTTTCTTCGTGATTAGTTTATTACGTATCACATTTTTCAATAAAGCTTTGGTAAAGGCTCTTTTTTCTTGGCTTTAAGCTAAGTTATACCCTTCTTTGGAGGTGTAAAAAGTTACAATTTTGCCATTGATAACTTGTATTTGGTGACTGTTTGAAATATTTCTTATATTTTTACAGATTGAAAAAAGCTCTGACACTTGCAGTTTGTTATTAACTTGATCGAATTCATCATTTGGTATTTCGATGACTTTGATTTCTGAGTTCGTCAAATTAAAAGCTGCGACAAAATCAGATGCACTATTGACTATAGCATTACGCGCTTTGATGTGCTTGCGTACAACGATTTTTGCTGTTGCGCCTATCCCATCAACGCATCCTTTGCCGTGTGAGGCTGCAAAATAATTCCAGTATATTTTTATTTTAAAGCAATCCTCTAAGCGTTCTATCAATGCGGCCATGAATTTATTTTTAAATTGGGAAGACGGACCGTCGCTCCAAATTTTTAAAATCTTTAAAGAAGCTGGCACCGTTGAGATTAGCTTCCATAAATAAGTGACAATGGTGTCCTTAGTATGGCATAGGTTGTTGGACACAAATACCTTTCCTTCGAACGTGCCGTTAAAATGAAAACCCGACGTGAATAGTGAAAGCTGGCGTTGATTCCAATGCGCGTTTTGGACTTCGTCTTGGTTTTCACAAACGAAATTCTCTGCAAAATCTATTTGGAGTAGGCCCTCCTCGGGAAACTCGCCACTCAAAGCTCGTCGCCGATCATGCATATCAAATATTGTGGACTGCTCCCGTTTTGCAAAGCTGTGCCTTATAAACTTTGGCCATAAAGAGATAACGTGCGCAACAAGTTTATCCAACGAGCCACTCTCCTTGCACTTTTCGGTGCGATTAGCACTTGTACTCTGCTTCCATACGTACCATGAAACTGTCGAGGGTGATGCTGTATTTTGCGCAATTTGGTTTAATTCTGTTGCCAATTTATTAGCACAGGAGCTGCAGCTGCTATGCCAGCAATCCATTGTGGTTGGCTTGCACAAAAAATGCTCAACAAAGCCATCAGCATAGCCTGGCAATTGTGAGCATATTTTTTTAAGAACTGAAACAGCTTCAATGAAATTTTCATGGTAAGAACATAAACAGACATTATGTGGCAGCTTGTTATTTAATTTAACGTGCTCTGGTCGCTGGCTAATAAAATAACTCAGACTACAAGTATCTAAAAATTAAAATGAAGGGAAACCCTTAAATAAAGAGAATATACGCCAACATTTTTTTCCGTACCTTTTCCTGAACTGTTTTGCTCATCCCGAAACCTACCAAAGCACTCCTTAAGAGTAAGCAGCATGTGTCTTGTCGGCAAAAGTATTTTTTCTCCATTTTCATTTCGAAATTGCTTAACGTCACGCATCTTTGGCGAGACACGTGAAATATCATCCTTTTCATAAAATTCTCGAATGGCCTTATCTAAAGCTGAATCGTTCTTGCTCATCGTTGAATTTTGTACACTTGCGCCAGAAATCTTATTAAGCGCGACGATTTTCCTGATTACAGTTTCCCTTTTTCTCGGAGATTGAGGAAGTGCACGGGTAACTTTGCTCACTGCCTTTCCAAGCGATTGTTTTGATTCGTAGCCGTTAGATTCCGAATTTTGAGAAAACATTTCGCCTTGAGCCAATCGTTTTCTCTCTCTACACAGCCTAACTCGTTCACGTACCGCATCACGGCGCTCATCTTCCAAACGCTTTCGCAAAGTCACTGACATTTTTTTCTCGTCCGCCTTTTTCTTTTCTCGACACTTCCTCAATACAGCGGACTTTCTTTTTTTATAATCTTCGTATTTCGGCTGCGCTTTAAGCTTTATCATATAATTTTTGTTATATTGAGCTTTCCTTATCTGGGCCTGACAAATAATAAATTTTTAGAAGGCAACGCAGGACACAAAAAATAGCAGCAAAAATGACTGGCTTCGTTACAATATTTTGCGACCCATTTAAACCTCAATGGAAAACAATATTACCTTTATCTTTTTTTTCTTTGAAAGTAGACTCAAAACGCTAAAAAAGTGTGTTATTGGTTATTTTAAAAAATCGCTAGACACCGAAGCAAAAAAAATTTTGTGCTTTTTTGCTGGCTTCGTTACATCTCAAATTGCGACATATTTCATTGCGGTCAAATGGGCCGAAAAAAATAGTTTTTGCACAAGTTCGTATAAAATTACGTTAAAGCCAAATATTTTCAGTATGTGTAAACATAAGAATCTAATATTATTGTTGCCAAACACTTTTATTCACCTTTGTTTTGCCAGCCTCGTTTTTTTCCATGTTTGCTCTGTTTCACGCACGCGAACAAAAATAGTAAAATTTTAATGAAAAATAACCCAGTGCTGCAAAAAATTTTTGATTTCAGATGGTTTGACATGTACTGAGTACATTTGAAACCGAATTCCGCCAGTTTTACACACAAAAAAATTTTCGAGCCGGTTGACCTTTTCAAAAAATTGCCCATATTCATTTGAAAATAATAGAGAAACAAAAGAGGATAACGGTCCTCAAGTTGAAGTCACGTACTGATTTTTCCCTATTACATAGAAACGAATTATTGTCTGTTGGGGATGGCAACCCTGCTACAAGAACTGCAGACATATTCATGCATACTTATGTTCACATTTGCATCTACCCGCTTGTTCGGCAAGTATCAATTGTCACTTTGTAAATAGTTTTATAACTAATCACTAACCGCGGTAGTTATTTTAGTATCACTAAATAATGCCTAAGAGCGATAATTGTCCACCCTGTGCATTACCAGTAGATAGTAAAATGGATTAACGAATTTAAAATTTGCCATCTAATAAAAAACTTGTTGCGTAGGGAAAACAAATCAAACAAAGTCCCGTTATCCTTACGCTGGAATTCGTACAGTTTTTGTTCTTTTGTTTATTTTGTCAGTCGTTTACTGAAACTGAAACGCATAAGACTGGCAAGTGTCATAAAGTGCATTTAAGTGTTTTTATTTTAAATTAAAAATGTGTGTAATATGTTTATTTTTTTATCAAATAAAATGTAAAACAAAAAATTTTCAGAAAACACATGTTTTTAATCTAATAAATGGGCTACTAGTAATTATGTTTAATTAACACTAGCTAAATATATCAATCTAAAGTACTAGTGAGTTGGGGCTAGTTACATAGGGGGCTTTTCAACGCCGAATAAATGGTCTATCCAGTTTCACCAGCTATTTAGTGGGTTAAAAAGGACCTGTGAATTTGAGTGCCGGTTTGGACTAGTGAAATAACGTGAAATTGGTAATGCAGAAGGTAGTCAATTGTACCCCTCCTATGACAGCGCCATGTTAAAGGTGACAGTCAAACACAAGTGAAGTAGATTGGACGGTAACTAGTACTGGATACTAATGCCTAGGTAAATTGATAGTGCGGCACTAGTAACGCGAACAAGCGGGTATCTATGATCTTTAAAAGTATCTGTTATTAATACTCGTTTATGTTTTGTTCACGTACATATAAATGCATATGTATGGATGTACATGTACTTTGTCATATAATATGTTGTATGTTTACATATTTGTGCGATATAGATGCAGTTAATTTTTGTATTGTTTTGTCTTACAGCCTTTTCACATTTACCGCGATTCAGCTGAAACGCCGGCGTTTCGCTCTCTTGAGATCATTTCGAAACCATGGTGTTCACATTGTACTTTTTTAACTACTGTGGTTTCATGTGATATTTCTCATTTCTGTTTTGTGTTTTCTGTATTGACTGTAAACAACACAAACGCACATTTGTGAATAAAGAAATATAAAATAACATTGATACATACATAATGTAAACAAACAGATTTGTTTTCCCTCATTTTTCTGACATTTGCTTTGAACCAGCAATGGAAATTTTTTAATTTTACTCCTTTTTTTAACTACTATTGGAGTACAACACTGTGCTCTCTCTCATTTTTACATCCCATGAAGGAATTGGGGAGAGCTACTTACAACCAGTGAGTTGTGCGCGTTCTAGTTTTTTATACTCACTGATTGGGACCTACAGTTTTACACCGGTTCCGAACGGTGTTTTGAGAAGCTTTTTCATGGCTAAGTACTCGATAGTATCGCCGTCACTAAGCGAGGTGACCGGTGTTCACATTGTACTTTTTTTAACTACTGTGGTTTCATGTGATATTTATCATTTCTGTTTTGTGTTTTCTGTATTGACTGTAAACAACACAAACGCACATTTGTGAATAAAGAAATATAAAATAACATTGATACATACATAATGTAAACAAACAGATTTGTTTTCCCTCATTTTTCTGACATTTGCTTTGAACCAGCAATGGAAATTTTTTTCATTTTACTCCTTTTTTAACTACTATTGGAGTACAACACTGAGCTCTCTCTCATTTTTACTGTGGTTTCAAACAAACTACAGTAAAAAGAGCATAATGTTTGCGTTTTTTTTTGTATGGAAATAAGTGCCAATTAAAGTGTGTTTCGCTGAAATCATCGAAAGAGAGCGAAACGCCGGCGTTTCAGCTGAAACGCGGTAAATGTGAAAAGGGTATTAGAGTTATTATTCGACACTCTGTTTTATACCGTCATATCGCGAGCAAGTTTAAATGTTAATCTGTTAATCCTAATAAATACTATATTATAACGTATTCGAAGTACAGTGTTTTTATTGGGCTGGATAAGAACACAACATTGTCGAAAGTGAGTCTTGAACAAAACAGCGGTCAGTCATGTACAATTTATTTTAAAGCGCTTCTCGTAGTTTTTTCCTTACCATTGAAATTGAACACTAAGTGAATAAAAACTAACTTTATATCAGTTAAACTATTCGAGTGTTTTAATATTTGTAGTAAACATTTCGAACGCTGTTGAAACTTGTGCGAACAACGCAGTTCTCAAAGTGACATTTCTTTAAAATAAATGTATTAAGCCACGGCAAGCGAAGTTGTAAAATGACCGATCCGACAAGTGATGACCAACATTGCGGAAAATGTATCGAAATAGACACCGATGAAATGGTGCAGTGCGACATCTGCGACCGGTGGTATCATTTTGAATGCGTTGGCGTGACCAAAAACGTGGCAGACGTAAGCTGGGTTTGCGAACGTTGTAGAGTTCGCAATGCACGCACTCCCGCTACCACAGACGCCAATGTGCAGAAAGAAAATCAAGTCTATTCAACATTGCCACAATCGAATGCAGGTTATGTACAGCTGGCACATGACTCAGGAAATGTAAGGAACATTCCAGTTCCTAACCCTTCGTCAACAGCAGTAGCAACGACACCATATGCTCCCCAGATAACGTCGCCAATACCCTTGATTTATACAGCTCCAGTCACGTCAAACATTCCAAACACGACATGGCAAACACACCAACAGACACCATCTGTAAAGCCAAACATCGCACCGCATTCCTCTCACCCGGTCCCTTCATACTCCCATATTCAAAGTTAAACTAAAACAACAACAGCAAACGCACAATATTTTGAAAAAATTGCACGACAGCGAAACTTAGAACTACAGAGACTTGAAGAAGAAATGGAGCTAAAACGGCAGTATTTGGAATCAAAATACAATAGCGGTCTTCATGAAAGCTCGAAAGAACCTCGTAAACTCGAAAACATCGTAAACTTGCACAGCAAACGTCAAAACAAACAAATTTCCCATACAAAGCGACTTGCTCAAAAGTGGAAAGTTTTCGAGGCAAATTTGCTGCGCAAACGTGGGATGGAGAAACGTGTAAACTTTTGACATTTCGTTGTCATCTGACTAGGATGGATAAATAAGGTGATAGCACTAGAACAGTAGAAAAAGTACACATACATAATACATGCAATTGCTTCTGCTACCACCTTATGTATCCATCTTGGTCAGCTGATATGGTTTTGAGCACAAATACGCTGAGCAACTTTACCTGGTGCCTCATGCAACGGTGCGAGGAAAACTTGCGCTGAGCAAAAGTTCTCGGCTTTCACGTTTGCATGATACCGCTAATATATTAGCGAGTACGAGCGAATTGCCTACGTTACATAACCAAACAGCGATAATGGGACTAACAACATCAACACCAGTTGCAGGTATGGGACTAACAACATCAACACCAGTTGCAAATATGGAAATAACGTCAACACCAGTCGCCAGTATAGGGCCAACGCCGGCACAAGTAGCTGCAAAACACGCCATTCCAAAGCAGCTACCATCTTTTAACGGCGATCCGGAAGAATGGCCTCTTTTTGTCAGCAGCTTTGAAAACACCACAGCTGTTGCTGGTTTCACAAATACAGAAAATCTAATTAGACTACAAACAGCACTCAAAGGTAAGGCTCGCGACATGGTTAAAAATAAATTACTTTTGCCTCAAATGGTGCCTGAAATTATACAAACCTTGCGTATGTGCTTCGGAAGACCCGAACTCATCTTGGATCGTGTAATCGCCAAGGCGAGGAGTATGCCGGCGATCAAGGACAAATTAGAAACTTTGATCGAATACGCGATGTGTGTGAGAAACATAAGTGCTACGATGGAAGCGTGTCAGCTGCAGTCACACCTTGATAATCCCTTATTAGTCAAAAAACTAGTTGACAAGCTTCCGAATCACTACAAGATGAATTGGAGCAATGTTTCCAAAGAGTGAGGGAGTACCTGCAGTACAAATGTTCAGCGACTGGCTTTAACAACTGGCGGAAGCAGCAAGCGCCGTAACCCCGTTCTTTGGTAAGTCTAGCGTAGCACTTAATACGCATGGCAGAGACCCAGTCAAGCAGCAGTAAACCAAATAATAAAACTGTATGTATCGTATGTAATAACGACAGTCACAAAGTAGCTCAATGCGAGGTTTTTAAAGATATGCCGCTCAGCAGCAAGTGGGATTGTGTAAAGTCTAAAAACATGTGCCGACAATGTTTGGTCACACATCGACGCAAATGTGTTTCGAATAAAGAATGTGACATAGACGGATGCAAATACAAGCATAATCCTTTGTTACATAAAAAGGTAAACGTCGAATAAAACACCGCAAATAGGCCAGAAAATCAACCTAATTCGGCAGTTAATGCACACAACAATAGCCAAGACGGAACACAACCTACTTTTTCGAATAATTCCTATAAATATCCATTCACCGAATAAAATATAAAGGGTTTTTGCATTTTTAGACGAAGGCTCTGCAGTGACGTTGATTGAGAAAAGTACTTTCGATGAACTAGGCCTTGACGGTGAGATAGACACCCCTATGATTGAGATGGACGGGCGGGCGACACAACGCGTATTCGAAAAAGAATCAGCGAAGGTGGGTTTTGCTGTTAATGAGGGCAAGAGAAAATAAAGAAACCTCTCGACTTGGTCCGCACTTGAACGTTGACAACCGATTTAATTTTGAAGTGGTAGATGAATTTGTCTACCTTGGATCCGCCATGAACAAGGACTACAACGTCAGCCTGGAGATAAATAGAATTGTGCTTGCAAATATATGCTATAGAAAGCCCTCTCTCGACGAACAAATTTCCAGCTAAATCAGACTCTCATTTTACCTGCCTTGACATACATACATATGTCTCCGAAACTTGTCATATCGCAAACAGATGAAAATCACCTGGGACTATTCGAGAGAAATTCTCGGTAAAATATATGGTCCTGTTAGGGAAAACGGCGAGTACCGACGTCGCTGGAACCAAGAGCCAAGAGCTAGTCGAATAAAACTAGGCCTATTGCGTTGGCTAAGCCATGTTATCATAATGGATGAAGATGAACCAGCGCGAAAGTTTTTCGATAACGTTCCCGATGGAAGCAGGAAAAGAGGACGACCAAGATTCCGCTGGAAAGACCAGGCAGAAGAATCCCTCCGCATCCTTGGTGTTACCAACTGACGAGAAAAGGAGAAGGATAGAGCCAATTGGAGGAATATATTGAATTTTGTTTAATTTGTTTGTTTATTTAATATGTGTAAGACGTCCGACCTCATGAGGTTGTAAAAAAGTCAATAAAACTAAAGGAAGTGTCTCTGGGCCCATAACCCGTCAGTTTGAAATCGTTTATTCTACAACCAACATATTGTTACGAATAAGTAAAAGCTTTTGCTTACTGTTAATGACTCTACTAACAGTATGTAAACATCAGGCGGTTAGTGCTGCGCCTGAAAGTATGCATTGTAACAACGTACCAGCTCGCTAAACCAGTAGCATGAATTCACCTCAGTAAAGATAATTCTCCTGTGTAGGAGAATGTTCTACAAAGATAAACAACAACAACAACATCTATTTTCTAGAAGGTTCTTGAATTCGCTAGATATATGTACCTTCATTTGTGTATGGTGAGTTGGTATAAATAGCGGAGGTCTTTGGAATGGAGAGTTCAGTTTGTGATTAAACCCCGTAAAGTAAGCAACGCGAATTGATAGTAAAATACAAGACTTGTTAACGTGTTATAAATAAAGTAAACTGTTGTACTGTATAAATAAATAAAAGGAAGTGATACCGTTGTAATTATCGTAATTAAAAACTAACCTTGTTTTATTATTGGGAATAAAACAACGCAAAAAGGACGAATAAGGAAATTCGTAACATTGGTGTCAGAAGTGAAATTACGAATTAAGGACAACGATGAAGTTTGAAGAACTCAAAGTTGAACAACTAAAAAAGGAGTTGAGTAAATTGGATCAACCGACAGCTGGTAATAAGGTAGAGCTGCAGAGGCGATTAATAGAAGAATTCAAGCGCCGAAACATTGACATTGACAAATACCAGTTTGAATGCAAAGAAGAAATGGAGATATCTGCAAATGAAGCAACTGGTAATGTAGATGTTTCTACAATGTTTGCGGCCATGATGGAAAAGTTTGCAAAATTGGACGAAAACTCTAGAGTTATTAACGCAAAGCTGGACGAAAATTCTAGAATTATGGACGAGAAATTTGGCGAGAATTCTAGAATTATGAACGAGAAATTTGGCGAGAATTCTAGAATTATGGACGAACAACTTGAAAAGAAATTTAGCGAGAATTCTAGAATAATGCAAGAGACATCTAACGCCACAAATGACAAACTTCAACAAATTTCGGAAGTTATGAACAACATGGAAATACATGTTAATGAGAAATTCGAAAACTTCGAACAGAAGTTCGAAGAAGTTGAACAGAAGTTTGAGAAAGTCGTTTTGGTGTCCCTTTAGAACTGCATTCGGAGCAGGGTAGGAATTTTGAATCTGCGATCTTGAAAGAAATATGCGAGAGGAGTGGAATTCGTGGTATAAGAACGACATCAGTGCGTCCTCGGACTGACGGTACGGTAGAGAAATTTAATCATGCTCTTGAAGAATATTTGAGCAAGATCGTCAGTAAGGATAGAAAATTCTGGGACGAACGCATACCAAAATTCCTTCTAGCATACCGGTCGGCCACCCAGGATACCACTGCCCGAACACCAGCTAGTGCCGTCTTTGGGACAGAGTTAAAGCTCCCTAGAAATTTGGAGTTTGGCAACTGCCTAACATCCGACAGTGGGGAGAATGATGGTATCCCAGGGGAGCTTAGCGAACTTCACGAGTTTGTTCGCAGCAGAATGAAGTTGGTCAGTAATAAGATGAAAGCCAGGTACGACCAAGCGGCAAATTCCGAAGGATTCCATGAAGGCCAGCTAGTTTTACTGTTCAACCCACAGCGCAAGAAGGGTTTATCTCCAGAACTTCAGACTCACTGGGAAGGCCCTTACAGGGTTGTAAAACGAATAAACGACGTGGTTTATAGAATCCAGAAAAGCCAAAGTCCAAGAGCTAAAATGAAAGTCGTGCATTTGGAAAGACTAGCTCTGTATGGAAAACGGAGGGTTGAGCCTGCTCGGGACGAACAGGCTTAAGTGGGGGGCAGTGTTACGAATAAGTAAAAGCTTTTGCTTACTGTTAATGACTCTACTAACAGTATGTAAACATCAGGCGGTTAGTGCTGCGCCTGAAAGTATGCATTGTAACAACGTACCAGCTCGCTAAACCAGTAGCATGAATTCACCTCAGTAAAGATAATTCTCCTGTGTAGGAGAATGTTCTACAAAGATAAACAACAACAACAACATCTATTTTCTAGAAGGTTCTTGAATTCGCTAGATATATGTACCTTCATTTGTGTATGGTGAGTTGGTATAAATAGCGGAGGTCTTTGGAATGGAGAGTTCAGTTTGTGATTAAACCCCGTAAAGTAAGCAACGCGAATTGATAGTAAAATACAAGACTTGTTAACGTGTTATAAATAAAGTAAACTGTTGTACTGTATAAATAAATAAAAGGAAGTGATACCGTTGTAATTATCGTAATTAAAAACTAACCTTGTTTTATTATTGGGAATAAAACAACGCAAAAAGGACGAATAAGGAAATTCGTAACAATATTAAAATAAAGAATTCGGAAATTAATAATAATAATAATTGGTTTCCCATTACATCCCATGAAGGAATTGGGGAGAGCTACTCACAACCAGTGAGCTGTGCGCGTTCTAGTTTTTTATACTCACTGATTGGGACCTACAGTTTTACACCGGTTCCGAACGGTATTTTGAGAAGCTTTTTTATGGCTAAGTACTCGATAGTGTCGCCGTCACTAAGCGAGGTGACCGTCGTCGAAAGAAATTTTAAGGTGGTCGGAGCAGGGATCGAACTTGGGATCTCCTGCACAAGAGGCTCGCACACTAACCATTGCACCACCGACGGCCATTCGGAAATTACTGTCTTGTTTTAAATGACAACTGTGGTCGTGGATTCAGGCGCTACGTGCCACATACAGCTGCGGTCAAAATAATAGCACCACGCACAAATTTATATTGACTCCGTTTACATCTGTTTAACAGTTGGGGCAATTTAGCTCAAAACACCATAATAAATTCTTTGATGTTAATGGTTTATTACCATAAGAAAATTATTTGGTTTTTTCAACACTTTATAATTTGCTAATTAATTTAAACAAAAAGCTTAAAAACTACCCAGTCAAAATAATAGCACTTCATTTCAATTTTAACAAAAAATAGTGGTCTTTTTTAAAATAAATCAAAAATTGTACTCAGATATCTTGTTGATAAATTAATTGTATTGTTTCAATACTTTGTCGCGTGACCTTTGTTTGCTATTACCGCGGCACAACGCCTTCCCATGGAATCGACTAAATGCTGGCATCTTTCAACTTTGATGGAACTCCAAATTTTCTGCACAGCCTCCCAGACCCCTTCAACGCTTGTTGGTTTTATTGTTGATACACCCTTTTTTATATCCGTCCACAGATTTTCGATAGGGTTCAAACCTGGGGACTGTGCAGGCCACTCCATTACATTGATAGAGTTATCGTTGAACCATTTTTTTGCCATTTTGCTGGTGTGTTTGGGGTCATTGTCTTGCTGGAAGACCCACACCAGCGGCATTTCGTAGGAAGCATACGGTAGCATAATTTCATCAAGGATTTTTACATAAACCGATGCATCCATAACGGTTTTGATCCAATATATGGGACCCACACCTTGATATGAAAAGCAACCCCATACCATAAGACTATGACCTCCAAGTTTTATTGTTTTTGATGTGAATTTTGGCATGTAATCACTGTTAGGTGGCCTACGGATAAAAGATCTGGAACCCTTTCCACCAAAAAGGACAATTTTGGATTTGTCAGTCCAAAGCACATTCCTCCACTTTTCCTTTGGCCAATTTTGATGTGCTTTATCAAAAGATATCCTTTTAGCAACATGCTTAGAGGTAAGGAGCGGCACTTTTCGAGGCACATCCAATGTTTTTTTGAGCTCCGTGGCTGTCATAAAGGGATTTGCTTTAGTAGTCCGTACTAAACGCTTTACCATTAAGGGTGACAAAACTGACTTCCTACCACGAGATTCAACTTTTTGCTCATATCTTAGGGCATTTATTATCATTTTATTGGAACAGCCCAGCAAATTCCTTATTTGGGAAAATAAGATTTACCCTCGGACGCAAATTTTTTTATTAGTTCACGTTTTTCCGGCGAACAATGCTTTCCGCGACCCATAACTATAAAATTTTTATAAAAGTATTACCTGATTTTGAAGAAAGTATATTAAAAAATTTTTATTACCTTTTGTTTTCACTTTTTTTCACAAAATTTTGCTAAACAAATTTAAAAAAGCCTGCTGGTGCTATTTCATTGACTGCAATGTAGTAGATCCTTTTGTAAATGATCGATCATTTCTAGAGAACCGTTAACTATCTTGAGGAAAAAACTTCTCTTAAAAAGAGTAAACAGAGTACTACGTCATCGCTTAGTTATGTTCAAATAATAAGCACAGAATTTAATTTTTTTTTGGAATGACAATAGTTTTCGACGTTGGTGCTACTTTTTTGACCGACACTGTATGTAGTAGCCACAAAGAGTTTATCAAACTAGATATGACCAGGAAGGAAAAGGTGACGGTTGCAAATGGTACCGTCGTCTATTCATCTGGCATAGCTACTTGCAAAATATCGATGTTAAATGAAAAGGGCATTGAAACTGTGATAACTGTTGATGACGTTCTGCTTATACCATAATTTAAGGGAAATTTGCTCTCCGTAAAGAAGCTATCTGCAAAAGGGTTTGTAGTGGTATTCCTTGGACAAACATGCAAGATTCTCGATGCGACTATGTCTGAAGTTGGTGTAGCAGATTTGGGTAATAATTTCTATCAAGTACGGGGCCAAGTAATTCAAAAAACCCTTGTTGCTATATGTGGTATGGATCAATGTCAACATTATTATCATAATCTCATTGGTCATAGGGACACGAACGTCGTAAGAGCTATGCAATATGGTAAATTAAATCAAGATTTCAAAATAAAAGACTGTGGTGTGACAAAAACTTGCGATGTCTGTGTGAAGTTCAAATTAACGAAGAAACCATTCCCAAAACAATCTCTAACAGATACTGGGGGAAGTTTTGGAACTTATTCATAGATGACTATAGCAGATACACAGTGGTGTTCTTGTTGCACGAAAAGCAAGTTTTTGAGAAGACTAAAGAATATGTGGAAATGGTAAGGACCAAATTTGGCAAGAATCTAAAGTCCATAAGATCCGACAATGGAGCTGAGTATAAATCAAAAAGGATGACGGAATACTTACGAGGTTTGGGGGTAAACTCTCAGTTTACTGTCCCTTATTGCCCTCAACAAAATGGTGTTTCCGAGAGGAAAAATCAGTATTTGGTAGAAATGGTTCGGTGCCTTCTTGAAGAAGCTGGTTTACCAAATACATATTGGTGATAGGCCATTATGTGTGCAAATCACTTGCAGGACATTCTTACATCATCTATACCTTGTACTCCTACGAAGGCGACAAACCTAACATTGAGAATCTACATATATTTGGTTCCAAAGCATATGTTCTTATACCAAACGTCAACAGGAGAAAATTAGATAATAAAGCAAATCTGTTGACATTTACGGGTTACGATGTTGAAAGTCGTGGTCTCGGATTCGTCGAACCCAACAATACAATCAGTAGGTATTTCAAATTCGTCACAACAACGGAAGAATATCGCCAAGAACATACTGAAGACAGTATTATGAAAAGTAATATGTAGATAAATATTTTTACGAAACCTTCAAGCGAAATCAATGATGACATGTTGAGCTACGAGTCAGGTGTAGAATTATACAGTAGCTTGAATACGGATTTGCAATATTTTGAAGATGAGGCCGATTGTGAAGATGCTGTTGATAATTATATTGATGCTGTTGTAGAAGAGCAAAAACCATCCGTTGTTGTACGAAAGTCCAGCAGAATCAATAAGGGAGTCACGCCGAAAAGATACTCTGCAAACATAGTTGAGTATGACAATACTATATCTGAAACAAAAACGTTTAGAGAAGCTATTCAGTCAAAATACAAAAAGGAATGGAAAGTTGCCATGAAGAAATGAATTCGCTGAAGAAAAGCCATACATGGAATCTTGTCAGTCCCCCAGCAAAAGCTAATGTTGTTGGATGTAAGTGCACGAGTACAATAGCAATATCGATGGTACCGTACAACGATTCAAAGCTCGTCTCGTTGCACAAGGTTTTAA
Organism: Phaonia tiefii; assembly: GCA_963931995.1. Taxonomy (NCBI): domain Eukaryota; kingdom Metazoa; phylum Arthropoda; class Insecta; order Diptera; family Muscidae; genus Phaonia; species Phaonia tiefii. Next base: position 141,419,688 of record OZ008368.1, read on the forward strand.
CCAACGTTTCGAACATTATTGTCAATTGTTGGAGAAAAACATATGGATGTGGAACACATGGACATCAAAAGTGCTTTCTTAAATGGTTACCTGGATTAAATAATATACATGAAGCAGCCTCCTGGTTTTGTCAATGATGATGCAAGTTTAGTTTGCAAATTGAATCGAAGTCTATACGGGCTCAAACATGCTGCGAATGTCTGGAACAAAGCACTGTGCGTGGTACTCATTGACGGGTGTTTCGTCCAAAGCAAAGTCAAATCATCAATGGGGAAGGCGTTTATGTACTGATATACGTTGATGATTTACTAGTTGCGTCAAGAAAGAAAAACGAAATTAAAAATGTATACGAACTGCTTAATCAGAAGTTTGAAATAAACAATCTTGGTCCAATATCTCATTACCTTGATATAGAGGTAAAGAATTCGAAGGGTTCATTCCTTATAAGTCAAAAGGGATATATTGAAAAACTATTAGTCAAGTCCGGCCTTCAAGATGCAAAGTGGTCGAAATACCCATTGGACCCATCATATGGAAAAAGCGGTTCGGAACTCATGATGAGGAACACAGAGTATCAATGTTTAATTGGATCATTGGTATACATCTCCGTAAACTCCCTCCCGGATATTGCGGCAAGCGTATCTATACTTGTCAGAAAAACTAGCAATCCGAATCAAGAAGACTGGAATGAAGTAAAGCGTATTGCCAAGTATCTGGAAGGGACTGCGGATATGTACCTTTATCTAAGTATGAAAACTGCAAATACAAATGAGCTACTTGGTTACGCAGAAAAATTAAGCGATAGGACAAAACATATTGTACGAAATATCACTTCGGCAAAGACTGCATCGATAAAAGGGTAATAAAGCGCGAATATTGTCCAACCGAAGAAATGATTTCTGACATGCTGACCAAACCTCTGCCATATAATAAATTGGAAAAGTTCAGAACATCCGCAAAAATAATGCCTAATTGAGGAGGAGTGCTACAAAATATACTTTGCCTTTTTAAAAGCAATTGGAAATAATTTTTCTGTACTATGTATTTTAAACCACAGAAGTTTCTTGTTCTAGTTTTTCCTTTCATTCAGTTGTTTCACTCTGTATTAGAAACAACCATTTTATAATAAATCGTTATTTTTTTATATAAAAACGGTTCTCAGCATTATATCCTTGTAATAGTTATTTAAACCAGTTTTGCCTATTGATGAGTGACATACATACATGACACTTTGTTAATATTATATTAGCTGTGTTCGAGTACTTTTCCAGTAAAAATTATCAAGTAACTAGTTTTCGGAGAGTAAGAATGATTTTGCTCTCTGAGTAAAAAATATAACAAAACTTACGCGAACGACATCCAGTAAAAACTTGCAAGAAATAAGAACTTTGTATGTAAACAGCTGATATGCAATGTAAACATTGGAAGAACCAACAAACGCAATTCGAACAAAACATTACAAATCACCAAAACTGTCTTCTTTTTCAACAGAAATACTTAAAAACATGTTTATACTGCACTCGAAATCTAGAGATATCTAGATTTCGTGGCCTAAGCATCTGATTTTCCATACACAAATCAGCTGTTCCTGTGAATTAAATGTAGACAATCGAGATTTCGGTTGCAGCATAAACGCGGTATAAAGATTTATAACAAAACATTCAAAAATCACATTTTCTCTTAAAAACTAAAATTCCAATGATAAATTTATTATTTTATATTCTTTCTACGTCCTAATTTTGTTTGTTTACATAAAACATATGTTTTAAAACATATGTTATTACTTGAAAATTCTTACTGGCAAAAATTTCTCCAGTAAAAACTTGCAAGTTCTCTATCATCGAACTGTCGAAATAATCTCTCTCTTTCTCTCTCGTTACTGGCTTTTTGGTGTAAACGAACACTATCAAGTAAGAAATAGTAATAATTTGTACAAATTTGTACAAATTATCCAGTGCGCGACCAGACTTATTAACTACATCTGTATTTCATAGTAATTACCAATTTGATAAGTTATTCATATACATACGTAAATTATTATTTATTTATTATGCCAACCATGGTAGAAATATAATGGTAGATGCAGTACGACAACAAATACAACAAGCCAAAAACAACAGGCATTTTGTTTTTGCTCAGTGCCTGTGTTGTGTCAAGTCAGCTGAGAGAAAAATGATGAAAATAGCTCTGTTCGAGTACTTTCCCAGTAAAAATTTGCAAGAATCTACTTTTGAGAGCGAAACAACAATTTTACTCTCTTTATGAAAATTTGCAAATAAAGTACGAGAACGACTTCCAGTAATAATTTGCAACGAAACAGCTGATGTAGTTTCATCATTTGCTACACACATTTTGGCTTGTAGTTACATTACATATACACCGCCACAGTTGTCCAATTATGACGTCGTCGGTTCACGAGAATTTGCTGAATGGTACTACATATTATTGCTTTCCATTTTCTTTCTAAATTCCAGTGATATTTTAAATAAAATAGTAAAATAATCATTTGTACTTTTTTCGGCAGTTGTTAATTTATTTTGGAATTTTCTTTGTTTACATAAAACAGCTAATTTCAAACAGCTGTTTTATCTTCCAAATTTTTGTTGGCTAAAATTTCTCCAACCAAAATTTGCAAAATCTCTAACATCGAACTGTCAAAATTTTCGCTCTCTGGCTCTCATTTACTGGACTTTTGGAGTAAACGAACAGAGTTCAGTAAAAATTTGTACAAATTTGAACAAATTTTCGAGTACTCGAACAGAGATAATAGGTTTGTTTCTTTACTTTTTGTGTAAAGTGCGTGTAAATGAGAGTAAAAGCAAAATTCACTGTCAAATACTCAAAACTACACAAAAGTAAAGAAACGCAAAAAACCACTTTTCTTACACGCAAACAAATGTCAAAACACAAAACATATGTTTGACAACAAATCTTGCATATCATGTTAATTTTCACTGTTCATTTGCACACTTCCCATCTTCTTTAAATAAGCACTCTCAAAGCAATCACTTTTCAAGTTAATAAAATTGTAAATTCAATAATTTTTTTCACTTGCGTTATTTTTTTCACAAATAATACATATGTTTTTATGTTGACGTTTCGAACAGCTGATTGTTCACTACTTTACACAAACTTACCCGAAGAAAAAGTCTGTGTAAATTTGGGTAAAAGAGAAACGCATATTGACGTTAAGAGAAAAAAAAATTCTCTCTCATTTAAACAATTTTGGAGTAAAGAAACGCTTTTGTGTAACTTCGTGTAACTTTGTGTAAATTTGTGTAACTTTGTGTAAAATTGTGCAAGTAAAGAAACAGAGCTAATATAAACAAATTTGCAAAAAGTGCCATTTAGTAAATGATTGAGTGTTATTTGATATATTGAAAGTGTTTAAGTGTGAAAATTAAAACGTTTCTATGTAATTTTTGCAGAGAAATATTTCAAAAGAGAAAAACTTACTCACACTCAGTCCAGAAAAAAGTTCAAATCAACTGGGCTAGTGCTTCTACCATTTCTTTGTACCATGATGCCAACACTGCCAAATTTCGTCGAAAATATAACGAAACTTAAGATTGTAAATCATTACGAAAGCCTGTCGATCCTAAACAATTGTCAGCCATGATTTAGAAGTAGCCAAATTACATACTCATCGCCCATACTCAAACCTACAAGGCAAGACCATAAATTGGCCAAGGGGACAGTAAGTAGTACACTGTAAGCACTTGCCACAGATGCTGCATTTGACATGCCCGATCATACGATTGTGTTAGAACAACTGAATTTTTTGATTTATTTGGGTTTTGTGTCACAGAATGTGAACTGTATTTATATTTGTTCGGAGGAAAACAATATCGATGGTGTTGCGTAAAAAGGGCCAATCTGCTGTTTCCAATTGTCTGTAAGATATTCATAGATTATAACGTAGCAAAAATGGTTATGGCTATAGAAAGTTATGGTTGGGTTCTTCGAGCAGTATAATTATCTACCTATTTCGTTGCAGATAGACCCAAGCAGTTTCGCCCTTTTGACTTGTCGTGACAAGGTAAACAAAATCAGATCGGCCTTCGTAAAAAATGCAGACTGGCCCTTTTTACGCAACACCATCGATATGTTTATTGTGTTTACAAGTGTTTGTCAACTAATGTTAGGTATTTTAATCGCTTGAAATTTAAAAATTTTACGAATTGATATTGCAATACCTTGTGAATTGTCGTCTCTAATAAAAGAGTAATCTTCGAAATTAACTCGATGAGCTTCCCTTAAATGTGCCTCCTGAATGAACGCGATATCAATGTCATTTGACCAAATAATAAGGTCAAATCTTCCGCTTACCGGTCTGAGAGATCTTCCATTAAATTTCAATACGTTAAGATAATTACGGTTCATATTCCCGTTAAACATCCTCAATAAGCTTTAAACATCGTTGAACTGCCTCCTATCTTCGCATTGTCTTGTAAGATTTAATAAAGTTTTCTATTCTATTTTCTAAAGATATGGAGCTACAAATAAATAAAAGAAAATGGTGTCCCTTAACTTCCCATGAAGGGATTGAGGAGAGCTTCTCACAGGCAGTGAGATGTGCGCTTTTTACTTTTTACACTCAACAGATTCGGAGAACGATTCTACGAATTTGGTCGAAGTTTGGCTTAACACAAACATAAGGTTTGTTACAATTTTTAGACATACGACTCCATTGCTGGGACGTCGAATTTTCGATTTTCGAATTCATCTTGGAATCCTCCCATAATATTCTGATTCAATAGAAAATGCAACGCGCTTAAATCACCAAAAGATTTACCTGGAGATAAGGTTACAAAACATAATCCCTTGTTAATATTACGTCTCCTACTAAATTCCGTTGTAAATTTGGATACATTTACTATTCTGTTGGGTACATTTTTATTCAATTCAGCTGTTAATTCCTCTAACTCAGTTTTAAAATGTAATCCTTGTAAATCATTGGGCGTGAATGAATATGAATCAATATTTGCTTCTCTTAAAATATACATCATTTTAGAATGAATTGTTGACTTCTTAAGGTATAACTTGCTTTTTCATTTTCGTTTATTTACAATTTTGTAAGCAATATTTTAGAGTTTAACTAATTGTGAAATGTTAACATTGAATAGAAAAATATGAGGGAGTGCCAAATGTTTTCCCTTTAGTAATAGAACTAGCTTTACTTTACTTCTCTTCCTCAATAATTAAGTCACCTGATAATTAAAACCTTTTCTGTGTACTCAAAACATTTGTCAGCTAACTGATGATAGATCGATTGAATCTGCATTTGTCCGTTTCCTCTTAACATTCACCGCATAGCATCGATCATCGTATGTATATATGTTTGCTTTGTTTTTAGAATAGATACATTGCTAGACTTCCTGGTCACACCAATCGGATTATCGTTGACATTTTCAACGAAGAAAAACACTTTAGTTGGGCGAATACTAATTACTTATCACCAATTGGATTCCTCAACGAGAATCATCCAAATTGTAATACAAAACTATCAATTGCGTCCTGCAATTTCAAATGAGTTTCACGCTCAAACTCAGCTGCGCCCGTCAGCTACTCAGTTGTCATCGACAACACCCTCGCTGCCCCCATCAGCTACTCAATTACGTCCTGTAACTCTCAGGTACGCACCATTTCAGCCGCAACCGCGGCCACTCAGTTGCACCTTGCAACCCCTCAGCTGACCATGTCAGCCATACAGTCTACTCAGACGTCAACTCAGATGCGCCCAACAGCGCCCGAATCTTCACGGCTGCACTCGCCAGCCAATCAGTTGCACCCCGCAACCTTCAACAGCCTCTATATTGCCCCCGGCAATACCCCAGCTGCGCCAGACAGCTCCCAACTCAACGCCACGGCACCTCCCTCGACGGCAACCGCATACAGTTGGTGATCAGCAATCGTTCAGGATCATGCAATTTAATTGTAATGGCCTTAAGAACAAAATTGCTGAGATCACCAATTATATACATACTCACAAGATCCTTATAGCCGCCGTTCAGGAGACTAAGCTCACCAGCGAGTGTAGACTCTCATCTCATGGGAACTATGTCATTATTCGGAGGGACAGGGAGAGGAATCACGGTGGAGGGCTCGCTTTCATCTTTCGATGCGTGAGCTTCAGACTCACAGACTCACAGACCCACCCCCTCCCTTCCAGCCCGATCAGTTCCTTAAGGCGATGAGCATAGCGATAGAGACTGAAGAATTCGCTATTGAAATCGTCAATGTATATATTCCGCCAGTTAATAGCTATCATCCCATAATCGAACACCTACTCCGGGGTGATAGTACAATCATACTTGGCGAGTTCAATGCTCATCATGAGATGTGGTTTTCCCAGCTGCTTGCAAACCAGCGTGGCATTAATATTGCAGACCAGATAGACGACTCGGAATTCGCAGCTATAAATGAGGACTTCTGTACAAGATTAACGGCTAATTTCTCAAGCTCCCCTGACATCTCCATCGTCAGTGCATCGCTACTGTCCAATACCACCTGACAGACCTATATAACCTTAAACTCTGATCATATTCCCATCCTGATCACTGTAGAGAAGCCTAGCGACTTTGTGGAGTCGGATAAACGGACGTTCGTCAACTACAACAAAGCCAACTGGCCTGGCATTACGAACGCTATTGACGAATCCCTTCGTCATTTGCAGCTACCCTCTTGCGCCAGACAGGTTGAGATGATCCTCGGGGACACCATACTCAAAGCTGCAAAACGCTTTATCCCAGCTGGTAGAATTCCCAACTGTAGACCCAACTTCACATCTGAGGCTGCGCGTCTTGCGGATCAGCGTGATCTCATACGCACCAGCAACCCAGCCGATGAACGAATATGTACTCATCAACCAGCACCTTCGCGACAGATGGCTTGAACATCTGGCAAATTGTAATGTTGGCTCGAAAAGGCTTTGGTCTACTATCAGAGGTCTATCTGGCAATGGAAACAATAAGGGTCACATTGCTATCGCGTTTGATAATTCGCATTACACGGATGCCAGGAAATGCGCTACCAAATTCTGCCAGCAATTTATTGCACACCCAACCCAGCAGAATAGGACCAAGAGAGCTGTAGTTCGGAGAACTAAGAATCTCAAACGAGATCTGGTACCCTGCTCCTTCACACCCAGCGAAGTTGAAGCCATAATCTCCAAATCTAAACCCTCTAAATCTCTCGGTCCTGATGGCATCTCGATGATAATGCTGAAGAAACTGAGACCTATAGGGATTCGATTTCTCGCGCACACACTCACTCTTTCGGTGTGCCAACTGGTCATACCAGACGTGTGGAAAACTGCTCCAGTTATCCCGCTCCTAAAACCTGATAAACCCGCTAACCAGGGAGAATCTTACCGCCCGATTTCCCTCTTATCACCCGTAGCAAAGATTTTGGAGTCCCTACTCTTGCCGACCCTGAAAGAGCATTTTCAGCTCGCCAATCACCAACATGGCTTCAGGCAAGCGCATAGCACTTCGACGGCGTTAAACGAGATAACTACCCATATCACCAATGGCCTCAATCAGAGCAGACCCGCTGACCGTACAGTAGTTGCAGCTTTAGACCTGTCTAAAGCTTTTGACACTGTCGATCACTCGATCTTGCTACAGGACATCTTGAACTCGTCTCTCCCAAATACTACCAAGCGCTGGCTTGGCAGCTACCTCAATGGGAGGCGGGCATTTGTAGAGTTCAGGGGCCAGAATTCCCGTTATCGCAAGATACAAATGGGTGTGCCGTAATATTAAACAGTCCACCTTGGAAGAACGCAAAATAGTTATTGATCAGCATTTAGAAGGAAAATCTGAACGCGAAATTTCGAAACTAGTGAAGAAAAGCAAATCAACGGTTCATGACGTCATAGCTAGATATAAAAAAGATGGGTTGATTGCCAACAAACAATGCCTACCACGATTAAAGAAACTCTCCTCTAGGGATGCGAGTATGATTTTCAGAAAAGTTAAGAATGATCCCTTTATTTCTGCACCAAATCTAACCGCGATGGTCAAAGAAGCTTCTGGGACAGAGGTTAACCCAGAAACAGTATGAAGATTTTTTCAAAAAAATAACTTTCATGGCCGAGTTGCGCGGAAGAAGCACCTCGTTAGCAAGAAGAACCAAAATGACCGACTTGTTTTTGCCCATCAATATATGGCCAAGGACTTTGACTTCTGGAGCACTGTAAGTGGGGACAAAAAAATAATGCTTTATGATTTTAACAATCTATTATTAGGTACTGTTTACTGATGAAAGTAAATTTAATATATTTAGATGCGATGGAAGGGGTAAAATATGGCGCAAACCAAGCAAAGAACTAGAATCAAAAAATTTGAGAAAAACGGTCAAACATGGTGGTGGGTCCGTGATGGTTTGGGGGTGTATGGCGGCTTCAGGAGTTGGCAACTTACACTTTATCGTAGGAATAATGAACAAGAATCTGTATTTGACGATTTTGAAGACAAATCTGAAAGATAGCGTAAAAAAACTTGGCATTGAATCAAACTTCAAATTTTATCAAGATAACGACCCGAATCATTCGGCACACGATGTTAAGAGCTGGTTGTTACATAATTGTCCGAAGGTGATCAAAACTGCTGCACAAAGACCCGACCTCAATGTCATTGAACATTTATGGGACGAATTAGGACGCAGGATGCAGGACAGGCTCTGTTCATCAAAAGATCAGCTGAAAAATGCTCTGTTTGAAGAATGGGACAATATTAATCCAGATTTTTGCAAAAAACTTGTTCAATCAATGCCAAGGCGCCTACAAGCTGTAGAGAACCAAAAAGGCGGAGCAACAAAATATTTGCTTTTTTTTTCTTAATGTTTTTTATTATGCCCGACTTGCAATGTGAGGCAAAAAAGTGTAGAAGGCTTAGTTTAGACTTCATATGCTTTTTATAAAAGTAATTAGAATATTTATTGTAGTTGTTTTTAAAGCCAAGAGTTTTTGTAGCAAAGGGGTAAAAAATTAAACATATTTTCTTTTATAAACACAGAAATATTTGGACTGAAAATATTTTCATGGTACTGCCCGACTTTAAATGTGAGTGACTGTATCTAGCCACCCTTACTAGCTTTCTGCAGGAACGGAATTTGCAGTTATCTCCGTCGAAGTCTTCTGTGACCCTTTTCACTTCTTGGACCAAAGAAGTAAGGAGAGAGCTCGACATCTCTGTCAATGGTGGGTATATACCCACAGTCCGTAACCCCAAAATACTCGGAGTTATTTTCTATAATCTCCTTACTTTCTCTAAACATGCGGATTACATCAGAAAAAAAGTCCACACCCGCAACAAGGTCCTAAAGGCCCTTGCAGGGACAACTTGGGGCAAGGAGAAGGAGACAATTGTAGTGACCTATAAAGCTATAAGTCGCTCGGTCTTCAACTATGCCGCTCCGGTGTGGTCATCTTACTTAAGTGATACCCAGTGGAAAGGACCAAGTTACTGTCAGTGCAACAACATAATCAGCCTTATTACGTATGTCGTTGTCGTATTTCGACTACGACAGTTTTGTAAAAGATTAAAGACAAAGCTGGCGTGTTATCTTTAATCTTTTACAAAACTGTCGTAGTCGAAATACGACAACGACATACGTAATAAGGCTGAATGTGTTGTTGACAAGACAGTTTCTTTTGGCTTGTCATCTGCCCAGTCACCCCAACCATCATATTCTGATGCAGGATCCATCAGACTTGCGCCCAGTGGACCTATGGGACAGACCCTTGGAGGTGGCACAATTTCTCCAGCTCCCCATCGCTACCTCCAGTGACACATAGGGGAATTACACATAATTTAGTTTTGTTATATCTTCCAGGGACGAACGAGTGGAAACAGAAAATCTGTTACAACAAAAAAAAAAAGCTTGGAAATGCACCAACCCACTTTACATTTATTCCGCTTGCTGGCGGAGGTCCGCGCTGACTTGTTAAAATTGCATGTTTCATTCCCTTTGTTGTTTTTTTTTTGTTTGCATGCTCTCTAATTTTTCAGTTTAGTAGAAAAGTTACTCTCGTGTGGATATCGGTGTTAGTGAAAAGCAAGAAAACGTATGAATAAAGTGGAAAAAAGACACTATTTAACCGAAGCAAAGCATATAAATGCCAATATTCAATTGAAAGATAATTTAAATATAAAAGAAAATATAAATTGTGAAGTAATTGAAGAGGAACAAGAGGAAGAGTTAAATTCAAGTGTCTATGAAAATTTCAGAGTAGCGACTAATGATTTGCTTGCGTTATTGTCCGAGAAAATATCAAACCTACCTAAAGATGTTGGAAATCTTTTGAAAAGTTCATGCGAATAGCGTGGAGGCAAATATTTTCTGATGAGAACCCAATATAAGAAGTGCCTACGAGGTTCTATTGTAACTTTAGACATCAGAAGTAATGCTTATTTTATACTTATTGTTTCAAATGCAGTTCTAAATCTTATCCATAATTTTTCAGCTGCTTTTAAACAAAAATATTCTTTGGATGATGCAGATTTTGATAAAAAATAACCCAAAAATATTTCCAACACGCGCACGATAGGGTGGTCAAAGCTACCAACAAAATTAAAACCGTACAACTTAAGCTTTAAGGAACAAAAAATAAGGCACTTCATATAATTGCAGTTACGGTCTGTTGCAGTTACGGTTAGTTAACTTACGGTTAGTTAACTGCAACAGACCGTAACTGCAATTATATGAAGTGCCTTATTTTTTGTTCCTTATAGCTTAAGTTGTACGATGTTCCTTTTTTTGTTTTATTATATTTTAGTACATTGAAGTACGTTCAATTTTAATTTTTCTAAAGAAAATGTGATAATTCATTTTAATTTTTTTTGACCAAAAAACCACTGTACTGTGACTGAATGAAAACAAAAGAACTGAAATAAAAATGTAGACAAAATTAAATTAAAAAGAGAATACGAATTTCATTTCTCATAGGAACATTTGGATATGAAACACGAAAAACGTCCGCTTAACTTCCGAAGATGGATCCAAAAATGGAAGATTGGCGGATACATAAACGGACAATTTTGCTGCCACAAACAAGGCGACGATGTGTCATTTTTGGTATCCCTTTCGGATCCTAAAACGGAAATTTCATCCGCCAACAGTCCGTTTTTTATTCCCTTTGGACACTTTTCCGGACTTCAATGTCAAGTGGGAAGTCGTTTGTTCCTTTTCAACACAGATTTGTTAAGCTAATTTTCATAGGTACATATTTGTTTCTTCATTTTATTTCTACTCCGTTGTATATTATATTTTATATCCAATTTATTTATTATATTAACGTACAATGTCATGTCAATGTAGTTACTACCGTGAGCAGGGGCGTACTCCATATATCTCATTGTTTTAAGAAATCATTTTACAAATTAACAAATTATGTTACTGTCAGTGTAAATTCATGTCTTTAAGATATTATAGTAATCGTAAGTATACTCTGCTCTCATACTTTTCAAAATCTGTCATTGTAATTAGAAAGTCTCGATAAATTAATCGAAATTAAAATCTTTGGTCTTGTGGATTTTCTTCTCTGGGTTCGATCCAATATTGGCTTCGCCGTAGCTTTCGTGTGATAAAGCTTTTGGTGGGCGCTTTTATGATCGATTTGTGTTAATCAGCTTGTTCCGTGCCAGGTTTTAGGGATTTTCTCCCCTAGGTAGGTCCAACAACGGCATCGCTGCTTTGGAATTGGGGTTTGTATATTTCTCCCCTGGGGTATTGTCCAACATTGGCATAGCATCTTCGGCGTTGTTTTTCTTGTATAATAAAGCTTCATAGCGCGATTTTACTAACAATTATTCTTCGTATACATATGTAATATACAAAATATTAAGCTAAGCATACAAGATATTAATTTTTGGTCTTTTAAATGTTAATAAGACAAATAATTCCGTAAATGAAAGCCTGAAATATCACCCTCAGGTATTCGATAAAAATAATAAACAAGTTTCCCAAAAAACACAAAACGTGTAACCGCTTGTCAGTGAGCTAATAGCTTTCCAACGATATCGATTTCATTAGGGTTCTTCTATACTAAATAACGAATTAATGAAAACTACATCAAATTATATATCCAAAATCTCAGAAACCCAGACTGAAGACATCTATCAATATTAAAACATTTGTAAAGCTACGAATTATGGGTTAACTGATTATGTACCCAGATGTAATTAGTGTTCGTTTGTTTTACGGACCGGAAACATGTGTTATTTTTTGATTTGTTTCGAATAAAAAGTTATATCTACCTTTTGCAGTAATGTATGAACGCGTTCCGTTGGTAACACGGACTTACGCTTCTTAGATATGACCGTTTCCTTAGCTTCATTTAACGCCCAACAATCTATAGGAGATGGGAAATGTTTGCGAACTTTCTCCTCGACGTCCTGCAGTAAAAAAAATGCAGTTACATGCAATAACAATGATCTGCCTTTAAGATGTAAACATACTTGGACTGTGTGGGGTAGCGGTTTTGCACAAAGCATTGCCAAAATTCGAAGACAGAGAGTTTCCACAAAGAGCAATGCCTCTTCTTTGGCAGTAAGTCGAGGATGTACTTGGTCCAAAACCTTAATAAAGATAGTGTTTTATTGTAAATGAAATCATTTGTCGACGTACTTTACCTTTTTTAATGAGGGAATAAACAGCCCTTTCCACCTGGCGACATTTTCGCCTCTGGTAAAATCATAGCCCTCAGAATCAGTCAGTCCTCCTCCGCCACCACTGCCATGTTGTGCAGAAAACATATTTGTTTGGAGTGTTAGACCTTATTAGACAGATTAGAACTGTTTGATGTGCCTTCAAGACCTAGAGATATGAAGTAAAACGAAGACACTATCCCTAATATATCCTAAGAACGGCATAAACATTAACGTACACCATATTAGTTAATACAGCTATGGGCCTAGGCTTTTCCTCCTCTGGACTTACAACAATTCGGCGAATAGGAAGATGACGGGTTTTCTTGGTCACATCTAAACATTCCTAGATATGTATGAAAGGAGATACACAATTAATATATAGATATATATGTTACATATAACATTATATATATACACTTATATACATGTATATATAATATACATACATATTTATTTATTTAAGCCATTCAATTTCAATAATTGTATATCGTCAAAGGAATTGTTGTATGCATTACAGTTTACTCTCGTTGGTTACTAGTACTGCGATTTATACATTCACGATTTACAATATTTTAGCAATAATAAACATTCTCAACTTTTTTTTGCTCTTCTAATACCCAAAAAATGTCAATTGTGTGAAAAATCGATTAGGTTTCCATCAAAGTTGCAACAAACAAATGCGGTAAACACAATACTATTCCCATACAACCCAGGAAAATAAAATTAGTACTAAAACCAGTTGCAATAATTACTGACAGATGGCGCGGTACACACGATATTTTTAAGTAACAACAAAGATAAATAACGACCATAGACAATTCATTTGCTTTATCACCATTTTCACCAGAGGGCACATGCTGTGCTCCTACCACCACTTTTCAAACGGATACGACGAAAATGCATTTTTATTTCGTTTCCATTGTTTAAATTTGAAAATAAAATAAAAGTAATAGAAAAGCATTCTGGCATACAAAATGCCAGAAAGCATGGTTATATAGTCTCGTCAATAGTTTTTGTTTCCAGGCAAATTTGACCATATCCACCACTCCGACACCATCTGGAAAATTTCCCATTACTTTCAAATCCACTGTCTATGGTTTTTTATTTATCTATGGAAACAACCAACGCTAAATAGCATAGATGGTGCACTCGATAACATTTTTCATAATCTCTGTAGTCTGAATTAGCAAATAAAGGTTTATTGTTGTTGTTGTGCACCATCTCCAAAATGTCCATTGATATTCAAGTCCACCATTTTAGAGGTTTCTATCATCTTTCAAAGCCCACAGACAACAATAAAGCAAGAATGAGAAATAACGATAGATGACTGGAAGTGTGTAGGGTTTCTCAATGTATTTTTCACAGATTTACTTTGTCCATTGAACCGAAAGTACAAAACTTATCAACTGAGAGTATGTTGTCCAAAAACGATGTACAAGTAGGCAGTCAAAATTCTCTTCACTCAAATGCCAACAAACAAAACGAGTGAAACAATAGTACTTCTCTACTCTCTCTTACCCCCTTCATTGAATATTTCAATACACGAGCAGCTTTTTGATAGTGTTATTGTATATAACTATAAAAATTCCAACCATGTTGAAGTAAAACAAAAACGATGTACAAGTAGACAGTCAAAATTTCTCTTTACTTAAATGCCAACAAACAGAACGAGTGAAACCCTAGAACTTCTCTACTCTCTTCATTGAATATTTCAATACACGAGCAGCTTTTTGATAGTGTTATTGTATATAACTGTACAAATTCCAACCATGTTGAAGTAAAATTACATAAACTATGGAACAAGTATGAATTAAGCAAGATATGACGCGAGAGAGAAATGCGTTTGATTGAACCAAAAACGATGTATAAGTAGACAGTCAAAATTTCTCTTCACTCAAATGCCAACAAACAAAACGAGTGAAACCCTAGTACTTCTGTACTCTCTCTCTTACACTCTTCATTGAATATTTCAATACACGAGCAGCTTTTTGATAGGGTTATTTTATATAACTATACAAAGTCCAACCATGTTGAAGTAAAATTACATAAACTATGCAAAAAGTATGAAATAAGCAAGATATGACGCGACATAGAAATGCGTTTGAGTGAACTCCTAGCACTTTTTGGTTCTCTTTTACCAGGGTTGCCAAGTTGCGCACATCTTCTGGTCGTCTAATTCTAGATTGTCTTTGGACAACACAAAGACGATTTACAATTAGACGACCAGAAGATGTGCGCAACCCTGTTGCGCACCAGAAGAAGTGCGCAATTTGGCAACCCTGTTGTGTTTGTTGGGAAAAGAAATTTTGACTGTCTGTTTTTGTTTTTGTGATATTTAAATCGAGGGAAAAGGGATAAGTCGAAAACCCCTAGGTGGTAAAATATATGTGGTGAATTTGTAAGTCAAGGGAATTTTTCTAGGACATGGCTTAATTTTCTTGGAAACAAAACCATTGAATTAACTTACCTTTTGTGTTATTAAAAGATATCTAAAGCAATATCAGCCTCGTTATTTTCGTCCAGTATACGCGTTTCTCCATACAAATGAAAAGTGTATACGTTACAGTCGATAATTTTCCACTAAGTCGAGCAGTAGAGTTGTCGGGTTTCAAAAAAAGTAAAATAAATGAAAATGTGAACTTGTCAACATTTTTTAGTTTCAAGATTTTCAGCGTTCCCTGAGACAGACTCAAATTTTACTGTACTCAAGTGTTGTCTCGCCCATAGAATAACACATACGTAGAAGGTTTTATTCGCTCAATAAATTAAACGTCATAGGTACGATGGAAATTACACAGTGGAGGGTGGAAAATATGGGTTCAATAATACCAGATGGTGGCAATAGTATACAGCGATCCGCAAAGGAACTACACCCGAATTTCGTGTTTTTGTGGCAAACTAGTTGTGTTAAATACAATACAAATGAATACCAACGTTAAAAGTCAACAAAAAAGTGCAAAATACATTTAAATTTTTCAGTTCTACACCAAAACGACAGGAAATAGTTAAGTGAACATATTTTGTAACTCCACCTGGTGTATGTAAATTTTAAATTTAATTTGCTCTCATTTCCACAGACCTACCGAGAGAGTGTGAAATGAAACGTCAGATGAGAGAATAAGTTCTTCTATAGTATGTGTTATTCTATGGTCTCGCCGTTTGAAATTCAAAGGTGGCATGATGGGTAGCACATGCAACCAACAACCGCGATATGTCGGTTCGAATCCTATTTAAGTTGCATACCTTTTTAATTTTATGTTTAATTTTTAACTATATTTTAATGGTTTTATTTTTTAAATATTGCTGGTAAATGAGTTATGTTAAAAAATAGAGTAATTAGTACGAGAACTCACGTTCTATCGATTTGTAGGCAAAAATGTATGCTCTAGGCCAGAAGATCTGACAAAGCTAAAGTGACAAATAAAGAAACAACTACATTCGGGTAAAAGTTCAATATTTCTATTTTTCAACTACTACATTTGATAGTCGACAAAAATGCTACCAAATTAATTTTTCTTAAAGGCGATGTGTTCTTTTCGATCAGTATACACTTCTAGTATATACTGGATGAAAAGAACGCAGCTATCAATACATTTTATTTTCAAAGTCAGACAACAGAATCGTAATAAAAATGATTTTTGAGTGATTTGCCGTCGTATCAGAGTGAAAAATGGTCGCACGGAAACAGCTTTAGCCATCTGGTGAATAATTAAATACGCTGGATAAAAGAAATAACTAAATATCGCATATTCCTTGGGAAATATTTTCTAGATGTCTATGTCTATATATGATAATCATTGCTTTAAGCTC
Source organism: Phaonia tiefii (assembly GCA_963931995.1). Lineage (NCBI taxonomy): Eukaryota > Metazoa > Arthropoda > Insecta > Diptera > Muscidae > Phaonia > Phaonia tiefii. The sequence continues at coordinate 141,436,154 of OZ008368.1, forward strand.
CATCCAGAAAATATCCCCTTGAACAAGAAATTTCCCAAGACTTGTGATTATCTCATTTATCTCTGAAAATTTTCTCTCCACACAAATGCCAACAAAGAAAACAAGTGAAGTGTTAAATAATATATGTAAAACGTACGAAATAATGAATATATAACGCGAGAGAGAAACGCGTTTGAATGTATTGTGTCGACATTTTGGTTCTCTCTCTTGATAGTCCTGGACAAGTTTAGCCAGTCAAAGAAAATTATTGAAGCCTTTCGATTCTCTCTCTTACTCTCTTCATTGAATATTTCAATGCACGAGCAGTTTATTGACAATGTTATTGTGTGTAACCAAAGACGATCTACAATTAGACGACCAGAAGATGTGCGCAATTTGCCAACCCCGGTAAAAGACATTCACTCAAAGTCATTTCTTTCCCGCGTCATATCTTGATTATTTCATACTTTTTGCATAGTTTATGTAATTTTACTTCAATGCGGTTGGAATTTGTATAGTTATATACAATAACACTATCAAAAAACTGCTCGTGTATTGAAATATTCAATGAAGAAAGTAAGAGAGAACGGAGAATGACTAGGGTTTCACTCATTGTGTTTGTTTGCATTTGAGTGAAGAGAAATTTTGACTGTCTACTTGTACATCGTTTTTGGTGTAACTATCAGACGATTTAGAATTAGACGACCAGAAGATGTGGGCAACTTTGCAACCCTGATAAAAGAGTACCAAAAAGTGCTAGGAGTTGACTCAAACGCATTTCTCTCTCGCGTCATATCTTGCTTATTTCATACTTTTTGCATAGTTTACGTAATTTTACTTCAACATATTTGGAATTTGTATAGTTATATACAATAATACTATCAAAAAGCTGCTCGTATATTGAAATATTCAATGAAGAGAGTAAGAGAGAGAGTAGAGAAGTTCTAGGGTTTCACTCGTTTTGTTTGTTGGCATTTGAGTGAAGAGAAATTTTGACTGCCTACTTATACATCGTTTTTGTAACTATACAAATTCCAACCACGTTTAAGTCAAATTACATTATGTAAAAAGTATGAGTATGATATAGGATATAGAATTAGAGCTAGACGCAATTTTCAAGCGGAAATTTATATGAAACGTATAACTCGGCAAATGTGCAGAAGCGTAAGGGTATTGAGACGCGGCATCACAAAAAGGATGTACAAGTAGAGAAGAATAAACCGGCGCAATTTGGCAACCCACGTAGATGATAATTAAAACAGTCGACGGGATTCACTCAACCGCATTTCTATCTCCCGTCATGACTTGATTATTTCATACTTTGTGCGTACTTTATGTAATTTTATTTAAATATGGTTAGAATATCTTTAGTTAGATACGTGGCCGTCGGTGGTGCAATGGTTAGTGTGCGCGGCTCTTGTACATGAGATCCTGGGTTCGATCCCTGCTCCAACCACCTTAAAATTTCTTTCGACGACGGTCACCTCGCTTAGTGACGGCGACACTATCGAGTATATAGCCATGAAAAAGCTTCTCAAAATACCGTTCGGAATCGGTGTAAAACTGTAGGTCCCAATCACTGAGTGAAAACTGGAAAGCGCACAGCTCAGTGATTGTGAGAAGTTCTCTCCGGTCCCTTCATGGGATGTAATCGGAAACCATTTATTTATTTAGATACAATAACATCATCAGAAAACTGCTCGTGGATTGAAATATTCAACGAAGAGAGTAAGAGATCGAGCAGAGAAACGACGCGCTTCACTCGTTTTCCATTCCATTCGTGTTGACATTCCATTCCATGATTAAATTTTCTTCTCTTTATGACGGATATTCATGGTATGATATCAGCCAATGCACTGGGCAACATAGGGCAATCTTTGTAATTGGGCAACATTACCAATAAACGTTGGCAATTTTACATTGACAAACTACACATAAATTTGCTTGCATATTTGTAGATTTACCCAATGCAAAAAGGCAATGAACAAGATGTTATATTTATATATGAATTTATACATAACTTTAATGCGATTTAAATTTAATTTTCAATGCGAACGTACAGTGTATTTTCGAATATATTCAGGGCTGTCATAGAAACCAATGTTGTCACTATTGGTTTTCAAAACGACAAGAGCAAATGCTTTGGTGCGTAGATAAAGGAATTAACTAGATATCACACATGCCGTGGGAAATTTCTTGTTCAATGGGATATTTTCAAGATGGAGCTGAAAGCAATAATTATAGCATTTGATCCCAAATAAAATATACCTTGCGAGATGTATTTAGGACAGGTGATAGCAGTAGGTGTTGTAGGCAACATCAACAGGCATTTTGTTTTGTTTAGTGGGCCGATGCTGAACAAGTCAACACAAACGAATACCAACAATAACAGTACACCAAAAAAGCACATAACCAAAATGCATTTGAATTACAAAGTGGGGAACACAACGACATGAAAAAAACTAAATTAGTTGTTCGAATAGCACAACCTGGAAAATGATTCTATTTTTGTATTGAAAAAATGTCCCACACTGTTGAATAAACGTCAGTGAATGTTATGAGAAACGTCAATGATAGTTACAAAACGACAACACAGCACCTAGTGGCAGTACTTAACAACGCCTGTGGGATATCTACTTATTTCCTTTATCTATGCTTTGGTGTCATGAAAACCAATGTTATCGGTTTTATATTCGAACTAGCATTTATGTCGGTTTTAGGTGTCACAGAAACCAATGTTATCGGTTTTGATATTGGAAATAAACCAAGGAGCTAACAGCTGTCAGTTTCATTTGCGAGCTTTTGGTTTGTTACTTGTTTGCACCGTAATGTTTTCAAAAATGTAAGTAAATTGGTTTATTTTTATAATTGCTTAATAAAATTATATATTTTTGTATTTTTGTTTTTATTTTTTTAGGAGAAAGCCTAAAAATAGGGCTTATGTCTACTATACGGCTTAGTCTCCAAAAATTAAAAAAAAATTCTGCGTCGGATAGAACATGTTATTTTAAGCAAAAAAAGTAAAATAACAAAATCGGGGCAAATGTAGTTTCGGAGTAATGGACCCCCGTATGTTGAAATGTTGAAAAAATTTTTGATTATTTTCTTTTACTTTTCTCAAAAATATAAAGCTTTATACTACAAAAATACTATGCCGAAGCCGCGAAGCCGGTATTGACCTACCCCAGAGGAAAAAACCCCTTATCCTGGCCGAAGTCCTTCCACGCTGAAAGCTTTATACCACAATAATACTATGCCGAATCCGGTGTTGGACTAGAGGAGAAAGTCCTTTACTTAAAAAATAAATTGATATTTTTTCAAAATTTCAACATCCCTTAATTCGATAACTAAGCGAGTTATCGAGAAATGCTTGCTAATTTCCTGAGTTCATTTTGACTTCTTTTATACCTCATTACCCTTTCACACTTCCGAAATTTCGGGGACCATAACTCCGAAACAATGCATTTTCCCGGATTTTGTTATTTTACTTTTTTTACTTAAAATAACGTGTTCTGGCCCCCCTCAAGAAATGGTTGTTTTTGGAGTGTAAGCCGTAAAATGGGTCTGTTCCTAAATATTGGTGATATAGTGCTTCTTCCGAGACTTATTCCTTAATCGTTACCGTCTGATCTCTGAAAAGATCTTTCCGTTAAAAACCGCAACGAAATAGCTAGTTGCAAAATCAGAAGTATTTTAGAACGCGACAAATCCCCTTCAATAGTGTCAACCCAAGTGGGTAGCTGCAAACTCTCAGAATCTTTCTGGTCAACTTGGTGAGCGTTCTTCATCTAATAACAAAAATGTTACACCTGCTGATGTAATTGTAATTTATTTATAACGACTTATTCCTTTTTTATAATTTTCTAGTGTAATTCATTTACATTTACTGATATTTCCATGAAAACTATTGTTTTTTCCATTTTTTGCATACAAGTAAAATAAAATTGCAAACAAATAAACACATGTAAGCAACAGCTGATTCGAACATTGGTTTTATTTACATTCGAAATTGTCAAAACCAACATGGTTTCATGACACCAAATGAAACCAATATTGGTTTGCAAAAACGACAATTAGTAAAACCGACATGGTTTCTATGACAACCCTGATTAATAGAAACGATATTTTTTCTTTTAATTTTGGGACGAAATTCCTTATCGCACGTTGCGGACGGGGGCTAAATGAAACATTTTTAAACAACTTTTTTTATAAGGCTTCTCCACCGGATGATTTCGAGCTAAATGATTTCAAAACCAGTCAACCCGTCCACACTGACTGATTTCATTTCATTTGACATATTGTTGTTTACATGTTACAACCCATTATTATCAACTACATTGGGTACTTTTGGTTTGGTTTGGTTTTCTAGGTGGAGCCTGTTTATTACATATTGTAGTTTTGAACCCTATAAAAAGTAAATTTAGAAAAGCTAAAGTGCAAGACTGGCAAATCCATGAAATACAACCCTGAGCATGGAATTACATTTGGCAGCACAATTACTCTTCCACTCGTACTTTTGGTTTGGTTCGTGTCTAGACTAACATATGGGGAGAAATATCTTGTTTAATGGGAGTTTTCTAGGTGGAGCCTGTTTATTACACATTGTAGTTTTGAACCGAATAAAAAGTAAATTTAGAAAGAAGTTTAAAAAAATATAATTTCTTAAATAAGTGCGTTTTCTCAAAAAAAGTAAATTTTCTCAAACAAATACCTATTCATATTTTTAAACAGAGTACCATTTCTTAAAAAAATAACGTATCTTACAACAAATTGCCTTTTCTTAAAAAACTACATTTTCTTTAAAGAGTACCTTTTATCACTTTGCTTGATTCTTTGGCAAAAACGATGTATAAGTAGACAGTCAAAATTTCTCTTCACTCAAATGCAAAAAACAAAACGAGTGAAACCCTAGTACTTCTCTGCTCTCTCTCTTACTCTCTTCATTGAATATTTCAATATACGAGCAGCTTTTTGATAGTATTATTGTATATAACTATACAAATTCCAACCATGTTGAAGTAAAATTACATAAACTATGCAAAAAGTATGAAATAAGCAAGATATGACGCGAGAAAGAAATACGTTTGAGTGAACTCCTAGCACTTTTCAGTTCTCTTTTACCAGGGTTGCTAAGTTGCGCACATCTTCTGGTCGTCTAATTCTAAATCGTCTTTGTCTTTGGTTTGTTAGCTCCAACGGCGGAAGTACTGTCAGTAGTAGTTTGTTTTCTTCCATATTCGGCAAAACTAACCATAATACCTTTCAAATTTGTTTTTTTTTTCTGGTGGAGAAATATACGTTGTGGCGGCAGGCCTTTTGTTCTACTGTATCCGTTTCTAAATTGTTTAAAAGGTGATGTGGTGTTGCTGAGTTGAAGCTTATCCAAAATGTAGCACTCCATACTCGCTTGCGTTGTGCTTACACGTCCCTCCTTATCGTTGGAGGTGTTACCCGTCTTTTCATTTACATTCTGTTGCATTTTACCCGGAACTGTGGTAGTTGATCTAATATTTTCTTCTACTGTAGCCATCGACTGATCACTGTCACTGCAGTTGTCCTTTGATACCAAGTTTAGCATCTCTGTACATACACTGCAAAAACGATGTATAAGTAGACAGTCAAAATTTCTCTTCACTCAAATGCAAAAAACAAAACGAGTGAAACCCTAGTACTTCTCTGCTCTCTCTCTTACTCTCTTCATTGAATATTTCAATATACGAGCAGCTTTTTGATAGTATTATTGTATATAACTATACAAATTCCAACCATGTTGAAGTAAAATTACATAAACTATGCAAAAAGTATGAAATAAGCAAGATATGACGCGAGAAAGAAATACGTTTGAGTGAACTCCTAGCACTTTTCAGTTCTCTTTTACCAGGGTTGCTAAGTTGCGCACATCTTCTGGTCGTCTAATTCTAAATCGTCTTTGTACACTGCAAAAACGATGTACAAGTAGACAGTCAAAATTTCTCTTCACTCAAATGCCAACAAACAAAACGAGTGTAACCCTAGTACTTCTCTACTCTGTCTCTTACTCTCTTCATTGAATTTTTCAATACACGAGCAGCTTTTTGTTAGTGTTACTGTATATACATAACTATACAAATTCCAACCATGTTGAAGTAAAATTACATAAACTATGCAAGAAGTATGAAATAAGCAAGATATGACGCGAGAGAGCAATGCGTTTAAGTGAACTCCTAGTACTTTTTGGTTCTCTTTTAACAGGGTTGCCAAGTTGCGCACATCTTCTGGTCGTCTAATTCTAAATTGTCTTTGGTGTACAAAAAGGATGTACAAAAGGATCTCTTACTCTCTTCATTGAATATTTCAATACACGAGCAGCTTTTTGATAGTGTTATTGTATATAACTGTACAAATTCCAATCTTGTTGAAGTAAAATTACATATACTATGCAAAAAGTATGAAATAATCAAGATATGACGCGTGAGAGAAATGCCTGTGAGTGAATTTCTAGCACCTTTTCATTCTCTTTTACCAGGGTTGCCAAATTGTGCAAATCTTCTGGTCGCCAAATTCTAAATCGTCTTTGTACACTGTCTTTTTCCGGCGTTTGTTGGCAAAGAATACGGGGGGAGCATGAATCAGATCTCAGAGTTGGTTTTGTTGAAATAGACCAACTTTCATGACGTTTGTTCGTCTTATCACTCTCACTCTCATGTGAGCTTAAAGGTCTGTAGGCATTAAAGGCTAGCGCGAGATGAATTGATTGAGTTGTGATTTGTGTGACACTAATACATTGTCATGTCATGCTTGTTGTTACTACTTGGTATACATAGGAATTAGACGGCAATGTTACGTTCGACTCAAGTAAATGAATCCAACGTGTTCGAACATGAATCGTTTTACTTGAACATGAATCGTTTTACTTGAGTGTTGCATGGTACATACGACCACTCATCCAAGACTGTATGGATGACGTTTTGTCGCCCACACTGAATTTATGTTATTCTAACGTTTGATTTGTGTGCGCACGATTGTAATTAAAAAAAAGGGAAAATGTAGAATATTGATGTTTAAATTATCGCAATTAATTATTATTTTTCACTTGTTTTCTTAAAATATGTACCTTTTCTTTAAAAAATTATTTTTAGTTAACAAAAGTACCTTTTCTTAAAAAGAATTACTTTTTCTAAAAAATTATATTTTCTTAAAAAACATTCCTTTTCCTAAATAATCAACTTTTTCTTAAAACAGTAAATTTTCTTAAAAAATTACCTTTTCCTACCGAAATTACATTTGCATATGCAATGAATTCCTTTTTAATGTTACTAAATTAAATCAATAAAATAAAAGCAAAACAGTCACAAACATATGTACATAGATTGCTGGTACAACACGTATCACAACACAGTTCAACCCAATCATTGGGTAGTCATAGCATCGTATGACTCGACGGGTTTACGTTTAGACATGGCATGGCTCGAACCGCTGCTGGCGTTGGCCTTACACACACAGCATAACATTTTGCACGATGAATTAAATGAACCGAAACATGCACTTGTGCTAGCCCTTAATATACATACATACATTGTGATATTCGTACATACGCTACACAAGTTCACAAAATTGTCGTTGCTCTCTTGCTATCTCATTTTTATATACGTATAATACGTCATTACTATCTTTGCTCTGAGAGTGCTCCGCACCCACATTTTATTGGACTTACCTTTCACTATAATAAAAAAACAACAACACCAACAACAACTACACTACTACTACTACTGATATGTTGGTGATTTATTTGTGCTTGCTGTGTCGTGGAGTGTTTGTGTTGGTGGTGGGTGTAGGGGGGGGTACCTAAAATAAAAACTGTTAAGGGAATGCAAAGAGTGGAGAGTGTCAGTGTAAATTGTCATGGTGGAGGGTATATAAGCTTCAGCCCGGCCGAACTTAACACCGTTTCTACTTGTTTTTGTATACACCGGGCAATGCTGAACATCAAATGACTCGCTTTGTTTGGCCATAGCAACAACAACGAAACAACCAAACACGCAACATCACACATACTTTGTCCGAAGTAGCTGACGTATACGTGTGTCACATAACCACATGTTTGCCATACCCTGCAGTAAAGGGAATCGACTCTACGTCGAAGAATTCATCGACTACCACAAAAAGCCATCGATTACCTGCTAAACTACCCGCAATGCTTTTGAGCGGCGAATTTAACATGGCGATGGCCGCTTTGGTGATGGCTCACCATTTGCACTACCATTCCTCGATAAATTTATCGGTAACATTTTATCGACGAATTTGTCGGTACCATTTCGTCGACAAATTCATCGACAAACAGTGATAGCAAGTGCAGTAAAGGGAATCGACTCTACGTCGATGAATTCATAGACTCCCTGCACTAAAGGGAATCGACTCTACGTCGAAGAATTCATCGACTACCACAAAAAGCCATCGATTACCTGCTAAACTACCCGCAATGCTTTTGAGCCGGGAATTTAACATGGCGATGGCCGCTTTGGTGATGGCTCACCATTTGCACTACCATTCCTCGATGAATTTATCGGTAACACACAGTTCAATTAGCGAAACAGACACAACGCACGTCTTTTCTTTTTGGATTGCAAACACTTAATGACTCTTTCTCTTTCTTGCGTCCCTCAACCAAGCTCATATTCTCAAGTGTGGTAAACGAATGATGCGTTTTTGTTGTTTTTTTTCTATTTGCAATGTAGCATATGTTGTTGGTGGGTTTTTTTTATTTGGGTTCCCGTTACAGTTTTTTGTTTGTGTAATGATTTTTTTTTATATTTGCAATGTAGCATGTGTTGTTGGCGGGTTTTTTTATTTGTACTTCTGAAAAGAATGCGTTTTCAGTACTTTTGAAAAGAATGCGTTTAAACAATAGTCAAATTTGAATAAAAGTACTGTACAATAAATTATCTCAAGTAGCAACTTGTTTTTTTTAAACTCAAATTTTTTATTTCAATTCAACTACAAAGTTAACAACTTAAAGCATTAGGTGAAAATAACACTATTAAATTCTTAAGGTTACTTCATTAACGAATAACAATAGAAAATCTCTCGAGACACCACTTTACAGATTACCACTGAGTACTAATGTGATCGGCGATGTAGTCGATGATAAGTCATCGGCAATGCAGTCGATGAAAAGTTGCCAGCCACTACTTGTGAAACTGCAGGGTATCAACAGCAACGAAACAGCCAAACACACAACATCACACATACTTTGTACGAAGTAGCTGACGTATTAGTATGTCACCATAACGTCGACTGCGATGGTTTTAGCAGCAGCATAAAATCTTTGATAGATTTAGTCCCTATACGCCGCTATAGATGTTAACACATCAAAAATCCGGAACTCAAGAAGGAATATGACAGGGTCATTTATGAATATGAAACTTTGAGTAATATGAGCTTGTCTAGCACCTCAACTACTCCGAATAAAAGTTCTCGTTATTATTTACCGCATCATGCGGTAATTAAGCCTTAGAGCACGACGACTAGACTTCGAATTGTGTATAATGATTCGTTTACTACATCAAATGGGCTTAGTTTAAATTTAAATGATGTTTTGATAATCCTAACCTGGCGTTTTTTTTCAATATTTTTTACTGGCGATCTACAAAAGATGTATAGGCAAATTTTGATCAAAATTTCCAGAAGATTATCCAGCTAGTCCAACCGATCCCCTACGAGAATACGAACTAAACACTGTGACAGTTGGCGTCAACTGTGCTGCATATTTGGCCATAAGAACAATCAAGCAGCTTGCTGATGATATCCAGTCTGAATATCCATATCCAGCCACGTTCCACGACATTATAAATATGTCGATGACACATTAACTGGAGCTCGCACTGTCTCTTCGGCAATTCAGACCACAAGGCACTAATTGATTTTCAATTACATTTACTACAATATACATGAAAATACTTAAATGTACGTAATGTATGTATCGGTTGTGATATTGCCCTAAGTGTTGGCGTAGAAACTCTAAGAAAATAACAAGCAAGGTATTAACGTGCGTGAGGCTATTTTTATTAAAGTACTGCTACTTCGGGCATGAATTTAAATAATCGGACGTAATTCAAACAATACTAGGACGTGTCTGTGCAGCAATAGCTAATTTGTGTATGTCGTATGTGTTTTTTAAGTTTTGAATCCTCGATAGCCGTACTTAAATCAAAGCTGATTTCAGCTAAAGCCAACGGAAAGCGGGACCAGATTTCTCTTTATATTGACGGCGTTCCAAGTTCATCTGAGGACGAAAAGCGCCAACACAACGAGAAATCCACCAATATCCAGTAGCCGCTTTCATCATGAACTTCTAATAAAGGGTATCAAGATATTCATTTAATAAGAAGTGGAGAATAAAGTAACAAAAATCGTATCTAGATATACCTAGTGAGTGTGTTAAAGCTCCCAACATCCAAATAAGTCCATACTGCATACGAACAAAGTTGGCTATGACATAAAAAAAATGTTTTATGGAAATAAATTGCAATGCTAAGGAGCTACTTAAAAGGGCCGGATGAACATACAAATTGTTTTGAACGTCAGATAGATTGAAAAGGAAACTTTTGGACAACTTTTGTTAGTATTGTGTTTGTTTGATTACTCGTAAGAAGGCGTGTTAAATATTAATTCCAGCTGCTTCAGATTAGGAGTATAGGAAATCTCAGATTTATAAGACGTTATATAAGACTGATTGTTGATTGATTGTGAGGTAAGTGATCATTTAGAGAGCTCTTTAAACCAGGCTAAATAAAAACTTAAAGTTGACAATTAGTTGGGGCCAAAACGGGCCAACCAAATCTTCTAAGTTGGTGGAAATCCGATGAATGACTCCCCATTATTTGTGTCGCTTGATGTGATTTGATTTGTTAGGTAGTTGTTTAAGAAATGTTAGTATTTGTGTAAGGATGGGAAATAAATAAGAGAAATAATGAAAGTTTTGCTAAATGCTTTTCAAGGGGGGAACCTGATCTAAGGGATGCTAATGTGAGTGTGTGTGGTCATTTAAAAAAATTAATAGAATAATGATTTCTGCGGAAACAAAGGACGATGGAAGGGCGGGCAGTTCGGGAGTATTCATTCATACTCCTTTGTTCCATATGGTATATGTAGTGTTTTGTTTAGTGTTTTTATTTTTGTATTCTCTTGTTCGCTACCTAGGGGTAGATTGGAACGGGTTAGAACCCTCTGATATCCGTTAGATGCCGGAGGACCAACCTTAGTGCCGCGTTGATAGGTGGTTCGTAACATAAATAAACGATAAACTAAATCTACAATATTTTAAAACTATGAAATCAGAAGTATTACCATTGGGTGCGTATTTGTAGCTAAATACCGTATACATTTTTTAGATTTCATATTACATTTTAGACTCTGATGTAATATTAAATTTTTTTACTTTCAGATTCAAAACACTTATTTTCCTATTTTCTTCATGCGGTAATATTATACCCGCGTATTAATAAAACAATGAAACCATCCATGTCAGATGCACAGAACTATATGATAATTCACTTGGTTAATCTAATTCACTTCTCCGTCGGTGGTACAACGGTTAGTGTCCGCGGCTGCTGTGTGAGAGAACATGGGTTCGATCCCTGCCCAGATCTCCTTTTACTACTTTCGATGACGGCCACCTCAATTAGTGACGGGGACAGTATCTTGTAATAATCCTTGAAATCCCACTCAGTGAGTGAAAACTGGAAAGTGCACAGTTCAGTGATTGTGAGAGCCTCTCCCTTCATGTGACGTAATGGGAAAATATTTATTTTTATTTATTTTACTCTAAACAATTCTAAACAGAGAGAAGACGAACTACGAGAACTAGCCATTAAGGAAGCGCTAAAACTTCAGCCAAAAATATTTGTTGTTGGCGAATTTATATCAAATTTGACAGAATTCTACGTGAACTTAAATGGTATGTTATATAAAGTTAATTTTCTACTTAGTTGCATAAAATCGAACTTATTTTAACAAAAATGTGTAAAAAACTATATAGGCGCAATCATTTAACGATCTAGACTCAACGTATGTGTACAAATACGCAAAACAGAAGCATATATTTTATACAATCTAACATTTCTCATTTTGACAGTCAGTAATTTGATTGTCAAAATCATATGGTTCTGACTAAAAGTTAACCAACCAACATTGTGGGTTAAATCATAGTTAAACAGTGACTGAAAAACACAATTCGATGTTTAACCAGAATTTAACTAAGAAACCAAGATCACCACTGATCGAAAAACTGGTCATTAGAGCCGTGGAACTAGCAAACAAATATATGATCCGTTTTAACGAAAGTATACCAAAATACAAAACATTTTAATTAAATTTGGCAAACAAATAATGCCAACAACTAATCAATTTGATAAAAATCTGCTCAGTTTTAAAAAAATTTTAAATTTCAATCTCATCTGGTCAAACACGATGAAATAACAATTTTTCTGAAACTATGTTTTCTACCAAAATATAAATGTTTAAGTTACAAAATAAAACAGATGAAAAAGATATAAACTCATGTCAAACTATACAACCATCGATTTCTCGCAACATAAAATAAACCTTTGATATAGCAAGCACTAAAAATTCGATTAAAAAATTCCAATAACATTTATATTAAAACTTCATTCGAAACCCATCAATACGAATTATTATTGATATTAAAAAGGACGTTCAAACAATGTTGCGTCCCATATTTGAAAGTTTTGAACGCTTTTCTGAATATATTGACCCTTAACAAAAAATTCTATATAATGAACTGATATTGCTAGTAAGAAACCCCTTTGACCATATAATATCAGAATATGAAGTTTTGAAAAATATAGACATTAAACATTTGTAAGCCTCCTCAACTATTTACAATAAACAGGCAACTGGAAGAGATATTTGTCCGAAGAATTTCTACTTTAAAAGAAAATAGTATAGAGGGTTGTTTATGCGATATACAATTTCAACTGAAAATGTATTTTGAGTTGCCAAATATTTTAAAGTTGACTTTAGAAACTATTATCTACATACATATAACAACGATTATAAGACGTCAACGTAGAAGGTTGTGATTTTATGAGTGCTCCGTATGCAATATATTTTCAAACACATGTACATATGTTTGTGACTGTTTTGCATTTATTTTATTGATTTACTTTAGTAACATAAAAAAGGAATTCATTACATATGCAAATGTAATTTCTGTAGGAAAAGGTAATTTTTTAAGAAAATTTACTGTTTTAAGAAAAAGCTGATTATTTAGGAATAGGAATGTTTTTTAAGAAAAGATAATTTTTAAGAAAAAGTACTTCTTTTTAAGAAAAGGTACTTTTGTTAACTAAAAATAATTTTTTAAAGAAAAGGTACATATTTTAAGAAAACAAGTGAAAAATAATTAATTGCGATAATTTAAACATCAATATTCTACATTTTCCCTTTTTTTAATTACAATCGTGCGCACACAAATCAAACGTTAGAATAACATAAATTCAGTGTGGGCGACAAAACGTCATCCATACAGTCTTGGATGAGTGGTCGTATGTACCATGCAACACTAAAGTAAAACGATTCATGTTCAAGTAAAACGATTCATGTTCGAACACGTTGGATTGATTTACTTGAGTCGAACGTAACATTGCCGTCTAATTCCTATGTATACCAAGTAGTAACAACAAGCATGACATGACAATGTATTAGTGTCACACAAATCACAACTCAATCAATTCATCTCGCGCTAGCCTTTAATGTATATACAAGTGTCTGTTGCTTTGCATTCTTTGACATTTGTGGGAATAAAACAAAAAGTATTGAGCAAGAAAATAATGACACATGTGCTTGCACTGGGTCTTTAAATAATTTTAAGTATTAATATTATTTAACTGTAACGTCATCATATGATTGAACGCTGTTTTTTTAATAAGGCGCCCTTCATTCTAAAGAACTGGGCCATTGCACTATTTCTTGATTGACCGAAGCTAATTTTGGATGGAAAGCCTTCTTTAAAGGGTAGGGAAACAACATATCTTCCTTCTCCGTCATGTTTAGTTGATTTATTATACAAACTCTTCGCAAAATTTCTCAGCATGAGATAGAAATGTTTTTCTTGGGAAGTCCTTCACCTCACAAAATTGTGAAATTTATTTTTCTAAGAAAATTTCGCAGTGGTAAGAAACACATGTGGAAGATAAGGATGTAACTTTTGATCCAAAGACCAGTTTCCAATCCTGACAACATAATAACCTCCGAGAAGAATATCTATTTTAGAACTTACATTAAATCTCGGATCTGCCAGCTTTAGATCTGGGAGGTTGGAAATTATTGTCGAATCGATAGCCCTCGATGGAAGATTCCCGGATAATTGTGGGCATATTCGGAAATGCAACAGCTGGTGCAGATGCTTGTTTGTTGCGCATTTTGTTTGCAATTACGGCCTCAAAACGCCTGCAAAGTTGTCAGATGTTGCATTTACGAACGTTCTGCGCATCAGATGCAGGGCAGTGATGCATTTCCGAAAAGGCCCTGTGGCACAACCAATGCTGTTGCAGAAAGGAGCATTGTTTTTGAACTTCAGCTGATATGAAGTTGTTTAACCCTGAAACCTTTGCCGAAGTCCTCTTAAAAGGTAACCGAAGGCGATTAAAAAGCCTCTCAGCAATAAATGTTCCCTCTCGAAGTCGAATTGCGATTTGAATTTGTATTGTGTTCAAGCTCTTTGTGGAGCAGCGTATTATGAGGCTTTCCACACTTAAAATAGGAATGTTTGCTTTTACAATTCCTCAACGAGTGAACACCAGAAAATCAGTTTATGCACAGATTACTTTTCTTAATTTCATCTATTTACTTTTATTGACTATTTTACAACCTCATGAGGTCAGACGTCTTACGCATATTAATTCAACAAACAAATTAAACAAATTTCAACATATTCTTCCAACTGGCTCTATCCTTCACCTTTTCGCGCCAGTTGGCAACACCAAGGATACGGAGGGATTCTTCTGCCTGGTCTTTCCAGCGGAGTCTTGGTCTTCCTCTTTTCCTGCTTCCATCGGGTACGTTATCGAAAACCTTTCGCGCTATCATTCTGATAACATGGCCTAGCCAAAGCAATTAGCCTAATTTGATTCGCCTTGCTATGTCCACGTCAGAATATAGAGTATATAACTCTGCGTTCTAGCGACGCACAGTGGCGCCATTTGAGTTTTTTCGTTGCAAAAATCATGTCTTTTGAACCGAATAAGATAATTGAACGGCATATGATAGATAACTGTTCAGCTTGTGAAATAAGTGTTTGGAAAGGGTGCTAGGCTTTATACGTGCTTAGTTCTGGGTTATCAAAGTTAACATTTGTAAAAAAAATCAATTTTATGGAATTTTTTACATTTTTAGATTTTATTTATGTTTTAAAATTATTACCCAACAAATTAAAAAAAAATAATTTATTTTTAAATTTATTTTTTAATTTTTCTGTAAAATATTCATCACAATTCGTAACAGAAGGTATATCTAAAAGACTAATCATTCCTAAAGTATAATTATTTTCTAACTCTATTCGTGACTTCACATGCCGCAGGGAAGAAATAAGTGGAGCGGAAGATGCTGCCAACATGTTGCAGAGGTCCGCATTTTGCCTTACCCTTGATGCTTTGAATTTGTTCTGCAATCTATATTTTTTATAAAATTTGTTAAGAGACTCCTGTGTTTCTTGAGAAAGCTCTCCAGACTGGTACTCAATTATGTCTTTGCCATGCGCCAATATTTTATGGACGGTCGGCGTCAACGTCTTCTGTGGATACATTTCTGCTGAAAGAGATAAGCCTACCTGTAGGAACCGTATGTCAATATTGTTCTTGACCATTTTTACGCCAAAGTAATTTTTAAATGAGGTGCGTACCTGCTAATTTCAATCAGTAGTTTTTTGTGCATCCTGTGTCTGTAACAGAATATTGGGAGCAGACTTGGCCAGAGGCTCTCAGCTAGAAAACCGACTTAAAATGCAATTAAGGGGTGTAAGCCATACAATTTCTGCAACCATCTCTTTTTAACCTTTTTACATGTAGAAGCCAAACGGGCACGTACGGGCAGATAAAACAATTGAATTATGTAAAGGAATAATCAAAGAACATATTTTGAAAATATGGCAGAGGTAAAAAAATATAAATTTTTTTTTAAAAATAGTGAAAAAGGGGATAGTTTTTAAATAGTGATTTGCTAGAGAAACACAAAGCAAATAGTAATTCTTTTTATTATTATACATTTAATAAATACATCAATCAATTGGAAAAAAAAGATGATTCGTTACCTAGTTTTCGTGATATTACACCTGAAATCGAACCAAATTAACTTAAAATAATGTATTTTTGAAACCCGAAAATCGGTCAACTTTGAACGGTTATGTCTTCTAAATTAAAAATCTTATATTATTATGAGTAGGATATTTGAGATCGTTGAAAAGTTTCCTATAAGATGGGTTTATTTAAAATTTCGTAGGCGCACATGAAAATTTTGATTTTTGCAACCTCGTTTGCTCTACGGGCGCAACTGTGCGACGTGGTACTCGCCGTTTTCTCTAACAGGACCATATATTTTACGGAGAATTTTCTCTCGAAAAGTCCCAGGTTTTTTTCATCCGCTTGCGATATGACCCAAGATTCGGAGACATATGTCAAGACAGGTAAAATGAGAGTCTGATATAGCTAGTTTTTGTCCGTCGAGAGAGGGCTTTGTTCCTAAACTGCTTGCTGAGCCCAAAATAGCATCTATTTGCAAGCACAATTCTCCTATCTATCTCCAGGCTGACGTTATTGTCCTTGTTCACGGCTGATCCAAGGTAGACAAATTCATCTACCACTTCAAAATTAAATCGGTTGTCAACGTTCAAGTGCGCACCAAGTCGAGAGGTTACTCTAGTCGTTGACACCATCAATTTTGTCTTGCCCTCATTAACAGAAATACCCACCTTCGCTGATTCCTTGTTCGTATTTACTGCAGCCTTTCTCATTATTATCTCCATTAAGATGTTGAAGAGATTGCACTAAAGTGTGTCGCCTTTGCTAAGTCCTCGCTTGGTAGAGAATGGTTCAGTGAGGTCTTTCCCCACTTTCACTACTGATTTGGTGTTGGTTAGAGTCATTCTACAGAGGAGGATCAGTTTTGCCGGAATACCAAGTTCAGACATAGCTTCGTACAGTTTTCCCCGTATGGGGCTATCGAAGGCAATTTTGTAATCGACAAAAAGGTGGTATGTATCGAGTTGCTTTTCGTGGGTCTTTTCCAGGATTTGGCGTAGCGTGAATATTTGGTCAGTCGTGGACTTGCCTGGTCCAAAACCACACTGATAAGGTCCAACCAGGTTTTTAATACACACTGTATAAAAAAAATTGAAAGCGCACAGCTCACTGGTTGTGAGAAGCTATCTCACACTGTCATTACCTCCTGATCTTCAGTGGAAGAATCTGAGTGGAGTAGTGCTGAAAAGTGGTTTCTCCACATTTTTTAGCACACACAGCTTCTCAGTCACCAGATTCCCATTCTCGTCCTTGCAGGAGGGCAGTCCATTATAGGTCCGTTATTCAATCTTTCGGGATTCACCATTCATCCTGCACTTTTCGGTTTTTTCACTCTCTGCTCCCACTGCCATTTTTTCCGCCTAAATAGTTGGTTTTCCTCCATTCTTAGCCTCTTGTACCGCTCACTTGCAGCACGCGTCTTTTTCATCAGTTGCAATGCGACATTCTTCGTCATACCATGGCTTATCCTTCTGCGGGTTTTGATAGCCAATTTCAGTCCTTGCAGCTGTTTCCAAAGAATGGGAGGTGTGCTTCCACTGAGCATCTGGGTCTTCGGGAGGGGGGTATTCCGCTCTAGCAGGAGAGAGAGTTTCTGTCGATAGGACATTGATATCTCCGGTATCTGTAGCTTGTCAATATCCAGCTTTTCCTGTGTTCGGCTTCGTACCTTTTTAACAGCCAAATGTCGTGGTCAGGGCAGCGTTCATATACTCCACATACTTCATCTATTCTGTGTGGAATTTTCACATTCAGAAAACGAGGACATTTTCGAATTATCATTTCAGATACCGACTCCAACGTCCGGTATCTGTTAGTCAAAAACAAATCTAACTGTGACCATTTTGGGATCACAGACTTTTCCACCAGAGGCTGTTCCCATAGTGTTAATGTGGAATGTGGGAGATGATTTGAACAAATAAATACAAATATACGGTCCCAGCTATGTACCCCTGGCAAATATTTATATGTGCAATGTATCATGTTGAGTAGGAGCTTTGAAAACTAAATTTTTTTTCATTTTTATTTCATATATTAGTTTATATTTATGTGTTCTTTAAAATTATAAGAAAACATTTTTTTTTCATTTCTTGTTTAGAACAAAAAGTGTTTGATATATTCTTCATAGAAAAATTAAACTTAAATTTAATTCTCATTCTTATCCAATTAAAATATGTAATTAATATGATATTGAGTTGCCCTTGCGTATAAGAACTTGTTATAGACTGCGTGGCATAGAACTCACTAAGTTGCTTAAAGTGGACATTTCAATTTTCTCCCATTCCGCCAATATTGCTAGTTTTAGTTCTTTAAGCGTCGTATACTGCTTCGACTTTGAAAAAACCTTAGCGGAAAGTATCCCCCAGAGGTCTTCAATTGGGTTGAAGTCGGGACTTATGGCTGGCCACTTCAGTAATGGAATATGTCGGGACTTAAAAAAATTCCTTGTGATCCGAGCAATGTGGATCGGGGCGATGTCTTGTTGAAAAGTCCAGTTATCTCCATATAATTCGACAGCAAAGTCAATTAAATTGCTGTCCAACAGATCAACGTATGCTTCCGCATACATTTTAGTTTGGACAAAGCATATTTCTGACTTCCTCGTGGTCCAAATGCAGCCCATGTCATAAGAAATCCACCACCGTAGTTTCGCTTGTAACACATTTGCCGAGGATGTCGTAAATCTCTCCAATATTTATGGTGACCATCATGTCCGTCCAAATTAAACTTTTTCTCATCACTAAATATAACGGTTTCAAATTCGTCCTCCCAAAACTCGTACTTTTCTGAAAAGCAATAGGCGCATTTTTATGGCGCTGGGTTAAGCGTGGTTAGGCCATCTGGTTAGGTACCAAAGACCTATATCGTCATTTAGAAGTTGCGGGACACGCTGTCTAGTTACATTTAAACCCAATTACTTCTTTATTTCCCTACAACTCATATTCTCATTAGCTGCTAAATGCCGAATGCGCCGCTTAGTCCTCTGGTCTACAGTTGGGATGCGTCCACTGCGCTTAATAAAACCATAGTTTTCGGGGTCTTTGAGGAAATTCGAAACTGTATTGCGATGACGATTTACCGCAGCTGCAATCTCGACAATTCCTTTACCTGCAAATCGAATTCCTACAATTTTTCCGCTCTCCTCATCAGTAAGTTCTCCTCCACGTGGCATGTTCAACTAGAAACAAAACTGTGAATAAAACGTTTCTTTAACGATCACTTTACTCACGTACAGAAAGATATTTTATACTAAACACCCGAGAAAAATAGAGTTGTTCACTTTAAAGTGTCAGGAACTCGACTGCACATATAATTATTTTCTATTGAATTTCAAACTTACAGCGATAATCATAGATAACGGGACTACAAATAAAGTCCAAAAGAGAAAAAAGTATATGATAAAGAGAGAGGGATATTATCGAAAAAATTGTATATGGTCGACATTAAACTAGTTAGCTTTCAGAAGGAAAGAAAAAAAATTATTTTGCACATATAAATATTTGACAGAGGTACGTCAATGTCATACAATTTAAGGTTGGAAATGAGGCATTTATATCACGTTGAACATTTTGAAGGGAAGTTCCAAATTCGGAACCGATAGTCTGAAGACTGAATAATGCTTTTAGCTGCAAATTTACAAGAACCATACCTAGTAGTAAGATTGGACCATGCTGTCCTGAAACCATCATTAGTCAACGGACTCTTCCTGACGATCTCATGAGCTTCTCCCTTAGTTTTTAGCGACAAATGCCGAAGCTTTTCTATGGGACTGAGTCTGGAGTTTTTTACACAGACTGCTGTAAAAAGGTCTCGAAACCTGGGCCAAGACGCATAATCTCCGAGAAATATATTAATTTCACAAGGAGCAAGCGCAATATTGTTCGGGGTTGAATAAGTAGTTGTAACACAATATATGAGATAAGGAATAAATAAGAAATAAATAAAAGGCTGAAATGCAGAATACCGCGCTATTTAAAAAAACCCCGAAAATCGAGCTAAATAAGGGGATTTCAAAAACCAAAAATTTTTTGCCAGCCGTACCTATGGGGCCCACAAGGTCCAAAAAACGGGTCCACGCAGGGACACTTTTGTATGGGTAAATTTTCTCAAAAATCAATAAATTCCGAAATCCAAAATTTGCAACAGAGATATTCCTCTCCCTGGCCCCGTCCCAGAAAACCTAATAGTCGAAAAAAAATCGTGCCACAAAGAGCCCGATCTTTGGAGGCCCATAACTCCTAAAATAGGGATTCCCCCTAACTTTTGCATTTTACATTTTTTGCTTAGAATCGTGTGTTCTACCCCCCCCCCCCCAACATTTTTTTCGCCCCAATCTGACCATACCAGCAATGAAATATCTTCATACTATCGATGAATTGTCTTCATAGTATCAATGAAGTCGGCTCATACCATCAATGAAACCCGTTCAAACCATCAATGAAATATGTTCATACCGTCAATGAAACGTGTTATACCATCAATGAAACATATTCATACCATCAATGAACCCGGTTCATACCATCAATGAAACCTGTTCATACTATCAATGAAACCTAGTCATACCAACATTGAAACTTGTTCATACCACATGTTCATACCGTCAATGAAACGTGTTACGCCATCAAAGAAATATGTTCATACAATCAATGAAACATATTCAGACCTTCAACGAAACATGTTCAACCCATCAATGAAACATATTCATTGCATTAATGAAACATGCTCATAGCATCAATGAAACATGTTCACATAATCAATGTAACATGTTCATTGCATCAATGATTATGTTTCATTACATCAATGAAACGGTTTATAATATCAATGTAACATATTTCTTTAATACAATGATAATGTTTCATTCCGGTTAGAAAGTTAACATTAATTTCAGGTCTATGAAACATTTTTCGTTTAATGTAACATTCTTCATAGCATTAATGAAGCCCGACATTGGCTCAAAAACAATGACACTTTTCATTAATGCAATGTAAGAATTTATTAATGATATGAAGGTTTTTCTTTCATTGTATATTGTGTAAGGCTGCACACACTGCCGTAATCTTTTCAGCCTTTTGTGGACAGTAGTGGAGCTGCCTTGCACCAAGCAAACAACGGAATCTATTTTTTAAAACACCGATTGTTTCTACTACGTTCCTTGTTTGTGAATGTATGCTATTAAAACGGCTCTCAGAACTGTCTTCTGCTGCTACCTTAAAAGGGGTAATCATATATGGGTCGAGGGGGTACCTTGCATCACCTTTACATTTATGAATGTAATAATTATTGACTTAGGGAACAATATGAATGCCTTATATACCTAAAAGCCATGTATTGCTTTCATTTCCGGATAACGTGGTAAAAGGTAACGGATCCTCAGTTCATGATTACAAGCCTATTAGAGATCAGAAAAATTAAAGTTCATCATATGATGAAATTGAAAATATCATTGAATTTTATATAAAATCCTTTTCGGTTAATCTTAATGTGTGTTCCATCTACACACCCAATTACACCAGGAAATCCTGTCTTTTCATAGAAATATTCCTTTATTTCCGTCTCTTCTTACTCAGTCATTTTAAACCAGATCCACTTGACACAAAGTTCCGTAAACATGGCATTAATGCTCTCGTGCAAGACCTACATTGAAATCATTCCCACCACCCCTTTGACAACTTCCTTCAGCAAGGATTCGCATTGTTGCTGCTAGTCGAAATGTCTTACTCGCGTTGCCTTCAACGTTTCTGAAAGTTTACGTGATATTGTTCTTAGCACGTTCCGGAAAGCTCCTTTGTTCAATCTAAAGTTGGTCATAAATTTGAAGAAGAACTCTTACATTTTAATTCTCAGATGAATGTACAATAATCTTACATGGAACTTGGTAGGGTAAATATATTAGACCGGAACCATAATTGTATTTATGAGTTATCTACCCTGGCAGTCATGTTCTTCATTAGAAGTTGAAAAATGAGCCACACTTTGCATTTTTTTATTTGTTTTAAAATTTACTAAAGAAACACACGACCGCGATTACAGAAACTTTTTAACTTTGACTATCAGTTGATCTGTTTTGGCGGCAGGGTGACACATAAATTGTAAAAATGTG
This sequence comes from Phaonia tiefii, assembly GCA_963931995.1. NCBI lineage: Eukaryota > Metazoa > Arthropoda > Insecta > Diptera > Muscidae > Phaonia > Phaonia tiefii. The sequence goes on from OZ008368.1 coordinate 141,458,525, forward strand.
CACCCACAATCTATTATAAAAACACTCAAGTCGAAAGTGGTACACAATACCAATAAAATGTAAATTCGGGTTCGACTACGACAGTTGTCACAATTCGACTACGAGATACATAATAAGGGTGAATAGCATAATAGGAAAGAATGTAGGAAACCCCGTCCATAGCTGGTGGTTACTCTAAAAGTTCAAAGGAAATAGTGGCATCATTCTATATTTGAGTTGAAAAAGGTGAAAAAAATTTAATACATGGTGTATGAAGGCATGGCTAATTATTTTTTCCCAACGTACACATGGACGGCCTAATGAAGATATTGTCACCCACAGAAGAAGCAATTTATGATCTTCTCAAAATGAAGGAGTCAGTAGAGGGAATGCAGGATTGCAATGCATTCGGATTGCGTAAACTATCACCGTCGCACAACAAGGAAAATATACTGCAAGTCAAAGCAAACTAAGCAGCAGAAAAGTCAGAAGGTATGGAAAATGAAATGGCGGGTAGTTTTGATCCTGAGCCAGGATTCCTTAAAACCCCTAGAGGAGTCCAAAAGCCAAATTCGGTTTGGGTTCATGAGTGTACCCCTCAGGGTATACAAAGTGGATACGCTGAGTGGCAAACTGGCCGAGTCGAAGTCGGTAGTCACAGCTCTAAATGCTGGAAAGCATTCTGAAACGGCGGTAGATGCTGAAGAAGCACTACTGGATGACGACAGTGGCAGCATCATCGACCTGTGGGACCGCTCTGCCTGGCTCCGAGATGGGTCCAGCATTAGCGAGGGTGATCACGAGACACCGTGATCGAGATACCCGGAGTTGAAGATCCTGTAGACGATGGAAGTCCTGCAGATAAATCTTCATCGCAGTAAGGCAGCATCTGCCAACCTCATTCTCCATCTTGAGAAGGGTGGAGCCGATGTGGCCCTGATACAAGAACCATGGACGGTCAAAGATCGTATATGTCAGCCAGAAGAGTTAGGCGGAAACTCACCTAGCATAGAAAAAGTGCGTTCAATAGTGAGCAGAAAGAATCTGATATGGGCCATTAGATGCTTTAAGCCCTATAAATCAGCCGGACCTGACGGGATAATTCTCGCGCAACTACAGGAGGCACTATTCTTATCTTGTAGTTGGTTGGAGGCAATCTTCAGGGGCTGCCTTATGCTGGGAGTCATTCCAGCAAAGCAAAGTGGTTTTCGTCCCGAAAGCGGGCAAATGCTGTCATGTCAAACCAAAGGACTTTAGACCAATCAGTCTATCATCGTTTGTTCTTAAGACGTTTGAAAGGTTACTGGACATTGTTGTAAATATGTACATGGAATTGCCATCCCACTGTTATTAATTATCATCGATAATTTAGATATGTCAAACAAACGTCATTATTATTAATGCTGAAATAAAAACTTCACTTCTAATTTTACATCCATGAAGTAAACCCGCGTTTTTATTACAACAGGTTATGGGCCCAGGCCATAATCTTAAATAAATACTAAAAGTGATTTCTGAATTAGTGGATTTAAAGTGAGTTCGTCGTAATTTTGTTAGTCGTATTAATTGCGTTTGTCGTGGTTAATAAAAGTAAATTCATAATGGCAACCAGATCTGACTTTGGGATTGAGAAGTTGAAAGGTGGCGAAAATTTCCACAATTGGGCATTTGCCATGGAAAACTACTTGGAGTTGAAGAAATTAGGTGATTGCATTATACCATCTTCTGACAATCCAAGTGTGTGCAAAGAGAAGTCGCCGGAAAAACTAAGCACAGCAAAAACTACGTTGGCTCTAAGTGTGGAGCCGGAGTTGTTTGTTCACATTAGGACATGTAAAACGGCATTGGAAATTTGGACTAAATTCCAAAATATATACGAAGATCGCCGGTTGATGAGAAAAATTGGATTGCTGCGTACTTTAATTTCAATTCGCCTCGAAGAAAGTGAAAGTATGCAGGTTTACATCAATCAAATCATGACAACGGCGAGTAAACTAACTTGAATTGGTTTCAATATAGACGATGACTGGCTGGCTGCAATTATGCTTGCAGGATTAACGGAAGAATACAAACCGTTAATACTGAGTTTCGAAGCATGTCCAAAAATTAATGCCGATGACATAAAGATGAAGCTGTTACACACACAGTATTCCTGTGACAACAAAAACAACAGTGCGTTTCTTGGGAAGGGTGGAAGTAAGCAGTACACACGAAAACCAAATAATCGTCGTTCTATTAAATGTTATTCATACGGGGGTCGGGGTCATGTGAGTGCAGAATGCAAGAAAAAAGAGCATAAAGAACAAAACAAAACGCAAGGTAACAACAACAAGTCTGAATTTGCTAAGAGAGCATTTACTGTGAAAGAGGCAACAAATACACACACAAGCGAATGGTACATAGACAGCGGCGCGTCGAGCCATATGACGCCAAATGAAGATTTGCTTGGTGTTGTGCGGTGACGAAGTTGATGTCACAAATGTACTGCATGTACCTGAATTGTCGGCAAACTTATTGTCAGTATACAAAACAGTACAAAAGGGTAATACGATGGTTTTTGATAAAAGTGGGTGCTCAATCTATGACCAAAATTTGATTGAACTGGCACATTGTAAACCAGAAAATAGAATTTACAAGTTGAAAACATCTGGTGGTGCGTGTATGTTATCACGAAAAGAAGAAAGTGACGCAATTATATGGCATCGAAGATTTGGTCATCTAAATTACGGCAGTTTATGCAGGATGCGTGATGGAATTGTGACCGGGATGAAATTTTCTAACGAAAAAATTAGTATGCAGAATTGCGAAGTATGTGCCGAAGGAAAGCAATCTCGGGAGCCATTTAAAACAAGCCAGAGTTACACAAAGGAATTGCTGGAACTTGTCCATTCTGATTTAGTTGGACCGATGGAGACGAAATCGATTGGGGGCGCAAAATATCTTTTGACTTTCATTGATGACAATTCGAAAAAAGCGTTTGTCTACTTTTTAAAAGAAAAATCTTCTGTCCTGGATATTTTTGTTGAAATTTAAAGCCTTTGTTGAAAAGCAGACAGGCAAGTCAATAAAAAATTTTCGCACTGACAATGGCAGTGAGTATAGTTCGCGTAAATTTGATAAATTTTGTCGTGCCAAAGGCATTCACCATCAGCTTACGAATGTGTACACTCCTGAACAAAATGGCAAAGCAGAACGCATGAATCGCACGATTATTGAACGTGCAAAGTGCATGCTATTTGATGCTGGGCTTAGCGACGAATTTTGGGCAGAAGCAGTTAACATGGCATCATATTTAATAAATAGATCAGCTTGCTCAACATTGAAAGATAAGACACCGGAGGAGGTGTGGACTGGTACCAAAGTTGATATTGGACACATTAAAATTTTCGGGTCCCCAGTAATGGTACACATTGCAAAACAACGTCGCAAGAAGCTGAGCCGAAAAGCTAAGAAGATGATTTTCGTCGGATACGATGTAAATAAAAAAGGCATTCGTTGCATCGATCCCAGCACGAAAAACTTGGTAGTAAGTCGTGATGTCATTTTTCACGAGAAAACGGACCCAGCAGGGATCAAAGTTCAGATTGAAGTAGAAATACCAGATCAAGTGAGGGCAATTGACCAACAGAGCGAAATAGAACCCATGAAAACGTCGCCAGTAACAACATTTGAGAATCAGCAGCGTAACAGTGATGAGGAGTTGTTTGAAGAATCTGACGTCAACGATCCAACATATTTTCCTGACGAGTCAGTTATGGTGGAACAATATGGACTTCTTCGACGAACAGCTAGAGCACCAAGGCCAATTCTACGTGAAGGGTATGTGAGCTATCTAACTTGTAATGCTAACGATTTTGATCCTGTTACAGTTGAAGAAGCCACGAGTAAGCCTGATGCTATAAAATGGAAAGAAGCAATGGATAGTGAAATGGATTCGTTAAAAGAGAACAACACATGGAGTCTAGTGGAATTGCCAAAGGGACCGAAAGGTAATCAAATCAAAATGGGTGTTTACCACAAAACGCGACATGGACAACAATATTATAAAGCACAAAGCTCGCTTAGTCGCAAAGGGATGTAGCCAGATCCATGGAATGGACTACACTGAAACTTTTCCACCCGTGGTACGGTACTCAACAATTCGTTACTTGATCGCATTGGCTGTGAAGAGGTAACCTAGAAGAAGAAATATATATGGTCCAACCAGAAGGATTTCACGATGGTGCAAATCAAGTGTGCAAGTTGAATCGAGCGATGTATGGCTTAAAACAAGCTGGAAGACAGTGGAACTTGAAGTTAGAGGCAGTGCTGAAGTCATTTGGGTTAACAAAGTCGAAACTAGATCCATGTGTATATTATAATGAGAATCGATCACTTATTTTGGCAATCTACGTAGATGACATACTTCTTTTTTGGAAGAACCCGAAGATTTTAAAACAAATCAAAGAAGCACTTTGTGGGTCATTCAAGATGAAAGATATGGGGCCGATCAAAAGTTGTATTGGTATTCGAATCACTCAGAATGCTGATGGTGTTGAACTAGACCAAAGTAAATATATTAAAGATATTTTATTGCGTTTCAATATGGAAAATTTGTAAACCAATTTCAACACCGAGTGACTACAATCAAAAACTTTCGATTAGCATGACTTCAGAAAGCGTCGAAGAATGTGAGCTGGCAAAGATACTTTATCAAGAAGCGGTGGGCAGTTTATTATACCTAGCACAATGCACGCGGCCAGATATTGCATTTGCAGTCAATGATGTAAGCAGATTCAATACAAATTTCAACATTGCACATTGGAAGGCTGTTAATCGAATCATGCGTTATCTCAAAGGCACTACCAATGTTAAATTGAAGTATTCATCAGATGGTTTGTCACAACTGCATGGATACTCTGATGCTGATTGGGCGTCTGACATCGATAAGCGTCGTTCGTGAACAGGGTATGCGTTTAAAATGTCAAATGCAGCAATTACCTGGGCAAGCAAACGTCAATCTCCTATAGCCTTATCTAGCACCGAGGCCGAGTATATGGCTATGTCAGCAGCTATCCAGGAAATAATATGGTTGAAGCAGCTATCAGATGAACTAGATTGTAGTGCTGTCTCATCTATTAATTTACACTGCGACAACCAAGGTGCTATCAAATTAGCAGGGTCAGATGGATTTCGACCGAGATCCAAATACATCGACATAAAATACCATCACTTGCGAGAGACAGTCGAAAAGGGGATCATTTCTATCAAGTACGTGCCCACGGCTGAAATGGTGGCAGATAGTCTGACGAAGGCAGTGACCACGGAAAAAAATCTTTTTTGTTCGCAGCATATAATTTTAATTTATTTTTAATATTTCTTGAGTTCTGAAGTTGCAATTAATTTATTATGTTTTGAGTTATTGGCAGTTCTAACATTTTGTTTGCATATAAGTATATTGAATTAAATTAATTAAAGATCCAACAAGTGAGGGTGTTGTAAATATGTACATGGAATTACCATCCCCACTCTTATTAATTATTATACCTAATTTAGATATGTCAAACAAACGTCATTATTATTAATGCTGAAATAAAAACTTCACTTCTAATTTTACATCCATCAAGTAAACCCGCGTTGAATGTTGAATTTTAATTTATTTTTAATATTTCTTGAGTTCTGAAGTTGCAATTAATTTATTATGTTTTGAGTTATTGGCAGTTCTAACATTTTGTTTGCATATAAGTATATTGAATTAAATTAATTAAAGATCCAACAAGTGAGGGTGTTGTAAATATGTACATGGAATTACCATCCCCACTCTTATTAATTATTATACCTAATTTAGATATGTCAAACAAACGTCATTATTATTAATGCTGAAATAAAAACTTCACTTCTAATTTTACATCCATCAAGTAAACCCGCGTTTTTATTACAACAGACATTCATGTTCGAAGTAATCTTCCACAGAATCTACTATCGAGTTCTCAGCATGTCTATATCAAGGGCAGGTCAACTGAGACGGCCCTCCACTCTATAGTCAGCATAATAGAAAACTCTCTTGAGAATAAGGTCTTCGCTCTGGGGGCCTTCCTGGACATCGAGGGAGCCTTTAATAACAATCAAGCTTCGGCGATTCTCAGGTCGTTACAGAATCTACGAGTCGACAGCTTGGTGACACGCGTAATTGGGAAGCTTCTGGTGGATAGATCCGTCAAAGCTGAATGGGGTGGCGTTACAATTACTAAGAACGTTAACAGGGGGCCACAACAGTGGGGAGTTCTGTCTCCACAATTATGGTTAACTTCTGTCAATGAACTGCTTCTGGAATTTGACAGAGCCGAATGCCAGGTCTTTGCCTATGCCGATGATATTGGTATCATCTGTATGGGTAGAAACCTCAATTTACTTAGCATTCGTACAATCAGCCTACTTAGTCTGATTTCGAATTGGACCGCTAACAACGGACTATCACTTAACCCACTTAAAACAGAGCTTATCTTGGTCTCGGAAATATAAAATACCCGCATTTGAACTGTCGTCAGTTAATGAGGTGCAATTATAGTTGACGGAAAACGTCAAGTATCTGGGAATAATTCCCGATAGAAAACTGGCTTGAAAACCGAATGTGGAGAGGGTGAAAAGGTGTCTGTTGCTCTTTACTGCTGTAAAGGGGCGATAGGAAAGCGCTGGGACTGTTTCCCAAGATCACCATGTGTATTTATACGGCAATAGTCAAACCAATACTTCTCTATGGCACCGTAGTTTGGTGGAGGTCCCTCCAAAAGAAATATATTCTAAATTCCTTGATGAAAATTCAAAGATCAGCACTGATTAGCGTTAGTGCGGCAATGGGCGCGACGTCAGGCACTGCACTTAGTGCTATCCTGAACATCTGTACTCCTGATATCATGGCCGAATCGGCAGCCGCTACATCCCCGGTGAGAATCAGAGATTGTGGCGTTCTGATATCGGGGCATTCCGGACACGCTGAATTACTACACCGCATCAACTCTATTCCCGTAAAAATGGACTACTGTATCCCTACCTTCTACCAGTGTCGCTGGCTGCGACCGGAGTTATTCCTGCGGGGATAGCGAATTTAACTCCCAGTAAAAAAATACGCGGCAATATGTATTTATACACGGTAGGGTAGGAATAGGGTTTATTTCTAAAAAAAATATTACAATTATAATAAAAAATTAAACACAAAAAAAATATCACACTACTTACCGCAGTCTTTATCCCCAGCAAACTTACTTAACAGCAGAGCAACTGCTTTGCTGGAGCCCTACATTGTACTTGTTTACTAAACTTAACAGTTCCTTTCCAACACAACAAGTACAATGTAGTGACAAAGGGGGAACTGTGGTAAGTCGTAAACAAATGACGACAAAAAAGGGACTTAAAAAAATTTCAAACAAATGATCATTATAGGCAAACAATAATAACAAGTTAATGATCATAAACAACCAAATGATAATAATATGACAAAAAAAGGGCAAATGAATAGAAACAAAAAATATAAGTAAATACAATAACAAACATGAGCATCAGCGACAACCAGCGACAAATCTAAGGACTTCTATTCCGAACAGGAATACCTGGGAAAAGTCAAAAGCTGCCTGATCACTGTAGTGTATTTCAGGCGGAAATTGCGGAACTACTGAAAAGTAGTGTCACAACCCTCCGGAGAATATGTATCTACACAGTCAGGCTGCCATGAAATCCCTGGAAGCCATGTTTGCTACGTCCCACAGAGGGTTAGAATAGCCTGTTTTCTTGGATTAATTTAAAAAAATTTAAGTATAGTCAACATTTTTTGTACCCGGTTAGAGTATATAAAATTCTAGTGAAACTTCAAAGTCAAACTTTATAGAAATTTTTGTGCAAAAAAGGCTGAAAAAAGTGAAAACTTTCCCGTTGAAAATTTTATTTATTTTAAAAAGTATTGCAAAAGTTAAAAATTTTTCAATGGAACCATCAAGTTCAGGTTATTTTGCAAATACTTCGTTAACATTTGTGTATCAAATTGTGTGTGGAAGTGTTTTAGATTTAGTTATTTATATTGGAAATGCCAAAAAAATTAGCATTTTTATATTTTATATATATTAAAGAGGACATAAATCTCTATTATATTGCAAAATTTTACACTGCCTTTTTGTGCCTTTTAGAAGCTATGCATTGTTTAATACAAGTGTTGCAGCAGTCAAATTAGCTAAAAATCACATTGATCTCGCGACTGCTGCTGTTGTGTTTTGTTGTTTTTCGTGTTACTTTTTTCTATTATTTGTGCTCTTCTTTTCTGTATATTAATGATGTTATTTTTGTTTCTTTTAATAATATTCTTTGTTTCAATAATATTTTGTTTTTGTTTATTTTAATAATATTCTTTGTTTTGACAAATAGTGATCGTGTAGTGCAGTTTCAAGTAATCGGGTAAAAGGGATTTTTGAAAGGTTTTTTTTTGTATTAGCATTATTTTTTTTTTTTATAGAAACAAGTTCGAACGTTGTTTTTTATACTCATCGAAGCTTATTTGATATTAGCTTTGTCTGTTTACTTTTCCAGCAAGATTTATCCAGTAACTTTTTGCAGAGAGTAAAAAAAATTTTACGCTCTTTTTTTCTCTATTCCAAAAAGTAAACAGACAACATTTTGTGAAATATTGCAAGAAAACAGCAACAAGTGTAAACAATTGAAATGACAAAGGAAATAAGAATTTACATCTGCATTTACGTCTGCACTTGCATTACGGTCGCACTGTATGCATGGACGTTTATAGCATAAAAACAAATGTTTTTATATTCTAATTTACAATAGACGTTAAAAAACAATACAATTTTAAACACTTACCTCTGCCATTGTTAAATTTCAACTTTATTCTTCTTTTTCACACAAAAATATTGCAATCAAAATGTAAATAAAGAACAGCTGATCGAACTTGCAAAATCTTGATAGAAGAAATTCCTCCAGTAACATTTTGCAAGTTCTCTATCATCCAACTGTCAAAAAATTCTCTTTGGCTCTCTCGTTGCAAAAGTTTTGCAGTAAACAGACAACATTTTGTACAATATTGCAGTAAACAGACAGACCTATTATGATCAATTCAATCGCTCAAACAATGAATGACAAGATGAAATTTTTAGCTGAAGAAATCAAAAAACGCACCAACTGCTCTGAGGATAATATGTGTGATTTTAATAAAAGAATTGATGTTTTCTTTTATGAATTTAAATCTAGGTGGACTAGAGCGCATAGAATGGAAATGAGGTTTATTACTCAAAATAAAATCTGGTTGGAATCCTCTAATGATTTTACTCTTGCCCCGACGCACAACACAGGACGACTTTTTGTTGAAACGTATCCTTGGTACAATATGCCTCCCACTTTGCACAAGTATTTTATTCACGGACCCGAAATTGTGTCAAATGCCATTTTACCTATTGGACAAGAAGCTCGAAATAAAGATTTTAAAAAATATAGGGAGTTTCATTCACGAAAGTGCAGTCGCGAAAAATCAAACCAAGACATTTTTAATATGTTTTTGATAACCTTTGACCCAATTATTTCAAGCATGCGAAAATTGCCTACAAAGAAGGTTCAAAGCTTGCCAGAGGAGGCAATTGATTTAATTGTACCTGCAGCTCCGAAAAAGAACTATTTCAGTGATGTTGAAGTTGCTGATGATGATGATGATGTTGATGATTAACTTTAACTGTAGATGCTGCATGGAAGAGGACGAGGAAACGACGAAACACCTTCTCTTGGATTGCCCTGCTCTGGCAGGACTGAGAAGTAGGATATTCGGAACACATTTATTTAGCACCGTAGCCCTACACGATATTCCTGTAGGTCTTATAGACAAATTTATTGAAAGGGCAAATTGGTTGGACGACTAGTCAATAGGTGCTATGGAGGAAACTGTAGGTATCACAATGGGCTTCTTTAGCCTAAGTGTGCTAGACAGCGTGCTGTCTTGCACCCTTTTCAACCAACCAACCAACTCAATCCAGCATATTAAAACAGCTGTCCGCACACCGAGAGCCAATGGGCAAGTTGAACGTGCTAGTCAGACTATACTTTCCTTTATACGCACAACCGTCGAAAATCCAAAAGATTGGGATTTGACCCTACGTGATTTACAGTGGGCTGTAAATTCTCAACGAAATTCTACGTCAGGTTTCACGCCCAATGAGCTTGTGTTTGACTTCAAACTACGCAATATAATTGAGAACCAATTAGACGCTGCAATACATGAAATATCGATGAAGACTCAACACCAATAGCTGATAAACGTAACCAAGCCGTCGAAAATATTCGCAAAGGACGAAAAAAATGGGCAGAGATTTAATGCACAACATAGTACCCCGACCAACTACACTGAAGGTGATAGGGTTGTGGTGGAGAACGAAGCCCCTGCCACCGGAGAATCCCGAAAACTAGAGCCAAAATTCCGGGGAACTTATATTGTCAGCAAAATACTTCCGAATGACCGATATTTGCTCGAAAATATCCCAGGAATACACATAACAGGTTGTAAGTTCTCCTCTGTTTACAAACTGATAAAATGCGACCCTGGAGCAGTCAAGGACCTGACTGGGAGGAATTTGAGGAAGGTGATCAGGACGATTTATGATCAGGATGGCCGATTGAGTGGGAAGTGAAAATGGACGATAGGCAGCGAGGTTGGCATTCGGACTTCAGCACGCAATAGAACCAAACGCAAATCGTATTAAAGTCAATATTATAAACCCAAATATCGATTAAATAAATTATTAAATTGTTTTCAAATCCTGACAAAATACCACATTTCGGGTTATGTTTTTGAAAGGCAAATGTCACCTAGTAATTGACACTTCAAACGAAGTCATCGGGCGACAGCAATACCTCCGCTCTTAAAAATTTGTGCAGCTTTAAGGTTTTTAGGGGAGGGAAGTTTCAAAAAGTCCCATGACAACGACTTCAACCTTGGCATGGCTCAACCTACGTTGTCGGTTGTTTTGAAGGAAGTTCTGCATCTAATTAAAAAAACAGTTGTAAGATGTGGAGCATTTCAAAAATGACGGAGGAAGGAAAACCCAAAATAAAAACCGGTTTTACGAAGTTTCCTGGTGTTGTCGGATTTATAGATGGGACATACGTACGTAACATTGGAGCGAATGAAGAAGTTCGCCATTTATACATACATAAATAGGAAAGGCTAGTTTAGTTGAATTTTGTTGTGCTGGTAAGTTATAATACTATAATAATTATTTTCATAACAATGATCTAATTGTAGATGAAATGCGAATCAGGTATGTTGACGCCAGACATCCTGGTTCTACTCACGACGCCCTCATTTGGAACAACAGTCCACTGAACCAACAGGTTGTTGATTTCAGAGCAAACACACGGTTACTACGTCTAAATTGCCCGAGTACGGGCGCAGTAATTAGAGAAAAATATAGAAAACGAAAAATAAATGTTATTTTTTTGTCGGACGGACCTATGTTCCAGACCTTTTATTTAAAGTCTGGAAAATTGTTCTTGAAAGTTTTTAAAATGACCAGCAATGAAGCAGATTCATCATTCCCTTTAATTGGAACACCCACACTAAATGTCAAGACATATGTACTATAATATGGTAAATTGGGGTTATCTGGGTGCACAGATTCCGTTCCACAAAAATAAAGACACCATTAAATTTGGGATAAAAATACCGTTCATTTGTGTACCCACAGTTGCCTGTTTCTAGCAGTCTCTAACTGGACTCGTTTTTTGGGCCCTTTAGGAGACCAAGACACCGCTGGAAAGACCAGGCAGAAGAATCCCTCCGTATCCTTGGTGTTACCAACTGGCGAGAAAAGGCGAAGGATAGAACCAGTTGGAAGGATATGTTGATATTTGTTTAATTTGTTTGTTTAATTAATATGTGTAATCCGTCTGACCTCATGAGGTTGTAAAAATAGTCAATAAAAGTAAAGTAAGGGCCCCATAGGTCTGTCCGACAACAAAAATATATTTTTCGTGTTCTTATATTTTTCTTTAATTTGGTTTTTTCACAAGTTTTGAGCTGCCCGAGCTCCGACAATTTTGCCGCTACTAGGATCTATTTTATATGAATAATATTCAATAAGGCTGATTGTATTTATTATGCACAAATTTTTATAAACATTGCAATTTAACAACAAAAAATTAGGATTTTCTTTAGAACCACAGCCTTTGACTCCTAATCGTTCACCTGAACATTTTTTTGTTTTAAAAACTATATAGCAACCAGAAATTCGTGGTTGCCAATATAACCTCTATCAAGCAACTGAAGTTGCTAGCTGTCAGTTGCCATATGTAATAACTTTTCCGCAACTGGCAACGGAACTGAGGTTTGGTTGCTATCGATAATCGACCCATTAGATATTTCGCCACAGGCAATGCATTAAAGAGGCAGGGACAAGAGGATAGGGCGCTCATTGTATGCATTATAGCCAGTGGCGCCGCACACAATCATGTACAGAAGACCGTTTGCTGCGTTTTTACGAAGTAGTGTCTCAAGTGAACACATGAACCGACCGCGCAAACAAAAACGCTCGTCATGAGCGAAGAGCAAGCCAAAGCAGAACGAAGTTTGAGGGTTTTTTTGGGACAGTTTCGCATCGTGTCAGTGGACGATTGGTTTTTTTCTGACAACAAGCACGAAAGAGACCAATTATTGCGAGCTCTACTGTATATTGAATATAAACCGCTCCCGATTTGAAATATAAAAAATTTAGTGAAATTATGTGTATACTTTATTATGCATATAATCTTGGATTAGGGATATGAAGTTGTACAAAATGATTAAAATATGTAAATGTTAAAAAATGTATTTTAATATATATAATAATTATAAGTGGGATTATTCGCATGTTACGGAAGGATCCTGTGTTACTTCAGCTACGGTGGCACTTTCTTTCAGATCCTTAGTATTGGTTATTTCCTGCGGAAGAAACATGTAATTAAAATGTTATTCCGAATTTGAATAAAATAATTTTTTTTATTATACATAAACAACAGAACACAGCAGATATACAGTCATAGGATAACTGAAAATTGTATTGAACAAAACTGCCTGGGGGGTTTCAAGTTCGTTTTTTTTTTTTGATTGAGCATAAGCAGATCGAAATTAGTATAAAAATGAGACGTTTATTATTTTAGTCTTTGGGAATCGGTATACATTTGAAAGCAGCGTACATAAAATGAATCCGCTATAAGATTTTATTTGCGCCGACCATATTAACGTTGCAGATTTTAATTTATTTACCCACAAAATATATTGCGCAGTGGTTTAACGACTTTGTTTTCGCTTAAAAGATTATGCACTGAATGTTTGTTTGTATGTTATCTAATAGAAGTAGCAGGAGAAATAAATACGTTTGTAAGTATAGAGTTAGTTAGTCTTTTTTATTTTATCATGCAGATGAAAAGGAAAAAATGCCATCGATATTCGTTAATAGTTATATGGTTTATTTGCTCTTGCTATGGATACCAACGAAGTTACCGTCATTGATTTGTTTGAAACGAGTAGAATGTAGCTTACATTAACGAGTGAGTGTATTCACCTTAGTTTCTTCTCGAACTAAATTATCGATCTTGTCGAAACCCGTCTTGTCGTGCATTTGTTCTTCGTGATGTGTGTTTAACTGAGTTATTTCATCATCGGCCTCACTTTGATCCAGGTTGTGTGACTGAGGATTGTTCTCATTTTCGCACTCAACATTTTTATCATTATCTTCTTTTGTATACAGACAAGAAGTCTCTTGTAATTGATTTTGTAAATTATATTCCGAATTTAATTCCTTGTTTTCACAATTTTTGTTGAGATCTTCATTTTTGTGGTTTAATAGCTCTACGTCTTTGCCCTGTGCAACGTTCAGCGACGTATTTTCTAGAACTTCGTTATTTTCAGATTCCTCAACTCCTTCATACTCGTTTTTCAAATTTTCCAGGGTATTATTATCGTCAATGTCTTTAGAATCGTTTATTAAAGAATTGTTGTTTTTATGTTCTAATACTACAGTATCAACTTCCTTTTCAACGTTTTGTAATTCGACATTTTCCATAGCTTCGTTTTTATCAGATTCCACAATGGTCGATTTCAGTTCCGTTTCTATACACGACTGTGGAGCTAAAATTGTAACGTCGTTATTTTGAAAACATATTTTTTCTTCGCAATGTTGTGGAGGGCCAGAGTTGCTATTATCAGTAGAGAATACATCACCTACATTGCTATTTTGTTCCAAAAATTCAGTGGGATTGAGGGGTGATGTAGCTGGTTTGTGATCTTCTACATCTTCCATTTGTGTACTAATTAATTCAGTCTTTCCTAAAGCATCATCTGTCGATTCTTCTTTATTTGTAAATGCAAATACTGAGACATGTGAAGGAGGTGGAGAAATTGGAAGAGGTGGAGGAGAAGGTTCGAGCGCCAACTTATCGTCTGTAGGAGGCTCCACAATACTCGACTCAACTTTTTCAACATTCAGATCTTTCTCGTCGTTCCCGGCGTCGGTTCTATTACCCAATTCATTACAACTGTTAGAAACTTCACGTTCAACGTCTTTTTCCATCCCTACGTTTTCGAAATTATCGCCCAATGCGTTTACATGTTTATCATGAACTTGGACATTAGGAGGGTTATTGTATGTAGAGGAGGAAATAATTTCTAAGGAATCAGCAGATGCTTTATCAGTGTTGGATTTTACCTCAATTTGTGCCTTGGTTTCCTCAACATCTTGATGGGATACGTTATCGGAGCCGTTTTGATGAATCTCGTCCACATTACCATTTATAGTTACTGTATCAACCTTTATATCTGCTGGAATGTTTTTATTTTCTGCAGTAACTTCATCAGCAGCTTCATCATTTATTGGCTGTTTAACCGTCGCGTTTACCTCTTCAACACTTCTTTCATTTTTGGACGCATCATTAATTACTTTTTCTTCTGATTTAGTTTCAATATCAATAACATCGGATTTTGATGGAGTATTGGAGGTTGTATCAGTCTCTTGTGATGTTACATTTTCGGCAGTATCGATAGTTAAATTTTCGCTTTTGTCTGCGGTAGGATTGGTCGTATTAACAGTCTCTTCGTTGGATTTAATGTCTGGTGACATTTCTTCAGTCTGTTGTTCGGTCTTTTCTTTCTCTGTGGCTGTGCCATTTTCATGAACCTCCATTGATGTTTCATCAGGAGAATTAACGGCGGTCTCTTTTTCTTTCTGTAATTCTTCAGTTTCCTAAAACAAACGGCAACATATGTTTAAATTATTACAAGTCCAATAAGCTGTATTGACTAAAACCAACCTGAGAAGACTTTTCCTCGTCCGTACCATTTGTTGTTGCACCAGCGTTTTCAAATGATTCTTCAGTTTTAAGTGGCTTTTGTTTATCCTTTTTGCCAAACGAGATACTGCGGAAAGGCCATTTCTTTTTTAATTTTTCCTTTTTCGATTTCTTAGCACTTTCATCTGTAAGCGGAGAGATTTCGTCCGAGGCAGTACCATCTTCTTTAGTCGACTCAGCTATTGAGGACTTACACTGTTCCGCAGAATCCCCACCTGCTTGAACATCATCACTTTTTTCGGTTGTAGTGTCTTTATCATTTTCTGCATCATCGTTGTCCTTCTTCTAGTTAATAGAAATGTAAATATTAATTTGCATTAGTAAAAGTTCAAAATATAGTTTGATCATAATTTAAAATTTATCTAATTTTTTGCTCTTTATTTTTCTGTCTATTGATTAATTAGTTCTATACTCCGTATTGTTTCGTTTGTTGTCCTAACTTAACAATATACCTAATCGATTTGTAGCACTAGAGCCGCCCGTTTAATTCCAAACTGCTTGGAACAAACTACATACATATGTACGTGCTTATGCCGTGGGGTCACCGCATATGCACGCCCAAATAAACGAGACTGAAAATGTATTCTTTTTAAAATGAAATATTTCTAATGTGGAAATAAAAAAATTTACTGTAATAATAACACAGATGTTTATGATAACAATTACAGGTTCAGAGTAAAATCTGCATATTTGTAACTTGCGACTCCTTGTATTATTCGTCTCCTCTTGCCGATTTATTTGCTACAAACCCAAATGCTAAAGTAATCTGATTGAACCAAGAAAGATATAAAGTACTTTTAACTATCTCGTTATTATCGTATTTTTGTGAAGACGTCTCAGCTTTCTTTCTTGTTTAGAAAAATTGGGATAACCAAACCCCAGCCGGCATTCTTTTTTTTTTATTCTTGCCAACATTGCAGAGTAATTTTGTTCGTATTAGAGAAAACGCAACCGACGGTTGGAGCCTTAGCATACTGTGTCCTGTTTTCAGAAAAGGCGACCCGAGTATGCATAAATACTCGAGTATGAATACTATCACGGAATAAATCTTTTATCCATCGCATACAAGGTCCTCTCAAGCCCAAAATGCGAAAGACTAAAACAGTTTTTGCAGGCCTGATCGAACCTTATCAGAGTGGCTTTAGGCCTGTAAAGACAACTATCGACCACATATTCACATTACGTCAAATCCTAGAGAAACCCTACGAAAAACAAATTTGTAGATTATAAATAAGCATGCCTTCGATAGTCCGATATGGGTAAAACTGTACCAAGCTATGTTGTAGCTTGGTATTCCTGACACGCCTTTGTAGAATGGCACTGAGCGACACGAAATCCCTCAGTAAAGATCTGCCCAAAACATTTAGTATGAGGCGAGGCCTTAAGCAAGTGATCGATCTCTTCGACACATTAATTGAGATAATGATGAGAAAAGCAAGTCACATGCTGCTCGCGTATGCTGATGATTTATACATCATACAGAACATACATCATACATATACATAAATGTGCGAGAAGTTACTGCAGTAGTTTTGGTTACAGGGGAAATACGAAATCTTGGGAAGAAGTTCCGTAGACTTTACAACAGGGCCACGCGTAAAAAAACACCAGTATACTGGGAGGACTATAAAATAAGTCTCAGTGAATACAACGCAATATTGAGAAAGGCGAGACGCAACTCGTGGAGACTATTCAGTGAATAGGTGGATAGCGTCAACATGTCGAAGATGAACAAATTCCTCTCTAAGAAACACGTCCAGGCAGAAACTCTAGTAGACGACACGGAAAGAGAATGGAGGCGATGGAACAAATGTTAAGGCATCTGATGAATACACACTTTCCGAATGGAAACGCGAAACCCACAAGGGAACTACGACAATGCGAAAATGTAGTACATCAGACACCTATAATTTAGGGCCAAATGGTGGGAATCTCACCGCATGCTTTAAATTCACCTATACACCGAAGAATTGGCAGGAGGCTGGGTAGTATTTATACCCAAACCTGGAAAGGCAAGTTAGGCTTACAGACCAATTCGCCTTACCTCGTTTCTACTCGAATCGTTTCTACTCAAACTGGAGAGAATAGTGGATGACAAGGTGAAAAATGGAATACCGGAGACATGCATATGTAAAATGTCGATTAGTGGATACCGCACTCCATGAGGTAACCCACTACATTGAGGAATCTCTCAATAACAAATTGTACACACACTCCGTATGCATAAATATTGACGGAGCGTTCAACAATGTCCGGACCGAAACACTCATCCAATCCTTAGTCATTTTATGGTGGACCGGGCGTCAAAAGACTGAATCAGTCATATGCTAAGGAATAGATGGATAAACTACGGTTCCCACGACATAAATATATGAGACAGGGTACAATGTGGAACCACAGGTGGAATTATAGCACCACTCTTGTGGGTTCTCACAATACACAGTCTCCAAGGGGCTTAATGTGAACCCAGACAAAACGGAATAGACATACTCACAAGGAAAAACAAAAATCTCAAAGTTTGAAGAGCCACGATTCCTGGAAAATACTATTAAAATATCCGATAGGGTTAAATTCTTAGGGGTAATCATAGATCGGCAATTGAATTTGAAGCACAACATAGATGACAGAGCCAATAAGGCATATATATGTTGGTCGCTATGCAGAAGTGCTATAGGATCCAAATCGGGCCTCAACCCGGAAATAACACACTGGCGCGATAGGAAGCGTAATTAGGTCAATACTAACATATGCTTCGGTAGTATGGTGGCCGGCAGTTGAGAGGAAATGCAATATCGCGATACTGCAGAAGGTACAACGAATGTGCTGCATTTGTATTAGCGGTACAATGAGGACAACCTCGACAAGGGCTATAGAAACTATTTTATGTATCCAGCCAATCGAAAGTAGGGTCAAATACGAGGCCGCCCTCGCGACAAAACCCCCACAGGCAATCGGTGAATGAATCAATCTCACGTCGAAATACCAACGGATAGTGGAGGCTTTGGCCGGATGCTCCCAAGACCGAATACCCGAGTTAAGAGTTAAGGCGAACTGTGTGACTATGACGCCATCTTGAAACCCTTTGCAGGATGGGACCCTGGCACAAACACCAAATGGAACCCGCTGTTACACGGATGCTTCAAAGAACTTTCAAGCGGAAGTTCGGGCGATTGCGGAGTGTATCAAATGGCTCGGCGATAATACAAGCCGAGCCGAAGCGAATATTTTCACGGGTAGCCAAATGACAACGAGGGCAAAATCATGGGAAATTGTCAAATCTAGAACGATCCCTGACTTCAAAAAGGTACTTAACGATTATTCCACGCACGACAGACGCAACATCGTCTGGGTGCCGGCAATGAACGTGCGGACCTACTGGCAACGAAAGCCATGAAACTGCAAACGGAGAGCCTAGAGAGCACGAGCATTACGAGCCCACCTGTACCGTATTGGACTAGTGGCGAATAGTGAGTGTGGGGCATGCATGGAGGACGATGAGACGAATTTCACACAAGATAGAGATAGGTATCTGTCGGACAATATAATACCGGTCATGACCAATCTTGTCGGAATGGACTGGAATATCTTAAATAATTTGATGAATAGCACCGAATTCCTATGAGAGCTATAGTGACGTAGTAAGGCAAATTGAGAGCGCTCAACAGGACATGGGAAGTATCAGAGTCCTTTTAACACTCTGCATTGCACCCCTCTTTTCATACTAATTAACTACTGCAGTATTTTTGACAATTGAGAAGGAATCAGCAAAAGTGGGTTTGGCAGTAAACGAGGGCAAGACAAAATTAATGATTTCGACAAGCAGAACATCCATCCGATTGGATGAACGTTTATAACTGTTATAATTTCGAGGTAGTGAACGAAGTCATTCACCTCGGATCTGCGATAAATATAAGCAATAACTTCAGCTTTGAAATCAAACGTAGAATTGTGCTTGCAAACAAGTGTTATTTCGGGCTAAGCAAGCACGTGAAAGATAAGACCCTCACTCAAGAAATGAAGATCCGACTATAACAGACTCTCATACACTCTTTCTTGCTTTATGGTGCAGAATCCTGGGACATATCGTATGCTGATGAAACATCTTCTAGATAAAAATGCTCCGAAAAATACATGGTCCTATCATAGAAAGCGGCGAGTATCCCGGACGGGTGTATAAGCTGTATCCCGACATCGACGTAATTATGCGAATCAAAATAGCTCGTTTATGCTGTCTGGGTCATATGAGTAGAATGGATAAGATGGGACATTGTGAATGAAAGGTATTCGAAGACGTACTCAAGCACATCGACAAATAGGACGACCAAATCTTCGCTGGAAAGACCAGGTGGAAGATTGCCAGCGAGAGCTTGGTCTTAACAACTGGAGGTGAAAAGCTGAACATCGAGCCGGTTGAACAAACATGATATCCTCATTCTATAAGGTCCTTGACCCCTCTGGATTATTTGAGGTCACCTAAGTAATTTAATACCTAGAATTCGGTACAGACCCGCCAAATAAATAAGTACATTTTGTTGATTATAAATAAGGTCATATACGTATTTTATGTTAACTTACCTCAAGTTGTTGATCAACTGTTGCGTCTCCATTAACTTCTTTCCTGTCCGTGTCCTCGATCTTTTCCATTTTTTCAGTGACTTCATCATCAGAACCTTTTTTTGTCTCTGTGGTGATGTCTACTGACCTTTTGCTTTGAGCTTTACCCATTTTTTTTCTGAAAAAGTTAAAGTAAATCAAGTAAATTTATATTCACAGCAAGCTACATACATACATATGTATATGTATTTGAGATGTTGGCACTAAATGTAAACACAAACAGAATTGTGTTTATTTTTAAATGACATTTAAACGTGTATTTTTGGTGTAATTAACATTCAATTTGGTTTTGAAAGAGTTTTGTTTAGCCTATTTATACTCAGAAAATAAAACACTATGAGTGAAAACAATACAAAGGATCCTTATATTTTTGTACTTATTATGGTTCTTTACACCAAAACTAAAGACTTCAGAAAATTGGTCGCTCTTGATAAAGGATGTAACCGCGCATAATTATGGTACCATTATAAAGGATCGTGACTAACATCAGTTTCTCTTGCATAGAAGAAGCAAAACGCATTTCAAATGGCAAAACATACATCACTGATTGTAACTAAACACACCGACAAATAAATGCTTGTTAGTTTTGTTTTCCTATGTAAATAGAAATTGTAGATAAGTGATAGAAAGTTTGGCGGCTGTACCTTGTGTTTTTTTTTAATCTTAATATAAAGCTGGAAGACTGCCTAGTCAGGAAACCCGACAAAAGTAACAACGTCCTACATGGCAGTATTCGCAAATATCGAAAAGATAAAATCATCGAATACGGGATTAGTAGTAAAAAACAAGACATAACTAAGTACACTTTTGCCTAAATAATCAAGTAGTTTATCCACTAATTTTTACATATGGATCTGCATCCAATGAAACGAAAATATGATATTTCACAGCACAAGCACTTACAAACCGTTCCAGCGTATAGAGAAAGTTCTACTACTTTGTAGAAAAAATTACAATAGTTAAAAATAAAGTAATTTATTGAATAGTAAATCGATATTTACAATAAATATCTACACCAATTTTATACATTATTGCCGGTTTTATACAGATCAGCACCAGTTGGTATTTCCAATTTTACAATAGCTTACTTATTGTTTAGCTTATAGCTCTGTATTCGTAAATAACTTAATATTTTAACTATATTAATTTGAAGTATGTTTAATAATTTTTAGAGATCTGTTACACTCGACCGCGCAGACACAACTGACACAATCACCGCTGGTAGATTCCTAGAAAGGGCATAACACTAGTTGTCCGACAAGCGAAGAATCTAAATGAGTTTAAAAATGCGGGTTTGTTATTGTTTTCTCCCATTTTTATTAAAAAGGTATGCTTTTGTTACCACTGATACTTCAAACGAAAACTTCATATAATTTAAGATAACGAATTCCAATTAGTTAACAGAGCACCCTTATAGGAAATTAACATTTCTTTTGTTAACCATTTGCTTTATAAGGATTTTTCGGCAGTGTGATGTATGATAAATCACAGTAAAGTATTTACTACGCTTCCGGGAAACACAAAATCTTAAAAACAAAAACACACATGTACATATGTATGTGTTTGAATTTTCTCTATACATGCATACATATCTAAATTTCTAAAATCTAAATTTTTTGTTTACAAATTAAAATGGGGTGTTTCGTGCACAAGCGCGATAATACATCTTTGTACAACTTGGTGAAATGTGGTACACGTTTTGCAGACTTCAAATTTAAATAAAATAGTACAAAATTGACAAATGTAAAAGTCCAAAAAGCTGTCGGGGATTTATTTTCTGAAAATACATTTTGTTTTAGCAGAAGGGATTGACAATTTGTAGTGTGGTGCACTGCATTTACATATTCTTTCAGCCAATAATTAATCAGTCAACTCTTAATCAGCCAAATTTCGTTCATTAAATTGTTATGTATGCAGCTGTTATTGCCATCAGTGATGGGAAGAAATATGGTACCAGTTTTGGTACAATTACAACAGTTTGTGTACGATGGTACAATTAATGGTAACATTTATTTTTAGATATTAATAACGAAAATAGCCATATTGTTTAAATGACTGAATAAAGTAAGCCCAACAATATAATATTTGTGACTTTAGGAAGCAACATCCATAACAAATGGATTCAACGAATCTGTTTTTTTTTACTGCTTGAGGAATATTATCTATTCCTCACGCTAAAAATATTCTTTAATCCAAAATCATGCTTAGACTTCAGATAAATACTTTGTCAATACTTGTTTAAACAAAATTGTATGATTCGTGTTATTAGTATCATACTCCCGAAGTTTGTATCGTTGCTGCAACTAAGCATGTTGTACATGATTTTTTTTAATGTTCATCATTGCATTGCTCCAACAACTGTGCATGTAAAACAATTGTTTAATAGTGTAAAATAAAGGTTTAAACTCCTGTTTTTTGGCAATCTTACACTTTTTTCAATATGTATGTTATTTGTTTATTTTATTAATGATTTTAGTCATTAACCCGAGGGTTACACTTTAACTAGTTGCTTTCAACTCAGAATTTTTCACTAATCCACTCACACAAGGCTGTTGCTTGCGATTTTCTCTTTCAATTTGCGTTTCAACCAGTTGTTCAATTTAACAATTGATTTGTAACATCTGTGTCAAATTCGTTTGCTTTGTTTGGTAGAAAAGTAAATAAAGCGTGTGTGTGTTTTTTAAAAGAAAAATTAAAGTGATTGTTTAATAAAATATATGTATATACAGTGGTGTGCGATGAAATAGTCACACACTTGTCAAAACTTTTATTCTCTGCAAATCAGTGGTCCTCTGCTGAATATAATGCCGTCATTTTTAATAAATTTTGTACACTACTGTTCTCCAGGTCAGTGCCAGTATTTTAAAGGATATGTAATGACGTGTGCTATAAAATAGAGTCAATTACAAAAAAATATATTTTTTTTGAAATGGTTAATGGTAGTTTGGATTTGAATTTGAAAACAAAGTTTAGCTTCTAAATATGATTAATGTTTATTAGTAGCATTAATAAATTGTCATTATTGACGTTCCAAAATGGGCCGATGTAAATATTGCAATCATGAGCGCCAAGAAAGAATAAAAGAGACAATAAAAGAATTCAGAAGCTACATACAAATTACTGACATAATTGGATGCTCAAAGAAAATGTTGGAGACCGGAATAAAATATAACCCCAATCCAGGAAACAGACGGTAAAACCCTAAAAATTACAGAACATTTGGAACCAAAAATATTGCGCCACGTAGAGTTCGGCATTTGTTACCTCTTCCGCCCTTAAAAGGCAATACGATCGGGATGTTGACACCTCTACATTAAGAAAAATGCTAACTAAAAACAATTGAAAGGCAAAAAGTGTCCGAAAAGTTCAATTTCTATCCAAACGGAACGTTCAAAAAATGTTGCATTTTGTCAAGGAGCATGTGAAATAGTCCGTACGCAAATGGCGAAATATTTTGAGGACAGCTGAAACTAAAGTGAGATTGGGTAATTATGATAAGAGTAATCTTCCTGTACGAAGACCTTCCAACACCGAATTCAGGCCCCAGAACATAATCCAAACAGTTAAACGTGGTAGCGGAAACATAATGGTACGGGGTTGTTACTCTTACATTGGGACAGAACCTTTATTCCAAATTGAACAGACAATGGACGCTGCATATTATACCACTGTATTAAAAAAACATCATGATGCCTTGTGCTAAATGGGAAATGCCGCTTCGATGGGTGTTTCAACATAATATCGACCCCAAACACACATCGAAGCGAGCAAAAGCTTCGTTTGAAAATAATAGTGTCATAGTTTTAAGATGGTCTATGCAGTCGCCGGGCTTAAATCCTATTCAGAATTTGTGGCGGGACATTAAAGTGTCTATCAAAGGAATAAACCAATTTAATAAAGATGAGCTTATGACACTGGTACAATCGGCGTGGAAAACATGACTTGTGGAGACTTTATGATTCAATGTCAAGGCGTTGCTTAGCTGTGTTATTTCATAAAGTACTGAGATAATATCAAGGATTAATGAAACATACATTTTATTTGACACAGCTATTTATTCTAGTTCAAATGATGAATCGCGATGACTCTATATTAATTCACAGGGAAAACGGGTCATTTTGAAATATTTTGATTTATACCTAATGATTTAATTTTAAATTACGACATTAATGTTCTAAAATGTTATATCTAGTTCTTAATTGAACAAAAAATAAAAGTTATAAACAAAATTTAATTTTTCTACATTTGTTTTTGTTTTGAAAATGTTGATTAGTGTTGACTCTATTTCATCGCACACCACTGTATATATATATGTATATAAATAAAGTTGATCAACCTGTTGCGTGCAGCCTAAGTCACAGCTGACAATTTTAACGAATTCTGACAAGCAGTATGTGTAAAAGCCTTTCAACCAAAAGTTGAAAGTGTAACGCCGGTGTAAAGCGACGAATCTGGTTTGCATCAACTAAGGCACCAATTTATCAACAATGCACAAACATATAAACGTCAAATTGCTCGGACAGCCAAGGGACGATAAGGGCTCTATCCTCAGTGGAAAATAGATCGATACTGGTTCGTGAATTCAGGAGTCTGCTGAACGAGACTGACGCCACGACAAGACTTTACAGTGTGGGTTCCGGATCATACGGAAATAGTCGGGAACGAAGCCGCTGATGAACTATCCAGGAAAGGTTCTAGTGGAAATGCGTATGGACGAAATGTGAATGAAGTTTGATTGATCGCCACTCCCACCACGAGGCAGACGATAACTAGATATCACGGAGTATTTGGCATAGATATGAGGATAGGAGAACTGAGTGACTCTAGACACTAATACAATAGACAGAATGACAGCTACCGTCACTGGACAATTGGTACTCATGCTGCTAACATTGAAATACAATACAGGCATTGCTGTCGTACATTAACCGTATCAGTTGTATATAATTTAGTAACCGCAATTTTTTATTTTTGCTTTATTAACTTGTAATTTTAAGCCCAGATACAAGTTAAACAAAATTAAATTAAATAGATAAACTATTACAATGTGGACTATTTACTACCAACAAATGTGGCTTTCTTAGGTGTGGGTAAGTCTAAACAAATTTCGGTAAATTAACAAAGCAGAGAATTAAAAAAATATAAATAAAACATATATGTAAGTGCATATAAAAACGTTGATAGGATCGTCGCAAATGATTCCAACAATGGATAGTATTGTCGGATAGTAATTACGAAATGTGTGTAATTACATAACGTTAATATTAAAGTCACAAAGTTCGGAAATATAGAATGATTTATCAAAATTAATTTTTTACTTGATTTATTTTTTTTTTTTTACTTATTTCTTTAGTTTCTATTCAGGGTAACGTGGCTATTAACAACGGCATCACTGTCACTTGGGTAAGCTTCCTTGGGAGGAACTCACAGTCACTCTAACCTAACCTAAACTTTTAAAATTCAATTGATATATTTTAAATTTCAACTGATGTGTTTTAAATTTCAATTGATGTGTGTTAAATTGCAATTGATGTCTTTTAAATTTCAAATGATGTGATTTAATTTACAATTGATGTTTCAAATTTCAATTGTTGTGTTTTTTATTTCAATTGATGTATTTTATTTTTTTTTTTCTGTATTTTTAGTTTTTTGATGTATTTGATATTAAAATTTCTTCATAGTACGGAAAATCTTTTTAAATTTATATATTTTAATTTCTCTATCTCGTTTTGTTACTTACATCACGAAACAAAATAAAATAATTCTCGCGAAAGTAATTTTTATTTAGGAAAGTTATCTTTTTCGTGAATAGCACCGAATTCCTGTAAGGGATATAGTAAATTAGTAGGGTAAATTTAGAGCGCACAACAGGTCGAATCAGCGGCTTAAGTGTATGTCTGCTGACATGGGAAGGGTTAGAGTGCTCCTTTTGAACACTCAACATCGCACCCCTCTTTTCAAACTGCCTTTTTTGTCTGTCATGAGTGATCATCTCTACATGCTTTAAAAGTATTGCTCTCTCTCTCACGAAAGAGAAGAAAAGTAACACTCACGCCATGGGAGAATTATCGCATTAGAAATTCCGTGGTTAAGCTGTCAAAATTAACTAAATAATGAGAAACACTTTGTACACAAAATGTGAAAAATTTAATAAGATTATCTTACTTGATACAAAGTCTATTCTATAAATTACATTTTGACTGAAAGTCTTTGAATTTTATTAACAAACAAAAAGAAACAAAATCAAATTTGACACGAAAAATATGAAAAAAACACAAATCAGTTCGGCTGACGCGTTTACCCGATAGATAATTTTACCATGTCTCACGCATAAAAATAACGTTCACGAAAGTTTTGTTTTACATTCTGAGTGCGGAAGTTAAAAGGAAAGATAAAAATTAGTGAAAGCGCGAGGGAGACAACAAATATAAAAATACTTGCTTTTCGTTATTGCCACAAGTCAGACTGTTTTGTTTGAAACAATTGATAAAAAATGGGTCGTCAGTATTTTAACAAAGCATAGAGCAAAGTTGTCCAAGGAGGCAATTCACAATTTTCTTTTAATAAAATTGAATAATTCATGATTTGATGATAAAAGATGAAAATAGGTGATACTAAAATAAAATAATTGATTCTTATGTACCTCTGTCAAATATTTATATGTGCAAAATAATTTTTTTTCTTTCCATCTGAAAACTAACTGTAATTTAATGTCGACCATATACAATTTTTTCGATGTTATCCTCCTCTCTCTTTATCATATACTTTTTTTCTCTTTTGGACTTTATTTGTAGTCCCGTTATCTATGATAATCGCTGTAAGTTTGCAATTCAATAGAAAATAATTATATGTATGTATGTGCATTCGCGTTCCTGACCCTTTAAAGTGGACAACTCTATTTTTCTCGGGTGTTTAGTATAAAATAAATTTCTGTACTTGAGTAAAGTGATCGTTATGAATATATGTAATCTAAGAAACGTTTTATTCACAGTTTTGTTTCTAGTTGAACATGCCACGTGGAAGTGAACTTACGGATGAGGAGCGCGGAAAAATTGTTGGAATGACACTTGCATGAAAAGGAATTGCCGAGATTGCAGCTGCGGTAAATCGGCATCGCAATACAGTTTCGAATTTCCTCAAAGACCACGAAAACTATGGTTGTATTAAGCGCAGTGGAACCATCCCAACTGTAGACCAGAGGACTAAGCGGCGCATTCGGCATTTAGCAGCTAATGAGAATATGAGTCGTAGGGAAATAAAGGTGAAATTGGGTCTAAATGTAACGAGACAGCGTGTCCCGCAACTGCTAAAGGACGATATAGGTCTTCGGTACCAAAGCAAAATAGCCAATCTAGCTTAACCCAGCGCCATAAAAATGCGCCTATTGCTTTTGCAGAAAAGTACAAGTTTTGGGAGGACAATTTGGAAACCGTTATATATAATGATGAGAAAAAGTTTAATTTGGACGGACGTGATAAAAAAAAGGTTTCCCATTACATTCCATGAAGGAATTGGGGAGAGCTTCTCACACCAGTGAGTTGTGTGCTTTCTAGTTTTACACTCACTGATTGGGACCTACAGTTTTACACCGATTCCGAACGGTATTTTGAGAAGCTTTTTCATTGCTAAGTACTCGATAGTGTCACCGTCACTATGCGAGGTGACCACCGCCGATAGAAATTTAAGGTGGTCAGAGCCGGGATCGAACCCAGGATCTCATGTACAAGAGGCGCGCAAACTAACCATTGCACCATCGATGGCCGACGGACGTGATGGTCACCATAAATATTGGAGATTTACGACATCCTCGGCAAACGTGCTACAAGCGAACCACGGTGGTGGATCTCTTATGATATGGGCTGCATTTGGAGCACGAGGGAAGTCAGAAATATGCTTTGTCCTAACTAAAATGAATGCGGAAACATACGTTGATTTGTTGGACAGCAATTTAATTGACGTTGCTGGCGAATTATATGGAGATAACTGGACTTTTCAACAAGACAACGCCCCGATCCACATTGCTCGGCTCACAAGGGATTTTTAAAGTCCCGAAATATTCCATTACTGGAGTGGCCAGCCAGAAGTCCCGACCTCAACCCAATTGAAGACCTCTGGGGGACACTTTCCGCCAAGGTGTTTTCAAAGTCGAAGCAGTATACGACACTTAAAGAACTAAAACTAGCAATATTGGCGGAATGGGAGAAAATTGACATGTCCACATTAAGCAACTTAGTGAGTTCTATGCCACGCAGGCTACAACAAGTTCTTATACACAAGGGCAACTCAATATCATATTAATTACATATTTTAATTGGATAAGAATAAGAATTACATTTAAGTTTCATTTTTGCATATATAAATATTTTCTATGAAGAATATATCAAAAACTTTTTTGTTCTAAAAAATAAATGAAAAAATGTATGTATGGTTTCTTATAATTTTAAAGAACACATAAATATAAACTAATACATACATACATATTTATCTGACAACGTGTTTTCATTTGTTCTGTGTTATGCAGGCTACACACGCTACAACCGGTTGTACAACATTTTGATGGTTGTACAAGGGTTGTAACGTGTGTAGGCCAGTTGCGCAACCGTTGTATGAAAATCAAAATTTTTTAATTTTTTGCTGATGTTGATCCAACGGTTGTAGCGTTTGTTATTTCCTCACTATAATTTTGTTGTTGTGAGAGTAACATCGTTCGCTTCAATTTTAAATCGCTTGTATTAGTGCAAAATCAAAACAAATTCAAAAGGAATACTACGAGGAAATCCGAGGTTTTATTGAAGTTTATAAAAACATCCAAAATTTCATTTACAACAATTAAAGTGACAACATCCGCGTTCATCTTTATACACGAAAAATATTTTCTAAATGAGATTGGTTCGGAGGTTGTAGCGTGTGTAGCCGCCATATAACAGTGCAAAAAGTATGATGTTGAAGCTACGATTAAGGACCTGAAGCCGTTATAACTCACGAGAACTAATATACAAAAAAAAATTAGTGCAAAGGATGGCGAAACTAAATAAATAATAAAAAAAAACAATAAAAAAAAACAAAAAAAAAATAAGTGTTCCACTTTTAGAAAATTTTACCCAAACTAGGTTTGTTTCATAGAAAACACATTGTCGCGTAAATACTACTACAACTTCATACTTCTAACTAGATCCGAAAATATTATCTGATATTAAGTTACAAAATAGTTGTAGTGCATTTGGCAACATTTTGATTATTGATCGAAAAAAGAAATTAACCGTCAATATACCCTCAAAAAATAACTTACGTTGTTTCATAATCATGATTTACCACCAATAACATATTTATCATACTTGCATTTTTTTAATTTGCATTGGATTTTAATTTTTTTATATGAAGGAAATGCTTCGAAACTAAATGCAACTGCCAGTGGTATTTAATTTCGTTTTGAATGTGTAGACGTACGATAATTCAAATTAAACTACAAATTATAATTGTCACATAATTAATTTTCCTCATGTATTACCTTTATATTTATATTTTGTTGTCTGTTAAAATGAATTTGTTTTTCTTCAACACACTTTATATAAACATTTCGGCAGAAACTGCACACCATAGTTCTTAGTTGTCGACTTCTCGGAATACAATATGATCTAGCTTTTCCTTCGATATTTGGAGGAACACTTTTGGGTATTTTCGGAGGAATGTCGAATGATCGAGATGATAATTTTGAAGCTACACGAAACAGTGAAGATGTGGACTGGGCTATTGAGATACTGGGCTCCCTACTTATTCATTTATTGAATTGTTGATAATGGCACAAATCAAAGAAGCCGCTGATTCGTTTCGTGGAACAAATTTTTTCATTGACATGTATGATTTTTCAAGTGATATTCCAAGCTCACGCAAGGCAACTCGTCGCATTGTTGATTTGCTTGTTTGCCAAAGATGTGAAACCTTTGAATATAATGAACGCATTTATTTGCGAAAATCTTCAACGGCCATCGGTTCGTCTTTCTTTTACAACTGTAACAAGACAATATTTTCTCAACGGCATCCACATCACCCGTAAGATAAAATACACAAATAGCTGGCGATCAATGACATCACAATATAAAGTGTCATTGAAACGAACCTTTGGTATTATTATAATATAGAATGATGGTTGGCAACTTTTTCCCATCACATTCTAAATTGTGTATTGTGCTCTGCATTCCTACGCAATTATATTTTCTGTCGATGTATGTATGATACGAGTGTTGTATTTTCGGTGAATGAAAATATTGATTGGAACAAGGAAACTTTTCTGCATTGTATCGACTATTGATAGTCCTATGGACAACAACTATTAACCAAGTTCGTTGGATGAGAGAAAGTTGTACCTTGTTATCTTCTGATCCTTTAGTCCACGAACCAAATCAAAAACTACACATTCTCGTTAATTTCTTCTCAGCTTACCCAAATACGGTTGGATTTTCTAAACGTAACAAGTTTCGTTCAGACTTAGAAGGGCATATATTGTCGGAACTTCCATCTTTCACGAAAACCAAGCAATTTGATACAAAATCATACATGGCTTGTCAGGATATCAATAGGCATGGACATTTGATGAAAAAAATTTTGTTTCTTGTGCTAAATATAAAAGAAATTACACATGTATGTGTGGAAAACCAGACACCAGGGTGGGCAACGTCACTTTTTAAATATCTCGTTAGCAGAAAGTATGTTTGAATCAATTAATGCGTTTTCTGTACTAAATTGATGCGACGGGGAATGTCAAGAAAATTCATGAACATCGCTTACCAATTTTGTTTAAAAAATGTATAAAAGAGATAAATTTTGTGTGGTTTTCAACACAAGGGTGAAATGAAGGTTAAATCAATTTATAAAAGCGTCATTCATGCAAACGTGAAAGCCGAGAACTTTTTCTCAGCGCAAGTTTCCCTCGCACCGTTGCATGAGGCACCAAGTAAAGTTGCTCAGCGTATTTGTGCTCAAAACCATATCAGCTGACCAAGATGGATACATAAGGTGGTAGCAGTAGCAATTGCATGCATTATGTATGTGTACTTTTTCTACTGTTCTAGTGCTATCACCTTATTTATCCATCCTAGTCAGATGACAACGATATGTCAAAAGTTTACACGTTTCTCCATCCCACGTTTGCGCAGCAAATCTGACTTGAAGACTTTCCACTTTTGTGCAAGTCGCTTTGTATGGGAAATTTCTTTGTTTTGACGTTTGCCGCGTAAGTTTGCGAGGTTTACGCGTTTACGAGGCTCTTTCGAGTTTGCATGAGGACCACTAATACCTCTAGTAGTTTTCACTAGTGTCTGAACTAGTTCCATTCCAACAAGTTCCCTTTCTACTAGTGTTAGTGCAGCAGCAAGTTAAAATTTCTCTTGTTCATGAACTAGTATTGTTTTGAACTAATTTTACCATCTCTTTCAGTATCATGTCTTAGCTTTATTCTCGTAATTAATCTCGATTTAAAGTTCTCTCATATCTCTCGAATTTGCACTAGATTAAATATAGTTATATTTATGCCTTATATTTTATCGCGGCATTGATTCGTCGAATTTGGATTGTCTAACAAACTCATTTTCATAAAATACTAAAATAAATAGTTTCCCATTACATCCCATGAAGGGATAGGGGAGAGCTTCTCACAATCACTGAGCTGTGCGCTTCCCAGTTTTCACTCACTGATTGGGACCTACAGTTTTAACCGATTCCGAACGGTATTTTGAGAAGCTTTTTCATGGCTAAATACTCGATAGTGTCGACGTCACTATGCGAGGTGTCCGCCGCCGAAAGAAATTTAAGGTGGTCAGAGCAGGGTTCGAACCCAGGATCTCGTGTACAAGAGGCGCGCACACTAACCACCGACGGCCACAACTATGTATCAATCCGGACAAAACTACGAGTTATGAAAACAATTTGCATGCGAACCCCTATCCATTTAGAAGATGTTGGCTGTTTTTTTATTGTTTTTAAATTTAATAAACCGGACTGCTTTATTCAGATTGATAAGCTATGGAATTATCTCGCAGCCTGTCTCGTCTTGCAATATTAAACACAAATTGTTGATGCATTCCCTTAGCATACGAATATTCGGTGTTTTTATATTCTTTGTGGCTGTCCTGCCATTAATCAGAGTGGCTTGAACATCTGAAATTAAGCATTTTCCGCGAAATTTCAGTCGGGTGAACCGACTTAAACATACCCTCACTCTAATGGCCAGTCAATGGTGATCTGCGTTTCATAGTTAAATTCGAATTGTGTTTTTCAGTCAATGGGTAATTATAATTTAACCACCCAATGTTGATTGGTTAACTTCTAGTCAAAACCATATGATTTTTTTGACAATCACATTACTTATTGTCAATATGAGAAATGTAGGATTGTATAATATGCATGTTTCTGATCAGTATTTTGTACACAAAATAAAAAATTCATAAAATCGAAGTCATTTTAGGAAAAATTTATAAAAATCTCAATAGGTGCAACCATAGAGTAATGACGTATAGAGCTGCCATCGTTCTCATGTGACATTTCCTTTAACACTATTCGTGGTGCGGTCGGTGCGATAAAGACTTATTTGGCGTAAATTGACTTAGTTAGTTAGTTAGTTAGTAGTTAGCATGCCCTACACTCACTGTTCGCCACTAGTCCAATACGGCCTCGTAATCCCGAATGCCCCGTTAAGACTCCCATCATTTTGCCCATTTCGGCTTTTCCCAGTTTCAGCAAACCTTTTGTCCTCAATCCATCTGGGTCTCCCCATAGGATCTTTGTCATACTGCCTACTGATTCCCGGTTCCACTGGGCTATATGTGCCGATTCCGCCCATTTATTTAACTCAGCCTTCGTCACCCCAAAGAGATCCGCTCACCGTTTGGAGTTCCCTGGCTTTCTTTGCCAGGAGGTTCGCTCTCTCGTTGCCGAATACTCCGCTGTGCCCCGACACCCAGATGATGTTGAGTCTGCCGTGCATAGAGTAGTCGTTTATCACCTTCTTACAGTCAAGGACCGTTCTAGATTGACTTACACCAGATTGAAATTACAAAAATTTTTGACTTAAATTTTCATGTTCTATACGCATTTTGGACTTTTTGGTAATATTTTCTTGGTAGTATATATTTGTGGTGTATTTACACAAAAATTTTAACGCACAAATCGAAATGTCGTCGCTGATTTATTGTTGGATCTGCAACACACCAAATGTCATCAATTTACTGAGAGAGTTGGCGTCTCTATACGTCATTACTCTATGAGTGCAACAATTTAACGATCTAGGAAAATGTATGTGTACAAATACTCAAAACAGTAACATGTATTTTATACAATCTACATTCCTGTTTTTGATAATTACATTTCTGATTATGATATGGTTCTGACTACATGTTAACCAACCAACATTGGGTGGTTAAATCACTGTTAACCATTGACTAAAAAACTCAATTCGATATTAACTACAATTTAATAAAGAAACGCAAGATTACCACCACCGATTGAAAAACTGGCCATAAATGGTTCGGGTATTTATCATGACTGCCAGCTAATTGTCCGGATAACATTTGTATGGGAGGTACGAAAATGGGAATTGAGAAGTTGTTCAATTATAATTACACAATATTTTTTGGCAAAACATTTCGCAGTTCCAAATTTAATTAAGATTGGTTGTGATTTATGAGAGATATCGTATCGTTATGCGAGGTACACAAATGGGCGTGGCACAGTAATCCATTTTAAATTACAAAGTAGCTTTTAACAAAACATTCATTGCCCAGTACCAAATTTCTTTGAGATCGGTTGTGCTTTACGAGAAATATCATGTCGATCCACCGGACAGCCGACCATCTTTTGTAAGGGAGGTACCAAAATCGACCTTGTTTTATTAGTGTGTGACTGGAGTTTGACGAAATTAAGCCTTATACCTAATTTCATTAGGATCGGAAGTGTTTTTCGCGATTTATCGTGCTGGCAACCCGGGTCACCACCCACCTTTTGTATGGAAGGTACTAGAATGGGCGTGACAACCTCGTAAATTTTCTCCAGTTAAGTAGGCATTTATAGATTACAAAAGTGAAAGAAAAAATACTTTTTTTTGAAGTCCATAGAGTACGCAAATACATATAGTTTTTCTCAATCATTTCATTTAGTATTTTTTTTTTACAATTGCTAACCAGTACAGGCCCACTTCAATTTTGCCAACACTATCAAAAGTTGTTGCGAATGTTGTAAAGGGGCAATTCATCTATTATTTGGCGGAAAATTCATTACTACATGATTGTCAGTCTGGCTTTATAAGCACTACTTCGATACTACTGGTATGACTGACACTATTTGAAACTACTTTGGTGGTGATAAATAATGTGCGCTGCTTTCACTAGATTTGGAGAAAGCATTTGACCGAGTCGATTATATGTACATCGCTGGGCTTATCGCCAAATAGCCGTTTTCTTTGCAACTTAGCAAGCGATAACCGTTTGCTTGTAACCAAAACACGACTAATATACATATGTAGTATACTCAAATTTTAGCTGCGCAAAACCTAAGCAACTTTTGCCCTTCTTTCGATATTGTTTCTATTCTCGCACGAAAGTAAAGGTTATTTCCCAAGACATGAAGTAATTGCAAAGAAAATTTAATTATGCTTCCGTTGTGATCGTGATTTCTGCTACCTCGCGAGTCCAAAAACATTATGAAGCAAAGTAATGATGCAGTTTTGTTTAAAATCTATTTCTATTAACACAACACGAAAACGGAAAAAACGAGTTGACAAGTCTACATAGGGCATCGAAACTACATAATCAACTTAATTTAAATATGAAAAATTATTCTGATTATTAAATATAGTGTTCGGTTGGCACACCACAAGCATCTATAACTGCTACAAATCATCTGGGAATTGAAGCAACTACATTTTCCAACTCAGTACGTGTAATATTTTGGCATTCTTTTTAAAGCTCCTCTTTTAGTGTTGGATCACTAGTAATCGCATGTTATCTGACATTACGTTCAAGAAGCTCCAAAACGTATTGAATGACATTTAAATCTAGGCTTTGAAGTGGTGTCTACAAATTTCTTCCACATTATGGGCAGTGTGTTTTGGATTGCTATCTTCGCGCTCAAAATTTGTTCTACATATAACTTACATTGGTAACAATCCATAATAAATACCGGATTTCCAATATGTTTAACAGTAGGAAGTACGTCTTTCTGATTCGTTGCTGTGCTAAATTTACTCCAAACTTAGGTTTTCCCGTCACTTCCAAAATAATTATTTTTAGACTCATCCTTAAACAATCCTCGTTCCAGAAATCAATGCCATTTTTGGATTTGCTGTTGGGCAAATTCCAAGCGAAGTTGGGTCTTTTCGCTTATAAGGGTTTTTTGGGTTGAGTTCTGCTATGGAAACCGTCATTATTTAAATATCTTTGAATTATTCGTGAATGCACTATAGTACCTGATTTTATTGCCAACTTTTATTTGCCAAATTTGTGGAAGTCATTTTCGGATTTTTGTCCACTTCTTTTAAAGTAAAGTTGGCATCTCTGGAATTTAAATTCTTTGACCGCACACTGTGGGATTTATTGGCACATGTGTTTTTAAATTTATTAAATATTGTTTCTGCTGTTGATTTTCTTAAGTTTAACAGGTTTGATAATTCACCAAAATTTCTTTTCGACGAGCCATTTTCACAATTAAATATTTCGTGAATCTAACCAAACTCCAACTAAACACAATTTATTGAATCCTAATGCATAGTGCAACAGTAAAATTCAACCAACGGTACTCCCCCTATCATTCAGCAGCACACAATATCATAAGGTATGGCAGTCCGTATGTAGACATTTGGCAATGATGTTTTTTCGTTTTTCGCGAATAATTTTTTAAGTTTATATTGAAGTAAAATTGTTTTGTGATAGTATATTATTACAAAAGGTTTAAAAAACTGGCAGGAAGAGTAGGGATCGTATGTTGACTTTTGTCAACATATAGTAATATTCGTTCTGTTAAGAGTGGATTCCTCAACTTTCGGTATTAGAGCTGCTTCTCTTCGTAATGTACATCAATGATCTTTTTCTGGAATTGGACAGTTTGTGTTCCATATGCTTTTGCTGATGACATTCAATTGATGATTAAGGGATGCTCTGATTGTGTGGACAGCCATCACGAGATAATTGAATATACTCTGGTTTTATTAAGAGATTGGATGGTTGAGAACAGACATAGTATTAGTGCACCGAAATCAAAGGCAATATTATTTTCTACACACGCTGATACATATAGATATCCGACTAGTTTATGATAAAGGTTTGGAAAGGTTACAGAGTTTGTCCTCAATTTGAAATTTTTAATTCATCATTCATAAATGTCAAAATGTCAACTTTCAAAGTTACTTCTGTTTCTTTTTTGTAACGTGGGTCACAAAACATTGTGATCAATTATTTCGCAACAAATACGAATGTAGAGTTCGTCACGCAGGATTTGCCCAAATACCAGATAATCACAAAAATGCCATGACAAATAATTATATGTGCAAAAATATGGTTATCTCGGTACAGAGACGCCTCACAGCCGAAATATACATATATGTATACGATTAATTCGCGAGGAGCACTTGCTTGCTTGTTCGTTTTTTGGACCCTAGGGGCCACATGGGTCCGATCTGTTGTATATGTACCACACACAAGCACATAATATGTTTGTGTGTGTGTGCGTTCGGTTTTGCCATAGACTAATCTCATCATACACTAATACTTATAGTAGACCTCCCAGCTAGCATTTTCAATCGTGCACGACTCTTTCACGATCGGAGCCACGATTAAAGTAATCGTGCGCGATGTCGTATTCCAATCGCTCACGTTCAGAGCAACTGAAGTAACTGTGTCAAGACGGCGACTCTTACTTTCCAATCGTCAACGATGAGCAAAATCCAATCGTCGACAATGAGCAAAATCCAATCGCAGTCGATTGCCAAGACGATGGTAAATTTATACAAAAATGCTTATTATTTGTTTCTTTCATAGAACAAAACACTTGTGCTGCACTACACTTCTGACGCTTCTTTGCTTCTTAAATACTCAAATAAAAAGAAGCAAAAAAGTTTTTTCTTTTTCTTTTTTTGCTGAGCAGATATTGGAAAACCCGTTAGAATTTCAGAGAGACATAATTAAATTCTCCTTGCAAAACACGAGTTCGGTAGAGTATGCGGGAAGAAGTAAGAGAACAATAAGAAAACTACATGTAAGACTGTGACACAAAGTAAACACAAAAACAAATCGTGAGCGCAAAGTCTTAAAAGCAGAGAAAAATATAATACTGCTCCGACAATCGTGGTGACGATTGGAAATCCAGTCGCGAAACAATCGTGATCGTGAAACAAACATTCAAATGCTTCTCCATCACTTGGGAAGTCATTCATCAGAAATCTTCAGTTCGTTTGATGCTGATATAGATAAGGTCAAATATGAAGACTTAGTAAAGAAATTTGAAGCGCACTTAATACCGCAATCCAATATTGTGATGGAGAGGCACAAATTCTTTACGTGTAAACAACAAGAAAAATCAAACGATTGATGAGTTTGTGACAATGTTGAAAAAAAACTACAGTTTAAATTGTGAGTTTGGAAGTTTGCGAGATGCCCAGGTAAGGGATATTTTTAAATTCTTTATATTAACTTCACCTGTCTGTATGCTTGTATGCATGTGGGCGGGATTGGACAAGGGGGCGTGGTACCTCCCAAACAAATTTTTTATTTGTGGTTTGTCTTCTAAGTTTGCCAATATAAAAGAAAGACTTCTAGCAAAAAACATTGCAATGGCGAAAGAGAATGCATTATTGCCGAAACCAGAGCATGTTACAAACAAATGGTAGAACCACTAGCCCAGCTGATTTGAAGTTTTTTTGGAGTGAGTTTTTCTCTTATGTCAAAGTTTGTTTACTTTGTTTGTAAACAACCACCGTTCGCCTACAATTGCTGTTTTTGAAATGTTTTCTCCGTAAAAATCACATGAAACGTTTTAATTTTCATACTTAAACACTTTCAGAATATCAAATAAAACACACGCATTTTGTAAATGACACTTTTTCCAATTTTGTATATATGTATTTTCATTATTTTTCAATCAGCTGAGTTGACACAATACAGGCACTGAGCAAAAACAAAATGCTTGTTGTTTTTGGCTTGTTGTATGTGTTGTCGTACTGCATCTACCATTATATTTCTACCATGAACCAGTGTATATGGAAGAAAGTGTTGTCAATGTACTTCGGAGACAAAACGCAAAACCACAGTTGCAGAAATATAATGATGACAAACATAATGAAAGCGGCAGCGTAAGGCGTTATAATAGCAGCAGTAGCAACGTAGAATATAGCAGTTGCAATAAATGTGGGCAATCACATCGAACTAAATGTTCGGCTGAAGGTGTGAGATGCCACAAATGCGGAAAATTTAATCACTTTGCGAGAATGTGTTTTTCAAACAATAAAATGTTGACGCAAGTAAATGTGGAGGAGGAAGATGATGATGAAAACGAAACCGGTGATTTATTTATCGGATTGGTCAATAAGGAACCAAAGAAAACAACTGAGTGGATTGTCGAGGTAATGGTTAATCAAATCAAAATATGATGTGCTCAATCAAATATTTTGTCCTTTGAAACGGCCAATGCACTAAATATCATGCAAATGTTAAAATATACTACAATTACAATTGTTATGCTCAGTAAAGAAAGAATACCAGTATTAGGAACAGTAATCTTACTTATAATAGTCAAAATTTTGTTACAAAACTTTTTGTTGTTAATTTTAATTGTAAGAATATTATTGGCATTGAAAGCGCCACAAACATGGAATTGCCAAAATGGGATTCCCAGGTAGAGAGTTCATATTCCAACAAGACAACGACCCCAAACACACACCCTGGGATGTAAAAATGTGGCTGCACTACAACACTGAGTATCTCAAAACACCTCCGCAATGTCCAGATACCAATCCCATTGACAATTGATGGTCACAATTGGAAACTAGAACCGGCAACACCATATTACGTCCAAGATAACCCTTAAGAAAGTAATACAGGAAGAGTGGGGGAAAATCACTCCAGAAACGTGCCGCAAATTGGTGGAATTGATGCCAAGACGTCTGGAGGCCATTTGTGCAAACAAAGGATGCCATACTAAGTACTAGATGTAGTCACTATATCGTAAAATTTTTGTAATATGCAGAGCGACGAATACTTTTGTGACCTGAATTATTTTAGTTTTTCCATTAAATTCATATAATTAATGTATTGAATTGTATTCCTTAATGTATCTTCATTAAAATATTTATTAAAAATTTTCATCTGCATCCATCCAACCATCATTTTATTTAAAAAGTAAAGGAACGAATACTTTTGTGAGTCACTGTATTTACTTGATACATTTTTTTAAATTTTGTAGGTCAACTAGAAATCCGCAACTCAGTATACCTAAATTACCCTCTATATTGGCACGATCATTTCATGTGAGAGTAGCCCGTATATACAATATGTTGCCACGTTCTCTTGAAACATTTGACTTATCGTCAAACACTTTTCGCAAAAAATGTTATCAACATTCTGAAATATTAAATTTTTAAAGCACATTCCCTGTGATTTGGCTAAGGACTTTGTCATATTTCGTTTTAATTAATACTGACGTTTTGTTTAGATATATTTTTTTTGGTTTTTTAAATATAATACTGAAATATTGCGCCATTGAGATATTGAGATATTAGAAAAATACACATAGGGGCGTTTTTTTCGTAACTTATACATGTTAACTCATACAAAATGGAAACCCGACGTTAACATGTATACTAGACTGGCCGTTATTTTAATTATTTCCTTCCGATTTAAACTGCCGGCCGGAAAGTTTCCTTTTAACCTAAAAACATAGAAAATAAAATTTGTTGGCGGTCGGATAAGATTTGATGGGCGCGCACTATGATCAGAGTTTGAGAAAATACGGAACATATGGAAGGTTTTTTTTTATTCCGATACATATTCCACAATTTTTTGTTTTTAAATTTCAGGTTCATATTAAAATTTCCTTTTCAAAATGCTATCAAAGTCAAAAAAACCAAACAAAGTTGGCTAAGTTACAGAAATGTATGTGTCGGAAGACATGCATAGATACATATTTCCAAAAAAAATTTAAAATTAAATTAAATTGAAAAAAGAATGTTAATAATACATAGTATGTATAAAAATCATACATAGGACAAATTAATTATATATATGACAATTATAATTTGTGTTTAATACAAATTCAAAAAACTTTCAATACCATTGGCAATTGTACTTATTTTCAAAGCATTTCCTTCAATCTCGCACTTTTGGTTTTAAAATATTTTATACAGTGAAAATATTATGAGGCAATACCTATCAAAGCCACAAACATCTACATATAAAATACTTTATAAACAGAATTGCCAGCAGTCAAACAAATTCAAAATAATTAGAATCATTCCCCTATTTCATTACAATTGGCTTCCGCTTCCACAACCTGCATTTGCATTGCCTGAGCAAATGCAAATTCAAAATTTTTTAATTGCCATCGCGAATAATGGTAATTCTTTTGCATTAGCATTAGATAAAGAAATTCAAATTAAAATCCAATGCAAATTAAAAAACAACATGTATGAAGCCGACCAACCGAATACAGCGAAGAAACTGTCTTATAAGACACAAATTGCACGACCGAAAATTACCACCGTCTTGTCCCAGGAACGTCAGTGTCACATTAAGAAGCTCTTTGTAGTCTGTACAACTGGGATCTTTTCCTAATTGTGGTTGACAAACATTTTTGACTTCTTTATCGTACAACCGAATACAGCGAAGAAACTGTCTTATAAGACACAAATTGCACGACCGAAAATTACCCCAGGAACGTCAGTGTCACATGAAGAAGCTCTTTGTAGTCTGCACGACTGGGATCTTTTCCTAATTGTGGTTGGCAAAAATTTTTGACTTCTTTATCGTACAACCGAATACAGCGAAGAAACTGTCTTATAAGACACAAATTGCACGACCGAAAATTACCACCGTCTTGTCTCAGGAACGTCAGTGTCACATGAAGAAGCTCTTTGTAGTCTGCACGACTGGGATCTTTACCTAATTGTGGTTGATAAACATTTTTGACTACTTTATCGTTTAGTTGAACAGACAATACCGTCGTAACCTCGTTAAAAATAGTTGGTGTTCGAGTTGGTCCCAAACAACCGCAAAATGATTAAAAATTGGTACCTCGGTCCACTGGTTTCAGAATGTTTTAATTCAAATACACTTCTTAAGACAATATCACAGATGTGGTGGCGACATGGAAGTTGAATCAACTTCCGGTCCAAAATTTTTTCCAAATGTATTGTAGCACCATTTTTTGGATGCAGTGGTGTCGAAATTCATATCACTAATTCGGTTTATTAGGTTCCACCTGATTAGTAACAACTGATCCATCAGTTCGCCATCCCAATGTATTATCACCAGTGAGCGAGCGCTAATTATCTTCGTAATAAAAACAAAGTGTAACCGACTAGTTGTGAAAATTTTAGCTACCAACTACTTAAAAATTATCATTAAAAGCATAATGTAGGAACAATAATAATAATCTGATCAATATCTACACCCAAAGCTTCTGCTGCTGCTGTTAAAGTGTGCACCGCTTTTCCATTGGGTACCTTAGCATCGTCGAGAGACGTGGTGCGATCCATTGCTTGCACCCTCTTTTGGCGCTTCGTTTCACCCAAACTTCTTAATTGACGTCTATAATAAAGTACATTGTAGGGTCCGAATTTTCATATTAGTGTTATTTATCAATGCATCAATCTGGTTTTCGAAAAAAATGCTCGTGTGAAACAGCTGTGAACTATGTTTTATAAACTGGTGGAAATACATGGAGAAGCAACAAAAAGTTTTGGCAATGTTTCTAGACGTTAAAAGAGCGTTCGAAACAATTGATCGAAATATACTGTTGGAAAAACTTTATAACTATGGAATTCAAGGGACTGAACTTAATTGGTTCAAGTCATACCTGACTAACCGAGAGTAAAAACCAAAAGTTAACAATGCAATATCGAGTACCATAAAAAACGAATTCGAGGTACATACCTCAGGGTTCGATTTTGGTAGCATTGTTGTTTATTTTATACATAAATGACATGCCAAAAATATTGGAAAAGAGTTAAGTAATATTATATGCGGATGACACTCTGATTTTTACGGAGGCGGACACGGAACAAAAATGTCTCGAAAATTTAGAACCATATAAATACTTGGCTTAAAATGAACAAACTAAAACTAAACGAAAGCAAAAACAAAAAAAATGGCCATTTATGTGAAATCTAGTTTGAGATCTAGATTAAGTGAAAAGTCTGTAGTTGGTGACTCTGTGGAATACTTGTTTGTTGAGATTTCTTCCTACGAGGCGAAAATATTGATTGGTAGTGTATATCGTCCAAATCGGAATATTAGCTTTGCAAATTTCTTCAACATGCTTGAAACATTGACGGTATCGTACACTGATATAATTGTTGCCGGAGACTTCAACTCCAACGTTCTGATAGAATCACCGCTTCTGGATGGCATTTCTTCCGTAGGTCTTTTGCCTATAAACATTTCTGTACCCACACATTTTACTCATACATCGAACTCTTTGCTGGATATGTTCTTTGTCAATAATAACCCTAAAGTTTTACTATATGATCAAGTTTCTGCCCCATGTTTCTCTACACAAGATTTAATCTTTATGTCATATGAATTTCGAATTGAAATATTGGATCAGAAATATTCTTTCAGAGATCTTAAAAATTTAGATTATCGACTTCTGGAGGAAAGCTTTTCTTGTGTTCAATGGGACTCTATTTATGACATGCCATCTGTGGATGATCAACTCTGCTTTCTACAGGATAATATCATTAGCCTTTATAGCACAACCGTTCCAATTAAAACTAGGATTAATCTCGCTAAGTCTAGGCCCTGGTTTTCGGATGTTATTAAGTCGGCCATTGAAAGGAGAGATACCGCCTATTTGAGATGGAAGAGGTTTAGAACACCAGAGCTCCACGAAGAATATCGGGATGCAAGAAGGGATACTAATGACAAAATCAGATTTGCGAAGATTGAATATTATTCTAGGCGCTTTACTTCAGCCTTAGGATCAAAACAAACGTGGAGGACAGTACGTGACATTGGAATAGGGAAGTCTGACGTAAACAGGAGTATTTTTGTCGATGTGAATGAACTCAATAAATCTTTTATTAATTTACCTTCAATCGAACCAAGTACTGACATATATAATTTTAACCCTATTGCCAATTTCGATAATTCTCTTGAATTTGCATGCGTTTAAGATATGTCTTTGGATTAAACAGATATGAGAGCTGTGCATCTTTTTCAAAAAGTTTATATGGAGTGACTCTCGAATTTCTGCTTAAGATACGTACATTAATATTTTTGCACAATATTATATACACTAAGGAACCGGCTTATCTATTTGACATTCTGCGTTTCGGAAGATCGAATAGGGGACTACTTCTCGTACCCATCAGACATCGGCGCTTAATATCAGAATATCTTTTAAACGCGCTCTTTTTAATCATTTTTGAAAATATTAATATTTATTATACAATATGTACTTTGCTAATATGTACTTATATGTCTGTTGAAAATGTCATTAATGTAATTTAAAAGCTTTTTTTTAATTCATATTAATTTTCAAATTCAATGTTTATATGTATCTTCTATGTTATGATGTACCAATGTAAATCACATACTATAATTATAAGATCTATGTATCTTGTTGTATGTGAGAACGTTAAATAAATAAATAAATAATGATTTGGATGTATTAAACGCCTTCTCCATCGTAAAATCCAATGCAACTGGATACGACAATAAGGATCCACGATTTGTAAGAATACTTTTACCTTTTCTGCTACCCTATTTCACTTTCTTTTTTAATTCAATTATCACAACCAGCAACTTCCCTAAACATTGGAAACATTCTAAAATAATACCAATACCTAAATCCAAGACTGAATACCTCCCAATTGCCATACCCTGTTCCTATCAAAAATTTATGAAAAAATTATACACAATCAAATGACGAAATACGTTAATAACCATTCGATGTTATCTGACAGACAGTCCGGTTTCCGTCCCAAACACAGTTGTATCACTGCTTTAGCAGAAGTCACAGAAAATATTAGACAGAATCTTGATGATGGTAATATAGCATTTCTTGTTTTATTAGACTACTCCAAGGCTTTTGACTCCGTTGACCATTCTATTCTTAGTTCTAAATTAAAGCAGTTGTTTAATTTTC
This sequence comes from Phaonia tiefii, assembly GCA_963931995.1. Taxonomy (NCBI): domain Eukaryota; kingdom Metazoa; phylum Arthropoda; class Insecta; order Diptera; family Muscidae; genus Phaonia; species Phaonia tiefii. The sequence goes on from OZ008368.1 coordinate 141,502,802, forward strand.
TTCAACTCCCACACGTTTACTTCAATCATATCTTACTGGGCGCACACAATCAGTATTTTCCAATAATTTAATATCAAAAGCTCTACCGGTTTCAAGAGGTGTTCCTCAAGGTTCGATCTTAGGTCCATTGCTTTTTCGATTTATGCCAATGATTTACCCGAACATCTTTCATTTTGTAAAGTGCATTTGTATGCAGATGATGTTCAGCTTTTGTTAAGTAGTCCGGTAAACCTTCTTGAGGAACATATTGATATGCTAAATGCTGATCTGTCTGGTATTCAAAGATGGGCAGTTGCTAATAGACTTTGTCTTAACCCGAAAAAGTCGAAATGTCTTTCAATACACAGGAGAAGTTATAAACCCACAGATGATTATAACATGGTAATAAATCAGGAGAAAATTGAAATTGTGCACCATGTGAAAAATTTAGGTATTGTATTTAACGACACCCTGACCTGGTCGAACCACGTTAATAACATTGTTGGTAACACATATTCAAAACTCCGATCACTCTGGCAAACACAATCCTTCACCCCCCTGAAAATTAGAACTCTCTTGGCAAAATCATATATTATGCCGGGATTGTTTTATGGTTGTGAGCTCTTCGGTAATTGCGATTCGTCTAGTATGCGTAAATTGACTGTAGTATTTTTTTTTTTTAAGTTGTCAATTTCTTTGAACATGATCTCTTTTTTATTTATTGTAAAATATTTGTACCTGGGTCTTTGCATTAATTTCTTCTTTATAGAAGATAATTTATGTTCCTATGTTAAAGTTTTTTTTTTTTTGTCAAATATGTTATCTGAACAATTCAAAATCCTGTGCTATAATTATAAGATTTAATCTTGTTGTGCAGGATATACACAAATAAATATGAAATATAAATCACTGTTTTATAAGGGGCTACATTTTTACAATGAACTGGCTGAGGACATAAAAACCGAGAGAAATATCTTCATTTTTAAAAGAAAAATTATATTTTTTGTTAGAAACAAAGTAAATTAATTATATGAAATAATGATATTTTATAAATCGAATAATTTGTAAACTAAAAAGTATACTAATACTACTTAAAAAAATAATAATAATAATAATGCTCCTCATTTCCGTTTCTTCAAACACTGATCACAATTTCATTAAGTAGGTATAGGAAGAATTATGTTAGAAAATATATATTTACCACTTATTTTTTTAATATTCTTAATTGTTTTAACTGTCGGGACTCCTCCATTTACTTTTGCTTTTGCGATCGTTTCTCTCGTCGGCACCCACCTTGAAATCTGGACGACCTTTCTTATTTTGTTTCAACAAAAATTGCCCATCTTCTTAAATGCTAATATTCTTTAGTGCGTCAGCATTCGTCAATAAAAATTGTCTCTTTTGCATGAGGTGTCCTCTTAGAGGAATATTTTCGAATTCGGTTCCATTTGTCGTACAACTTGATCAATTTTTCAGAGCATTTATGCGACTCACTTACTAGCTGGTGTGGGTACACTCAGGATACGTGTGAATCTGACCGAATACCCGAGATAAGGGTTAAGGCGAACTGCGTGACCCTAACGCCAACTAGAGACGCCTGGCAGAATGGGACCCTGACACCAATGCCAAATGGGACTTACTGCTACACGGATGGCTCAAAGCTAGGAGAAAAAACGGGTCTAGGATTCTTTATTGAAAATCCAGCAACCGAATCCCACCTACGGCTCCCGGATCATAATACGAACTTTCAGGCGGAAGTTCGGGCGATTACGGAGTGTATCAAATGGCTCGGCGATAATACTATCCCAGCCGAGGCAAATATATTCACGGATAGCCAAATGGCAATAAAGGCAATATCATCAGAAACGGTAAAATCTAGAACGGTCCTTGACTGTAAGAAGGTGATAAACGACTACTCTATGCACGGCAGACTCAACATCATCTGGGTGCCGGGGCACAGCGGGGTATTCGGCAACGAGAAAGCGAACCTCCTGGCAAAGAAAGCCAGGGAACTCCAAACGGTAAGCCTAGATGGAGCGAAACCCTTTGGGGTGACGAAGGCTGAGTTAAATAAATGGGCGGAGTCGGCACATATAGCCCAGTGGAACCGGGAATCAGTAGGCAGGATGACAAAGATCCTATGGGGAGACCCAGATGAATCGAGAACAAAAGGTTTGCTGAAACTGGGAAAAGCCGAAATGGGCAAAATGATGGGAGTCTTAACGGGGCATTCGGGATTACGAGCCCACCTGTACCGTATTGGACTAGTGGCGAACAGTGAGTGCAGGGCATGCATGGAGGACGATGAGACGTTGGAGCACTTCTTATGCCACTGCCCGGCCTTCACACAAGCTAGATCCAGATATCTTTCGGATAGTACGATACCGGACATGACCAAACTTATGGGTATGGACTGGAATAAACTAAGGAATTTCGTGAATAGCACCGAATTCCTATAAGGGACATAGTGAAGTGAAGTAGTAGGATAATCTTAGAGCGCACAACAGGTCGAACTTAGCGGCTTAAGTGTATGTCTTTACTGACATGGGAAGGTTTAGAGTGCTCCTTCTGAACACTCAACACCACGCCCCTCTTTTCGAACTAACTAACTAACTAACTACTAGCTGGTGTGCTAGTTGCCAAAAACTGATACCATATAAATTAACGTTGTATGTAGTTTCTGGTACCTTGTATGTACGTAATGGTAATGTACGTAATGGTAAATTGTATGTACTATTCGTGCAAATTATAGCGAATAAATGAGGACACCGATCCACGATCATCACTTGGGCCCATTTGCCCTTACTCTTTCTCTGCTCGTTTGAGTCGAAAACGTGCGTGCGAAAATACATATAACCAAATGCACGAGGCTTGCTCGGGGATACCTGGGTTTTTGTTTCTTCTTCGCATGTGCTCTCGAGTCGTATATTTTTTACGACTCATGACGATAGAGCGGGCTGTAAGTGTTCGTTTACGATGCTCGATGTATTTTTAATTTCGGTGATACCCCAATGCATAGACGGATTTAGTATAGACACATTAATTCTCTCAAAAAATTAGAAGTCATAGGTATGGTTGCAAGTAAATATTGGATGGTGGAAAGCAAGGGCTCAATAATACCAGATAGAGGCAATAGTAAACAACATCCAACAAAGGAACAACAACCGCATTTCGTGTTTTTGTGGCACAATAGTTGTGGCCGTCGGTGGTGCAATGGCTAGTGTGCGCGGCTCTTGTACTTGAGATCCTGGGTTCGATCCCTGCTCTGACCACCTAAAATTTCTTTCGGCGGCGGTCACCTCGCATAGTGGCGGCAACACTATCGAGTATATAGCCATGAAACTGTAGGTCCCAATCAGTGAGTATACAACCAGAAAGCGCACAGCTTACTGGTTGTGAGAAGTTCTCCCCAATTTCTTCATGAGATGTAATGGGAATCCATTTTTTTTATAGTTGTGTTAAATACAATACAAATGTATAGCAAAGATAAAAGTCAACAAAAAAGTGCAAAATACATTTAAATTTCACAGTTCTATACGAAAACGAAATGAAAAAGTTAAGTAAACAGTTCTTGTATCTCCAACTTATTTAAGTTAATTTTTGCCGAATTCCTCTCATTTCCACAAACCTACGACGAAGAGTGTGAAATGAAACGTCAGATGAGAAACCATGTCTATACTAAACTCGTCTATGTCCCAATGTAGCATTAAACTACTGATCCATTGCAAATCCAAATCTAGATTTCGTTCACCCAAACATCTGTTTTTCAGTACAATAATTCACTGCTACTAACCAAGTGAGAGAATGCTGCTGCAATGTGAATACAGTATAACCACCTCTTATATTACATTGCATTTTTTAGAATTTCGTTTTGTGTTTGACTTTTAAATTAACGAATTGACAAATACAAAGGAAGAATTATCGGATGAAGCCAAGTTAACAGTTGATGTTAACTTATATACATAGGTTACGAAAAAAAAAAACTTATATATGTAGGTTACGAAACATAATAATGTTATTTGAAATTTGGACAAATTTATTACCTCGGATCTGCCGTTAACAAAAACAACAACGTCAGCCTTGAGGTCAAGCGGAGAATTGTGCTTGCGAATAGATGTTATTTTGGGCTAAGCAAGCACTATAGAGTTAAAGCCCTCTCTCGAGTAACGAATGTCCAACTATACCAGACTCTCATACAACCTGTCTTGCTTTACGGCGCAGAATCCTGGGTCTTATCGCAAGCAGACGAAACATATGTAGGAGTCTTCGAGAAAAATGTATGGTTCTATAGTGCACAACGGAGAGTATGCGCTACGCATGAACCATGAGCAGTAGAATGGATGAAGACGAACCCGCACGAAGGGTTTTCGAAACCAAACTCAAAGGAAGACGAAAAATGTTATCTTCGTTTTGTAAGGTCGCGGGGTTGTTCGAGACAGGATAAGTTGATGTTGAGATAGTAGACGGTAGCGTCTGCTGCAAAAACCCCAAAACATGAAATGTTGACCATAATAGACGTTTGGACCTTTACTGAGAATTTTACTTTGGCAAGATAAAGTCCCTTCCGTCAGCTTGAGTAACATATGTACTTTGTTTTTGTACATATACTTGTATTGTTCGTATACATAGATACATTTGTGTAGAGTATAGATAAAAAATATTTCCTATTACATCCCATGAAGGAATTGGGGAGAACTTCTCAGAAGTCTCTTTATAGTTTTATAGTCACTGGTTGGGATCTACAGTTTACACCGGTTCCGAACAGTATTTTGAGAAGCTTTTTCATGACTAAGTACTCGATAGAGTCACCGTCACTAGCGGAGGTGACATTATTATCACTAATAACAATATCTAATAACAAAAATACACAAAGTTCATGTTGTTGCAGCCTACAATTACAACAACGTCTACTGCTACTACTTGCTGATTTTGTACTTTAAGACATTGGTGGTACCATTAGTTTTAAGGTATTGATTGTGCCAAAAATTGTACAATTGTACCAAGATTTGCATCCCTGAGAGGCATTGAACTAGACAAATATAATAAATAATTACAGGCATGTCCATAGGATTTTATTAACCGCTATCGCTAAGATAACGATGTTTAATAAGTTCTTGGACGAACTGCTTATTTCTGAGAGAACATGGTTAATAACACTCTCGTGGGGACTGTTCTTTTAATTGTTCAGACAAAAATTAAAATCACGTTCGAAAAGGGTGATTCTAGGAACACTGAACTTTCACTACAATGAAAATAAAGTCTCAAATGAATTAAAAACAGAATGCGTGTCCGAACACACCCGTATTTAATACATACACCCAGCGAAATAAATATAAAGGCAGCACCATTTTTTGTTTTTCCCAAATGTTGAGATGAATTTTCAACTTGTTATTTTATATTGTATTAGGCCTTTCAAAATAAAATACTTTTCACCAAAAATACTTTGAGAATGACTTCTTCAAGGTGAATCAACAAAAATAAACTAATTACTAGTGCGAAATATTTATAAAGGCAAAAGGTTTTTTAAATATTTTACAAAGTTTAGTAAGGCGTATGATCTCCATTAACGCTTATAACTTATACTAAGCGTCTTGATATTCAGTTTATCAACGAAGAAATATGCGCAGGATCAGTTATCTCCCATTTTCTTGAATTGCTACCCTTCGATCCTTGACATTCTTCAACTGGCGGCCTGGGTGGTAAACTTGGGTAGTAAAATAGACCAGAGGTTCTCGATCGGATAAAGACCAGAACTAAGTGCACGCCAGTCAAGAGTTGGTATTATTTCTGGACTCCAGAAACTTTGGAGTTTTCTTAGACCGATGTTCTGCTGCGTAGTCTGCTAGATGATCAATTCTGGTACACCAATTTCCGCTCCAGAATTAACTAAGACGACATCCAATTGTCGAATATAATACACGGTGTCCATTTTTGTGAAAATGATACATATTGGAGTGGTTCCTCTATAACTCATACGTGCCCAAACCGTAAGGGACCCACCCCCAAAATTTCGCATAATTTTTGGAAAAACCTCTGGAGCGCCAATATTTGTCCGAGCCATCAGGTCCTTCCAAATTTAATTTTTTCCATCGGCGAATATTCACTCCTCATCCAAAAATCTGTACATTTCACCGAATTTAAATCTGCCTAATTCGTGTATTGGTTTGAGACCAAGTTTTGCATACTTTTTCCAATACGACAGTTTCAAGTCGCGTTTCATTATTTGTTGAACACGACCCAACCTTGCTCCCAATCTCAATTCAGTAATAATTTCCTTTCCACCGATGTTTTCTTTAACATTAGCCTTTTTTATCTCTATTTTTGCCGCTTTCACTGATCAGCAGTGTCCTTCCTGGTCGTTTTGTGTTTCCATATTGACCACCCTATTTTATAAAATTGTCAATGACACAGCTAGATCTTTTCAATTGCCTCGAAATTTCCCGATTGGACAGCACTTCATCATGATAATCTTAAAATTTCCCCTTTCTTCTTTACTTATCTACTTTGCACCAGTCATTTTATATAAATTCATATTTTTTTTTTAATTTGACCGACGTTAATTTTAGAACAATAAAATAACAACCAAAGAAAACTCATTTCTGTTTAAATTCCTAGTTACTATTGTTCGAGTACCTGTTCTTTTTCATGTTGCCTTTATACATATTTCGCACTAGAAATAGAAAAAAACAACGTCCCTTCTCAGCTAACTTGTAAAAGAGATCGAATGTTTACATTCTCTGACATAATATACCTAGTGACTCATATATTTATTAAAATTCTACACCAAAAACGTAAGACAATAAGCCACTCTGATTTAGAACAATTTAAAATTTTTCAAACTGAAGATATACTTGATTCTCGCTCTGCAATTCTCATAAATCTGCATTATTCTGCAAAATGGTGCTTCATGTTCATATGGTTATAAGTAAGCATTATTATAAGATATATAGTATTTTGGTCACCGTAACCGATATGGTTAAAAATTCTGGTCTGAACAAAAAATAACAATTATTTTCGGTCCCTGCTTTTATTATATTTTTGTGTGTGACTGTTATGTACCCCTTTTAGTTTTATTAAGAGCTGTGTTATGAGAGTACTAACTAGATGTACAGTGGCGAGCAGATGTGGATACATTCTAATCACATTTGACTTTGAATTGCCGTAATACCCATAAAACCTATCATACTTCTTTATTAATCCTAAAAAACGAAAACATAACTAGATTTTGACAATATTTAATGCACATGAGTCAAAATGGCACATGAGTCAAAAGCAAACGCAATATTTACCATTATTTGAATTATTGTGAAATTCAACAGAGTAAATACTTTTTGTGCCATTAGCTGGATACTAAATTTTTCGCAAAAATATTCACTTCGTGACAAAATTAAACCGAATCAATGAACTGACAAAAAACGGTGTTTCAACCCGTAGAATTGCTAAAGAAGTGGGTGTTTGCCATCGAACATTGCTGCAAGTTAGAACAAGACCTAATGTAGAGCCGCCAGAAGCCAGGAAATCGCGACCAAGATTGCTCACCAATAGAGATGCTCGAGCTATGAAACGGGTAATACCTACCGAGCATGTGACAACACCTACAGAGGCTGCAGCAGCCATAAACAAACCCATTAGTGGGTGGAAAGCACGTAGAACGCTTCGACAAATTGGGCTGGCAACGGCAGAAAATCGGAAGAAACCAGCATTATCCGCGAAAAATGTATCGGCGCGTCTCAAGTTTTCCAAAGAGCACAAAAAGTGGAGCGTCGACGACCGGAAGAGGGTAATATGGTTGGACCAGTCGGATGGTAAGCAATATTTCTGGCACCGCCCATATGAAACGTTGAAGAAGCACCAAGTCAGAGAAACAATGAAGCATGGGGGAGGTAACTTGATGGTGTGGTGTTGGTTTTACTTGGTGGCATATCGGCCCATTGGTAAAAATCGACGAACTAATGAAAAACAAAGATATCTTCGGATTTTGGTGCATAAATTACTCAAAAAGCGCGTATTCCGAGGATGCAATTTTATTCCAGCATGATATAGATCCTAATCATACGGACAAAATTGTCAAGCAATGGCTCGCTAGTCAAAAATGTAACACAATGTAGTGGCTAGCACAAAGCTCGGATCTTAACCCGATCGAAAATGTATGGGTTTTGTTGAAAAACTACAGGCTACATACGAAAATTCACCACAGAACTTGAACGAACAATGGTGTCGGGTACATGCGGAGTGGGTCAATATTCCAAAGGAACACATCGAGAAACTGGTTAAAAGAATGGTCAAACGAATAAAAAGTGTGATTAAATCCAAAGATTGTTGGACAAAATACTAAACAACGTGATTAAAAACATTTAATTTTCGAACGACCAGAAGTGGATACATTGGTTTTTTTTCGGTTTAAGTTCCAAATGTAATTTTTTTCATTAAATATTGGTGAATCCAGTTATGTTTCATTTTTCTAGAATTAATAGAGAATAAATATAAAAAAAAAAACTTGGCAGAAATTGTTGTATTTTTACGGGTTTTACATCTGAACAAAGTGAAATGTGATTATTATCGTGTAAGACGTCAAACTCATATGTAGTTTGTTTTTATATGTTTTTGTATTCCTGTGTTGTTGCTATACTTACGGATATAGATTGACAACTTAGGCGATTGAAACAAAAACAAAGTGCCTGTTTTAGCTGCTACAACAACAAACCGACATCTGCTACTGATTGGTGTTTATTTGGTGATGATATACAGTGTTGGAAAAAATAATAGGGACACCGATGTTTTTCTAATATTTTTTTTATTTTTTCTATAATATTTAAATATTTAAATTAATTAAATTAAAAGCGTTAAGTACTTCATATACGCTAACAAAAAATATCAAACTCCAATATGATTTTCAAATAAATAATTACAAAATTTAATTTTTTGTTATATGGTCTTGGAAAAAATAATAGGGACAAGAATTAAAACGTTGCTATTTCTATAGAATACTATTTTAGTTTTAAATTATTAAAGTAAAATATTAATATTTAGTGGTAGATCCTTTTGCATTAATCACTGCTTGGCATCTGCGAGGCATAGATTCTACAAGATGTAGGCACGTTTCCATCGGTATGGAGTACCAAGCGTTCTTAACTTTTTCCCACAATTCCTTGTGGATTTCTGGAGTCCAATATTGCTTTTTAAGACGCCCCGGAGGTGTTCAATGGGGTTAAGGTCCGGAGATTGTGAGGGCCATTCCAAAATTGTTACGCTTTTCTCTTGGAGCCAGGTTTTAACCAGTCTGGAAGAGTGCTTTGGGTCGTTATCATGCATGAACTGCCAACTAAGTGGCATTTCTTTCTCGGCAAACGGAAGCATTTCATTATTTAGAATGCCAACATAATCGACAGCACACATCTTGTTCTTAATCCAAAAAATAGGACCCACTCCGGATGCAGAAAAACAGCCCCATACCATCATTGACCCGCCACCATGTTTCACAGTCTTTTTGGTGTACTTGGGATCATATTCTTTGTTCTTCGGTCGACGGACGTAAGTCTTCCCGTCAGAACCAAACAAATTAATTTTTGTTTCGTCTGACCAAAGTACATTTTTCCAGTTTGAACGGTGTTGGTGTTGCTTTGCGAAAATTAATCTCTTTTGTATATTTTTTTTGCTCAACAACGGTACTTTCCTTGGGCTTCTTCCCATTAATCCTGCGTCCATGAGCCTGTTTCTTATTGTCCGACTGGTAACTGGTGCATTTAAACTCAGTTGTAGTTCCTTGGAAGACATAAAAGGGTAGTTTCTTGATAGGCGCACTAAATGTTGATCGAAACGGGATGATGTTTTCCGCTTTCTTCCTCTCGTTTCCATAGTGCGTTTTGAATGGATAGCATTAAAAACTTTGTTCCTCGAAAAGTTCATGATACTTGCTATTTCTCTAATAGATTTTCCCGCATTGTTTAATTTTTTAATCACTTTTTTCTCCTCTTCGGTTGTATGAACTCCGCGACCCATTTTTAAACACTAATTTGTCAATTTACAAAGCACATGTTGCAACAAAGCAAGCAAACGATTATTAACCGTTATTTTTCTCTCCTCTCAGAGATTGAGCTAAAACTAAAATAGTATTCTATAGAAATAGCAACGTTTTGATTCTTGTCCCTATTATTTTTTCCAAGGCCATATTACAAAAAATTAAATTTTTTAATTATTTATTTGAAAATCATATTGGAGTTTGATATTTTTTGTTAGCGTATATGAAGTACTTAACGCTTTTAATTTAATTAATTTAAATATTTAAATATTATAGAAAAAATAAAAAAAATATTAGAAAAACATCGGTGTCCCTATTATTTTTTCCACCACTGTAAATACTTAGCTTAGGTTTAGGACGCGTGACAATAAGATACAACTTATCATCACTACACTCGGAAGTCGATCGACCCATTGTGGTTGACCATATATGAGGAGAAAAAAGAAAAAGGGGCGAATATAAAATGCTTCTTAAATAGGACAATGATCCTAAACACATAGTCGACTCGCAAAAAGGTGGTTTGAACACAATAATATCTATGTTATTGTATAAATTTGTATTGTGATGTCAAAGAGGAATTTCACCAGTAAAACAAAAAAAAATATAACGGGTTTAGGTGCGCAAAAATACCTGTGAAGGGTGCAAAACACTAGTTGACTCCATGAAACGCCGTTGTGAAGAAGTAAGAAGCAACAAAGGCAGGGCAACAAAGTATTAAATTCAACTTAATTTCTTTTTGTTTTATTCCCACAAAAAACAAAGAGAATGCAAAGCAACAGACGCATGTACATTCATACATGTGTCACAGTTTGACAATCTGTCTTTCGCAGTCGGACAAGTCTGTGTTCTATATAGGGGTGGGTCACCCTTATCATTTAGGGGTATGAAAAATAGATGTTTTCCGATTCTGAGACCTACCCGATATGCACAAAAAATTTCATACAAATCGGTCCAGCCGTTTCGGAGTTTAACGCCAAACAATCTGTGATCGCAGTCGGGCACTGTGTTTAGATGTATTCACTTGGTGAGTTAAGTCCCTACCCGCGCCTATAGATGTTAACACATCAAAAAATATATCTTTTCAGTTTTTGTTATCACTGCTAATTTTTTGACGCGTGTTATTTCCGTAGTAAATTGTTCATAGTGCTTAAGCTCAACGTTACAAAAACATTGGTTTTTATTTGGAGGGAGTCAAATTAATAATGTCACAAAACTAAATTTTTTTCCTTATCGACATTTGTTATTGGCGCTGCTATTTTTTTGACCTCACCTGTGCTACGTATGTAATTTTAGTCAATTTTTTGAACAGCACATACAACTGCGGTCATAAAACAGCAACGCCAAGATATAAAATTTGGACCAAGAATTGTAATTTTCTTCGGGAACCTAGAGTTGTTGCTTTGATTTAAAGATGGTAGTATGCAGTTCTTATTTTTACTTCAAATAAAAAACAATGTTTTCGTAATGTTGAGATTAAGCCTTAAGAACCATTTATTTCAGAAATGACATCAGTCTAACAAATAGCAGTGCTAACAAAATCTTAAAATATATTCTTTAATTCACTATAAACGAAGTTATATCAAAATAGTAAGTCAGTGTTTTAAACCTTAAATCAGGTATTTTTGCCCATTCCTCTTTAATTATGCACATAAGCTCATAATTCATTACCGATTTTACTAGTGAGACCTCATTTGTGACATCACACTACCAATTATCGATTAAATCGTGATCCGGTTGACAGTGCGGGTCATACCGTAACATCGATAATATTGTGATTAAATCGTGATCCGGTTGATCGTATTTTTTCAAGTCGGCTTGTTTGTTTTGGATCATTGTCCGGCTAAGGGACGCATTTATGAGTCATTTCATATTCTGCATATATATGGTAGCTTATTATTTTGTAGTATTTCTACATATTGGGCGGCATCCATGGTAGTTGTGAGCTCCATAATATGAAAAACACACCAAACCTTTGCACTTGATACTCTTTTTTTTGAAACTTTTGGAAGTATGCTTGATGACATATTCCGTATTCGGTGGTCGACGCCTTACGAATTGTCGAGACCCTGCATCACCCATCAAAAGAATTTTGGAGTTATCTGTCCACAACATTATTCCCCACTTTTGTGTTGGCATATGACCATCTTTTGGTAACACGTATTTTTTTAAAGTGAGACTTTCTCGTATTTATTGCGTACGTATTATTATTATCATTTATTGTCATGCGAGCGATTTCTATGGGCAAACATTTCCTTTTTTTTGCCGGTGGCAGGTGTTAGTGGTGGGGTTGTCGGTTTTAAACAATTTTATTCGGTAAAGGGTTACAGAGTATATCAAAGGTTGTCCTCCTCATGTTTCAGACTTTTTCTCACATAATATATTTCATTTCTAACAATTTCCCTATATTACTTCCCTCAAAAAATATTTTTTTATTTTTTATCGGGAAAAAATTATTTTAAAAAAATTGCGCTATTTTTTAAAATAATTTTTTATTTTTTGTTTTCGTGAACTTTGACCCTTGAAATCTTCGGGCGATAATGGGTTAAAGGAACAAATGATGTCATATTTTTTAGCTTAATGTCTAAACTAGACAATAACGGGTGAAATTATGTATGTTGTGTACTATTCTGAGATAATAGGTTTTTTCCTCAAAAAGTGGGGTTATAAAAGTCGAATATTGGATATAGGCTCGCAATGGGTTAATAAATCCCAGTAAATAAATATTATGGAGTTTTGAAGGCATTTTCATAAGCTTTCCAATGATACCCATATTGTCGCAGTCCGTCAACATATGTGGAATATATGGGGGGATATACATACATATGTTCAAATTTTGGAGGCCCGTAATTCGGGAAGTATGGGTTTCCCCAGAATGATAAGGTCTATGGAGTGATGATAATTTGGACGCGATACGAGAGAGGCCCTTAAACTTAACTTAAGCCATAATAAAATACGTTTAGAACAAGCGTGTGATGCTATTATTTTGGCCGCAACTGTATCTATACCAACAGTAAAGGTAATCAGCATCCCAGCGGGCAAAAAACCGAGCCTTAGCGAGTGTTACGCTAAATGCTCGCAAACGGGCTCAGAAACGAGTATTTTCCGGACCAAAACCGGGGGAGAAATTAAACTCGCCCAAATGTTCGCAAACTGGTTTAAAAACGGGTGCTAAACGGAAGAAAAAAGAGAGAGAAACATTGTTGTCGTTTTGTCGTGTGGCAAACAGAGGCACACACGTGCAGGCACACGACACAACAATAAAATTTTGGCAATTGCATTTTGTTTTGTTTTTCGTGTTGTTCTCGCAAAAGATATTGCAAAAGTCTCGCAAACGAATCTCTTGCAAGACATCGTAAACGAAACTTTTGGTGCCGTTTTCGGATCTGTTTTCGAGTTTTACCCGCAAAAGTTTCGCGTAACTCTCGTATGCGATATCGTATACGAAGTTTTGGTCCGCTGGGATGTGCAAAAACAAAATACATACGAATGTGACAGTAATAAATAAATGCACTCTACCTGAAAGTACAGTGATGTGAAAAATAATAAAGACACAAATGTCCAGCAATGTTTGATCAGAAAATAAGTAAAATGAGAGAATTGCTAAAACATAACTGTATTAATTTTCAGCTAATATATTACAAAAACAAGTTCCGTTACAAAAATTCATAGAATTTGTATACATTTAATAAAATTAGGTTGTTAGGCAGAGATCAGTTGGTTTTGGTTGTGCGAATTAATAAGGTCAGTTTGTCGATTAACTAAAATAAATTAATATCAAAGCTTTTGAAAGTTATTTTTTCCATTTATTTCATCGAAAGAGATAAAAAATGATTTAAACATTAAAATTGACTCATCAACAATTCGAAAAACACTAATTAAAGAGAACCTTAGAGCTAGAAAGTACCAACGTTGTCGAAGAAGAACGTACAACAAAGGCTAAAATTTGCTGAAGAGCACGCATGCTGGCCTCAAGAAAAATGGAGAAATATTCTCTGGTCGGATGAGACAAATATTAATTTATTTAATTCGGATAGGGGTCTTCATACTGTAAGACCAATTAATACGGAATACAACCCAAAATACACTATTAAGAGGTTAAAGCACGGCGGTGGTAACATTATTGTTTGGGGGTAATTTTCTTACTATGGTGTTGGGCCACTGTATCGTATACAGGGCATTATGAAAGCAACAGATTATGTTGACATTCTACAAAGTTGTATGCTTGCTTATGCCGAAGAAAATATGCCACTGCGATGGGTGTTCCAACAGGACAATGACCCCAAACATACGGCAAGGGGCACCAAGACGTGGTTTGTGAATAATAAGATCAATTTATTAGAATGGCCTGCTCAGTCTCCCGATCTAAATCCGATCGAGAATTTGTGGAATATAGTGAAAACTTCAATTAGAGGAAAGTGCCCCACGAATTGCGATCAGCTATGGGAATTAATTCAGACTGCGTGGAATGATATACCGATTTCAGTCTGTCAAAACATTGTTGACTCTATGCCCCGACGAAGCCAAGCAGTTTTAAAAAACAACGGCGCTTCAACAAAATATTAACCACTGGAAAACAGTATTAATTGTGGATCTCTCCTTTTTTTTAATGTAATATACTTTTTTAGGCAATAACACGAAGTGTCCTTATTTTTTTTCACAGGGTAAATTTGTATTTTAAGTTAAATTAATTAAAAAAATTTAAAATAAAAACAACGATTTTAAAAAACGCAATGGAACTCGTTTTTTGTAATATATTACCTAAAAATATGTAGTTATTTTTAGCAATTCTCTCATTTTACTTATTTTCTGGTCAAATATAATTGCTGGACATTTATGTCCTTATTATTTTTCACATCACTGTATATTTTCGTCTTTTCTAAAAGAAAAAGACTATTTTTATTAGTCTAGTGAAAACTAAGAAGTATTCACTAATTCGATTTTAATTGTTTGTAATGAAATTTTAACTATTTATTAAAAAAAAAAAACAGGAGACAGTTTTCTTGATTAGTAATGTTTAGTTTAATCCGCGGTTTCAAATATTTTCATTGCACACAAAACTTCATTGTCGTCTGCGTACTTTCGGTAATATTTTCTGCTCAGTAAATTCGTTCTTTCTCAAAAATAGTTACTGCAACTTTTTACTAAAAAAGTACGCAGACAAACCTAATCGTTAGAATTTGGTGAGAAGTATCTGAAGACCAAAGACAAATTTACTGATACCATCTCGTAACGAAGGACTTAAGATTGTGTGGAGCGATATATCTATAGCAGAACTACTTAGTGAATATTTAAACCGGTTGATCAGATTCGACCGTGGATTTTATCTTTTAACAGCTGTTATTCCCAAAAGTAATCAGAATATCAAACTATACATCTCCTCAAGCCTGAAACCTGAAACCAAATCACAACTGTTCAAAATAATCAAGTTTTCTTATATCGAATTGACAACTACAAAATGTAAAGAATAAAAAATTAAACAAATATAATAATTTTTAAACACCATATATTTCAAAATAAAAAACGAGGAAGATTTCGTATTAGGTTAATCAAAAAACGAACATCTATTAAATCTTGTATATTACCGTAAATACAAATATTAAGTCCTCACTCAATTGATAATGCGAAATATATGTAAATGTCAAATGAGCACAACAAAAAAAAAAAAAAAAAAAAAAAGGAATACAAAACGAATACACCAGTGATTCAAGAAAAGGAGAAAAACACTCCAGAGAATTCGAAGCGCACAAACAAAGAACAAAGGGCTGACGGCGCAGCTCCGCCCGCTGCTCCGACGAAGGCGTCGTCGTAACAGCGACAGGCACACCCAAACTTAACCAATCAACAGGGATAAGGGGAACAACTATACAAAACATACGACATACATACTATGAACATTTGTGTATTTATACGCACCCTTACTGTCTATGAAGAACCTTTCGCAATTTAAACTTTAATCATTGAAATAATGCATATAAAATAATTAATAAACAGTCAAAATTATTGAAATAGTGATTTCAGACATATTTCTACGAGGTAACCAGTTAGGATTTCTCTCAACACGGCTTTTCCTGCAGCAACCATGTACACTATTTTTCTACATACATACATACAATTTCGCAGGATTACTTTCAATTTTGCCGCTTGTAGAACATTGGACCATTTTGGTTTTGTGCATTTTCACTTTTAATTTATTTACCTGTTAACGTTTCTATCCCAGATTTGTATTGAAAATCCAAATATTGTCTTAAAATAATGTATTTCGAATACACAAAATTCTTCTCAAAACTGCCAAATGTCAAACAAAAATGTCTTCTTTTTTAAGCGAGTGTAACTAAAGGAATAAAGTGAATTGCTTGAGGCGGCACTCCAAATGCACGCCCAGAGTTGCATTGCAAACGTACCCTTTGTTTCGGGTTACCATGGTGTAGTCTACAAAATTATACCTTTTTTGAAGCAAATTTCTCTTCCGCATTATGAAATATTTCTTTGACACAACACAACAAAATGATATATTTACAGTGGTTTTTTCGTGGTTTAAAAATCAAGGCGCATTAAAGAGGTGATGTTATTACAACAACAAGCGTACAAAAATAGTCATTAATTTTGTCTGGTATTTTTTCAAAAGCAAATTAGCCGAAATGTACACCAACAATAAAAGTTCAAAAACAAAATACATTTGAATTTCATTAACACGAAATACTTGACGTTAAAAAAATAAATTGAATGTTCTAATGTCACCATCACTTCAATCATAGGTAAAACATTACAGAGACCATGATAAAATTATCTATCAGTGAACGCGTCAGCCCAGCTGATTTGTGATTTTTTCATTTTTACCGTGGGTACACTGTAAAATTCGGGTTTGTTTCTATTTGTTTGTTAATGAAATTCAAAGAATTTCAATCAAAATGCATTTTAATAGCATAGATTTTGTATCAAGTAAGGCAAGATTATACAATTTTACACATTTTGTGTACATAGTGTCTTTCATTATTCAGCTAATTTTGACAGCTTAACCACGGAAATGATAATGCGACTACCTAATAGATAATTCTACCATAACAGAGACGTTAAATCTCTTACACGGGGGTTACACGGTCAATTTTTGCCTTTCAAGTTTCAAAACATTCACACTTTTTTTTACTAATCCACTCACACTTTTGCTTGCTTGCAACATAGAGTAATCTCATACTAGAGACAATATTTGGCTCATCTGACGTTTCCTTTCACACTCTTCTTGATGCGGTCGGTGGGGACCATACACCAGGTGGAATTACAATAACTTCTTGCTTTAATTTTTCATGTCATTTTGGAGAAAAACTGTGAAATTAAAATGTGTTTTCAACTTTTTTGTTGACTGTTATTGTTAGCATACATTTGTGTTTTATTTAACGCAATAATTTTAACACACAAAACGAAATAACGTTGTTGTTATTTTGTTCGTTGTTTTAAACCATTGCCTCTATCTGGTATTAGTAGAGCAATTCTTTTCAACATCAAACGTAAATATCACACCAGGCCAAATGTCATAAATTTAGTGGGAGAACTATTAGATCTACTATAAGTATTAATCTATGGCTTTCAATTTCTCTTTCAAGTCGTGTGTTTCAATTTTCTTTCAAGATAACAGCTAATTACATTTGTTACGACCAGTTTATCGATTTCCATGTTACAAATATTATTTCTACGTTTACAAATATTAAAATATTATAAATAATTAAAAATACTTGTGAGTAGAGGTAATAAATATAATGTGTTGCGATTCATAGATCTATACAGAAGCCATGAAGTTTTATGGAACATGAATATTGCTTTCAAGTTGCGTGCAGCCTACGTCACAGCTATCAATTCTCATGAATTGTGACAAGCAGTATGTGTACAAAACAAAAACTTGAAAGTGTGGCTGAAGCGTTAATAATTTCAACTTCGTGGTATTGTTTAGAGTATCCAAAACCGACAAAAAAAGCGGTTAACCAGTTTTGCAATTAGCTCTGTGCCGGCTTTTCAAAAAACGTAATTTGCAAACAAACCGAAACCCGATCAGCTAACCGGATTTTCGTCTGTGTTATAATCCTAAAAATTAATAATAAATTACATGATATTCGAATTTTAATAAAACGGTGGAATTAAGAAACACGGTTTCTATTATATGGCATTTACACCAAACAAGATTAACGCATTTCGAAGGTTAAATCCGTTAATCTGCGATAACCCAGTAGATTACTCATACAATTTTAATCTGTAAAAACTGAAGTTTAACAATTAATCTCATTTTAAACTGCTGTATATTTTGATGCACCACTGTTAGTTACTAAAAAAATTCAACCATAATAAAAACATACACAAAAATCAACTGTCTGACAAACGGAAGCCGATCGAAAATTTTTCAACGAAACTTTTTTGAAGCCCACGTCGCCGCCGACGTAAAAGAATCTTCTTGGTTTAAACTGACTGGCCCGATTTTACCCACTGGCCCAATTTTAAAGTTTCAGTTATTTCAAAAACAATCCAAATTTGCACAAAACTGACAAAACCAATAGCCACCAACTTAATTTTTCTGTTGTGACGCTTACGGCAAGTTTTTAAGTGGGTAGTTAACTATGGGATTACTTAATCTTAATTCTAAGTTAATTAGAGGTTAACTTTGCATTTTGTTTTTCAGTGGTGAGTTAATGTAAGTCGTCATATTGTTAACGATTATGGCAACCCTTGTATTCTTATTGGAAAAACCAACTAGTTTGGGATAAATACCAAAACAACAAAGAGGAACAAACAAAACAGAATTATGTAAAATAAGAAATAGATGCATAAAATCGAAGTTATTTTAACAAAAATGTATATAAAACTATATAGGCGCAACCATTTAACGATCTAGATTCAACGTATGAGTATAAATAGGCAAAACAGAAGCATATATTAAATACAATCTAACATTTCTCATTTTGACAGTCAGTAATTTGATTGAAAAAATTATATGGTTCTGACTAAAAGTTAACCAACCAACATTTTGGGTTAAATCCTAGTTAAACAATGACTGAAAAACACACTTCGATGTTTTCGAAAAACTGCCCATAAGCTATCGCCACTTACGACTTTCCAAATAAAACAATCCAGACTTAATAATACGAAATGTGGCAACATTTGATGTAATGGGAAAAAAATATGCGATGCGGCAAAACCTTTGTAGCTAGTGCCAAGAAATACATGGTAGCAGCATATGCTGTTGTAGTTGTGAGCAGCAACAACACACATTTTTTTTGTTCATTCGGTTTAGTTGTCAAACTCTACACAAAAATATACCAACAATACAAGAATACAAAAAAGTATAAAAAAAAAATACATATGATTTTGACAAGTGAAACGAAAAATGACATGGAAAAAATTTCATCACCTGTTTAACCGACTACACCTGGTAGATAATTCTACCATGATCAATATGTATACCATAGATAAAGGAAATAAGTAGATATCCCACAGGCGTTGTGAAGTACTGCTACTAGGTGCTGTGTTGTCGTTTTGTAACTTTCATTGACGTTTCTCATAACATTCACTGACGTTTATTCAACAGTGTGGGACATTTTTTCAACACAAAAATAGAATCATTTTCCAGGTTGTGCTATTCAAACAACTAATTTAGTTTTTTTTCTTGTCGTTGTGTTCCCCACTTTCTACTTCAAATGCATTTTGATTATGAGCTTTTTTGGTGTACTGTTATTGTTGGTATTCGTTTGTGTTGACTTGTACAGCATCGGCCCACTAAACAGAACAAAAATGCCTGTTGATGTTGCCTACAACACTTACTGCTATCACCTGTTCTAAATACATCTCGCAAGGTATATCTTATTTGGGATCAAATGTTATAATTATTGCTTTCAGCTCCATCTTGAAAATATCCCATTGAACAAGAAATTTCCCAAGGAGTGTGCGATATCTAGTTATTTCCTTTATCTATGATGTATACCATTTACCGAGCGTTGTTGTGTACAATTTAGTTCCAATTTTGTTTCCTATCGGAAATAAAAGTCTATCCTTCAAACTTAGATATATACAAGTGTACATAGTCTTCCATTAAACAAAATAATTGTAATGACCTTAAAATGTGTAAAAGCTCATTCACACTGACACCGAAAACATTTTCAATGTTGTTTTCGGTCAAAAACTCGCTAAAAATAAAGGTTTTCCCATACAAAATGAAAGCGCGTTCACAGCGTATTTTTGTCAAAAACACGCTGAAAAACTCAAATTATCAATACAACCATGTGGTAATCAGTTCCTGGTGATTTTTTTACTAGTGAAAGAAGAAGAACTGACAACTATTTGTTTGCATTGAAAGACGGACAGTGAAAATATTTAATTTCACAAAATATATATATAAAATATATATATATATAAAATGACACACAAAATAAATATAAGCACACGGCAAACTGGACATTATTGCGAACGAAAAAGGCTTTTATTTTTAAGTTAGAATTATCGTGTGCAGTTTCCATTTTGAAAATTTGTTGTTTTTGTTATTCAAAAATTGCAAAACAACGTACACGTCAAAAAGCAAAGTGTGAACGGCCAAGTTTTCAATGCGAGTTCAATGCGAGTGGGAAATTGAAATGCCACTTAATATCGGTTAGCTGTCCCGTACAAATTAAGCTATAATTAACTTTAGCGGGGTAAAAAAACACACTTAATATCACAAAACTATATCTTGCTACTATAGGAATATGGACATGTCGAAATTTCCGTCCTCCGAGCAGGTCATCTCCGAATACGAAGAAGCTTTGCTGCTGGAGGGATCAGGTTGACAAATCCCTGCGTACACTTGGTATTGCCAACTGGAGAAATAAAGCAAAAGATCGAACTGGTTGGCGAAGTATGTTATCTCCGTTTTGTAAGTAAGTTGTTGTTGGATGAGGAGCCCACAATTCCTATTAACCAGTCCTCGGCTGACGTAGCCCACACTCATCAGAAAACCTTGGGCAGGAACCCTTCCGTTTCGGTGGCCCCATCTACTTCAGATGCCTTTGCGACTACCTCTCGTGATCACACTTACTAACTCTATGGTGCAGACTATCTCAATTCCGACCCCGATTGCTTCCGAGACGTCGACGTCCCCCGTCGTTGAAAGCAAACCTGCATCCGGCGGGGTCGAATGGTCCGTCCCTGTCTTGAGGTCCGCTCCAGGAATGACCCCACATTGTGCCGCGCCAGGGGCAGCATTCTCTTCCGGTGCTGCATTTTAGGAAGATGAGTGAAGCGACCCGACTGCGAACGGTAGCTCGGTAAGGGTGTTGTGGCAATTGTTTAGTCACTGGGCACCCAACTGGCTCGTGCACAAGTACAACTAGATGTCGTCTGTGTAAAGAGAAGCATCACAGCCTCATACACCCTCCGAGCCCGGGAAGCACGGCCGACCAAGCTCCCTACATGAGCACTCAGATCAGAAGTAGACCTAGAGGCGGCCGTCTGTCGCAGTCGGCTCCGCGCACCCTATGGTAAATGCTGCTACGACATCTGGCGTTGTGCCGGCCCCGTCGGCACAGGGGATCTCGCCGTAATAAGCCTTCAGCTCCGAATCGCCAATTGTCCAGCTCTGACTTCACCTCCACCGTAGCATGGGTCGAATACTCGACCCCTCTGGTCGACTTGCCACTTCGGCATTTAATTACAGTGAAACCCACTTGTGTGGTACAGCTCCTGCTGCCTGCTGCTGCCCGAGTTGATTGTTCCGGTGCCCGCTGTTAATGATTCAGACGGTCGTGGAAGTCAGGTCTGTACTTCTCTAGTGTGGATGTTGTTGGTCACCGGTCGCGCACATATCTGCAGGTTGACCATAGCGTCATCCCATGATCTTACACGGCAGATCGCATTCTCGTCAGAAGTTGGTGACATGGCATACGACTCCACTCCAAAGGAGTCCATACCATAACGTTTAGTGGAACATTATGAGGGGTTCCCATTAGCTGACCCCAACTTCAATCGTTCAGCGGGTGTGGCATCGGCGTTAGTGCCTGAGGTTTTACCCGTGATCTACCGACCAGGACAGGATACGAGCCACGGGTTGTTGATGGCGCAATTGAATAAATAAATAACAAAAATTGTCCTGTGTAAACGCCAGGTAAGCAAAATCAGATAATAAATTTAGGCAATTTTACCCTGATTTTTCTTTCTGTATAGTTGGCAATAGTTATCGACATAGATAAAGGAATTAACTAGATATCGCACATGCCTTGGGAAATTTCTTGTTCAAGGGGATATTTTCTAGATGGAGCTGGATGCAATAATTACAACGTTTGATCCCAAACCAAAATATACCTTGCAAGATGTATTTAGGACAGGTGATAGCAGTAGGTGTTGTAGGCAACATCAACAGGCGAATACCAACAATAACAGTACACCAAAAAAGCTCATAACCAAAATGCATTTGAATTAGAAAGTGGGGAACACAACGACATGAAAAAAAACTAAATTAGTTGTTCGAATAGCACAACCTGGAAAATGATTCTATTTTTGTATTGAAAAAATGTCCCACACTGTTGTATAAACGTCAGTGAATGTTATGAGAAACGTCAATGAAAGTTACAAAATGACAACACAGCACCTAGTGGCAGTACTTGACAACGCCTGTGCGATATCTACTTATTTCCTTTATCTATGGTTATCGATAAACGACTACTCGAATACCAAGTTTCAACAGTCATCGCAAGATGGCGCTGTTTTGACGTGGCGACGACTATCAGAATAAGGCCCAATTTTTGACTAGTTATTTAACTTGGTAATCAGTTGATTTTGATTTATGTTTGATCTGACTTTAAATACAAAAGGAGTTTCTCAGTGCTTTGTCAAATAATCTTACTATCATGTGGCAGCAGTGGCAAATGCTATGAAAAATAACCGGTATTCATACATTTATCAGCTAATCGTTACCATGCATTAAATTGACGCTATTTGCAAAAGAAAAGTGAAGTGATAAAATACAAAATATTTAATGAAATTGGAAAATATTTGAGCACAAATAAAGTTCTAACTACACTACGAGTTAAATGATACGTTTTTATTGTTATTTAATTGTTCACATTAACAATTAAAAAAGCTTTGTGTTTGTGTTTATTGTTGTTTTCTGTCAAAATCAAATGGTCACTTGATCGTAGTTTATTAAATGACCAACTTTGGCTGCTTAAACAACAATCAACTATTAACCTAAAAAATGAATTCAGAGTTTATATTATGTTTGATCATTGATCAAAGATGATTTTCCACTCAAACATTAGGTCTAAGTATATCTATACAACTCTGATCTCCTTGTCCAAAGAAAAGATTTGATACCCACTTTGCCCTGTTTAGAACGTAATGTTCCCACCGTATTGCATTTTTCGTAAAACGCGAACTAGTGCGAATTTAAAAAATAACTGAAACACGGATGTGTCAGTACATGCTTTGACATATTTTATATACCGTTGGACCAGCCTTAAAAAATCATATGATATTAAGATTGTTTACATTGTTTGTAGTTAAAGTACAAAATTCATTGCAAAACTAAAAAAATTACTTTTAAATGTGGTCCAGCTCACGGGATCTTAATGCTAGATACAAAATATTTTGGGAGTCATCATAAAACAATGCAAGGTACATTTTGAGGGGTCAAAAAGATTAACTTTTTGGTGAGTCGGTCTAATGTACGTCAATACCATTCTATGTGCAATTTTCGTTTCCTCAGCCTTTTCTCAATTTTTCTCTGCAAACCAATGTTAGTGGGGTCATGTAAAAAAGATATATCGAACGAAATGGAATTACGTCATCAAATTGCCGTCTGGTTTTTACAAAAAAAAACATTTCTTTGCTGACCAATTTCTCAGTGGTGAGTCTCTAATTTTTGTGGTGGTATTCTGCTAGGAAAAATAACTGTCTCCTAAAATTTCTAGTGTATAACTTACACTTAATGATGAGTGCATTGAACATCAATCTTTGCGATGTGTCTGCTTAATCAGTGTATATACATATCACCAAAGTTGTCAAAATTTGTCTAAAAGAAGTCAAAGTGATTCTGTGTTTTATCACTCTGCATAGCTTCGACGAAGATAACGCTGTGTGCTAACGCTATGTGTTGTTTGCGTGTGTTGACTTTGTTAGATTATACCCTACCCGTTCCTATAGATGTTAACACATCAAAACTTTAGGATGAAGTGGTATTTGTTGTTGTTAATGTTTTAATCATTTTAAAATTAATTCGGAGTCCCACAGAAAAGAGAAACGTTTTAAGGTCATAATTATTCCCGTACCCGTAAAGGAACATGAAATCCATTGTAATAAGTCAGTGAATAAAGAACGAGATATATTTTTTCCTGCAAAATAGTTGAAACAGTGGTCAAATAATTATTTTTGTTAATTTGATTGTATTTGTATATTTTCCATTAAGCGTTTTTATATTAAATAGTACTTAATCTTGAAAGAAAACTTAGATATAATTATATCATGAATTACAAATCATAAGGTTAGAATCAACTATCCAATAATATTTCATGGAATTTAGAGGAATACAATTACCATTACCTACTATATGAAATACTTTACGAGTAATGAACTCCTGTCTAGCGAATGTAGCATTGAAGTTTCTTTGAATTGATTTTCTGATTCCGGTAATATTTAGTGAGTTCTTATTTATTGGGTTTACCAAAGCTTCCATATAGAATGCATAGTAAACAGGATGGGTGTGCAAACGAAACAGCGGGTGTTTGCATCTTCAAACTTTACCCACTCTTTGTGTTAAAAGAAACGTGTGTCTTTTTCCATGCAAAAACAAAATTTTAATATAGCTATTAGTGGATAATCAACTAATAAATGGAAATCCTCCCCCGCCGACGTGCAAAGTGACCGGAACCGGTGCGTGGATCTCTTTTTCTTACATTGGAACAGTGTTTCCACATGTGACAATTTATTATCATAACTATTTTGGGGAGAGTAATACAGCATGGGACTGTCCGTGGAGATGGAAAGTTTCTGATAGCCACTCACTTGGGAGTGGCCAGAAATGATTCCTTCATCGGGCAGTCCAAGCAGCTCACTACTTCCACGCAGTATGTCCTGGGCAATGGCTTATCGGAAACCTCCGTTAGCTAGCTAAAGTGAGAAGGCGAAACGAATGAGCAACCTGAGTGGTAATGCGATCACTGATACGTCTCAGGATTATTAGGTGACCCTGTCACTGAAGCTCTTCGAAGTAGTGGACATATTCTTCTGTCCTTTGAAGGCGGATGAGCCAACACCCCTGGCCAACGGCGGATCAAAATTGAAGAAACTAAAATCCAGTTTCGACACACTGCATTCTGGTCAGCGTCTCATCCATAATGGGCGGCTGAAACATAATCATCCTGGCAGTAGGTAAAATGCAAACCACGGTGGGCTGGGTTTGCCTCCCGCCGGCAAAGAAAATATGCAGAAAATATGATGAACAATGAAACCCCCCAACTGTTGACGACCCTCGCAAACGTTATAAGGACCATGATTTAAGGATATGTACCTGGAATGTTCGAACGTCACACAGGACTGGTGCCACTTTCCAACTGGCGGATGTCCTCGGAAAATATAAAGCTGACATCACAGCGATCCAGGAAATGCGATGGACAGGATATGGTTGCATTAGAAAGAAAAACTTCGATATTTACTACAGCTGCCATGAGCGTAAGCACGAATTTGGGTGCGGATTTATAGTAGGCAAGAGACTGCGACACCTAGTTTCAAGGTTCAACCCAGTGAGTGACCGAATAGCCACAATTCGCATTAAAGCGAAATATTTCAACATCTCGTTAATTTGTGTGCACGCACCGACAGAGGATAAAGATGATGAGGTCAAAGAAACATTTTATGAGCGCCTGGAGGAAGTATATGAACGCTGCCCTGACCACGACATTAAGATTATTCTAGGCGATTTTAATGCCAAATTAGGAAAGGAAAGTGTCGTGCGACCAACCATCGGCAATCACAGTCTACATGATACCACCTCCGATAATGAAATAAGACTGATAGACTTCGCCGCTGCAAAGAACATGGTAGTTAGTAGCACACGATTCCAGCATAAGGACATTCATAAGGCGACCTGGATATCTCCTGATCAACGGACGAAGAACCAGATTGATCACTTGGTAATAGATGGCAGGCACTCTTCTAGTGTAATGGATGTACGTGTGATTCGAGGTGCCAATATCGACTCGGATCATTACCTGGTGGCTGCGAAAGTTCGCACGAGATTGAGCAGGGCGAAAAACGTACGGAGACGAACACAGGAAAAGTTGGATATTGACAAGCTACGAATACCGGATATATCAATGTCCTATCGACAGAAACTCTCTCTCCTGCTGGAGCAGAATACCCCCCCTCCCGAAGACCCAGATGCGCAGTGGAAGCACATCTCCCATTCTTTGGAAATCGCTGCAATGACTGAACTTGGCTATCAAAAACCGCAGAAGGATAAGCCATGGTACGACGAAGAATGTCGCATTGCAACTGATGAAAAAGACGCTGCACGTATGGCAACGAAACAGTCAGTTACAACGCGTGCTGCGATTGAGCGGTACAAGAGGCTGAGAAGGGAGGAAAACCAATTATTTAGGCGAAAAAAATGGCAGTGGGAGCAGAGAGAGAGTGAAAGAACCGAAATGTGCAGGATGAATGGTGAATCGCGAAAGTTTTTCCAGAGGGTAAGAAGATCGACCAACGGGCCTAATAATGGACTGCAAGGACGAGAATGGAAATCTGGTGACTGAGAAGCAGTGTGTGCTCAAAATGAGGAGAGATCACTTTTCAGCACTACTCCACTCAGATTCTTCCACTGAAGATCAGGAGGTAATGATAGTGGAAGATAGTATAGATTGTACCCCCCCCCCCCCCCAACCAAGACGAGATTAGAACGGCGATCTCTCGCCTGAAGAATAATAAAGCCACGGGTGCGGATGGCCTACCCGCTGAACTTTTTAAGGCAGGTGGCGAAGGACTGATAGCCCACATGCATCAACTGATATGCGGTATGTGGCTGGGGGAATCTATGCCCGACGACTGGAGTCTCAGTGTATTATGTCCTGTATTCAAAAAGTGTGATCCGTGTGTCTGTTCCAACTATCAGTCTTTTTTCCATCGCATATAAGGTCTTGTCGAGCGTATTATGTGAAAGACTAAAGCCAATTATTGAAAACCTGATTGGACCTTATCAGTGTGGTTTTAGACCAGGCAAGTCCACAACTGACCAAATATTCACGCTACGCCAAATCCTGGAAAAGACCCACGAAAAGCAAATCGATACATACCACCTTTTTGTCGATTACAAAGCTGCTTTCGATAGCCCCATACGGCTATGTCTGAACTTGGTATTCCGGCAAAACTGATCCGCCTCTGTAGAATGACGCTGACCAACACCAAATCAGCAGTGAAAGTGGGGAAAGACCTCACTGAACCATTCTGTACCAAGCGAGGACTTAGACAAGGCGACACACTTTCGTGCAATCTCTTCAACATCTTAATGGAGATAATAATGAGAAAGGCTGCAGTAAATACGAACAAGACCATTAACACGAAAAGCCATATGTTGCTGGCGTATGCTGCCGACATAGACATCATTGGGCGAAATTTGCGAGAGGTTACTGCAGTGTTTTCAAGAATCGAAAAGGAATCAGCAAAGGTGGGTCTTGCTGTTAATGAGGGCAAGACAAAATTGATGGTGTCAACGACTAGAGAAACCTCTCGACTTGATCCGCACTTGAACATTGACAACCGATTTAATTTTGAAGTGGTAGATGAATTTGTCTACCTTGGATCCGCCGTGAACAAGGACAACAACATCAGCCTGGAGATAGATAGGAGAATTGTGCTTGCAAATAGATGTTATTTTGGGCTCAGCAAGCAGTTTAGGAACAAAGCCCTCTCTCGACGGACAAAAGTCCAGCTATATCAGACTCTCATTTTACCTGTCTTGACATATGGCTCCGAAACATGGGTCATATCGCAAGCGGATGAAAAACACCTGGGAGGGAAAACGGCGAGTACCGACGTTGCTGGAACGCAGAGCTATATAGTCTCTTTTCTGACGTGGACATAGCTAGACGAATCAAAGTGTGCCAATTGCGTTGGCTAGGCCATGTTTTCAGAATGGATGAAGATGAGCCAGCGCGAAAGATTTTTGATAACGTACCCGATGGAAGCAGGAAAAGAGGATGACCAAGACTCCGCTGGAAAGACCAGGCAGAAGAATCCCTCCGTATCCTTGGTGTTACCAACTGGCGAGAAAAGGCGAAGGACAGAGCCAGTTGGAAGAATATGTTGAAATTTGTTTGTTTAATTAATATGTGTAAGACGTCTGACCTCATGAGGTTGTAATATAGTCAATAAAAGTAAAGTAATACAGCATTTACTCCAAATAAGATTAACGCATTTTCGGGATTATCGACGTTTTTTTCTTATGGAGTTTGACATTTATAATCCCGAAAAAACGATAATCTTGGTTGGTGTAACTGCAGCTTAAGATAGATTTTATACACCTAGTAAAATATATCTCAAAAGTACACAGACGACATCCAGTAAAAACTTGCAAGAAATAAGAACTTTTGTATGTAAACAGCTGATTTGCAATGTAAACACCTAAAGAACCAACAACCGCAGTTTGAACAAAACAGCCAATTCTTTTGTGTTTTTTTATTATTCCAGTATTGGGAATGTTTCATTAAAATAGTCCATATGTTTGAGGGGGGTGGCCAGCCCGCCATGGACTATTTTGATATTGAAAGGCGGCTGGAAAAGCGATTGCTTTGCGGTCGGGTTTTACCGCGACTTTCCAGAACCCTGAGACTCAGCCATCCAATGCCTTCGCGTGGTCTGGTCATCCAAACCAGTGCATTGGTGATGGAAAATTCTGCCAGGCAAAATTCTCCACCAACAAGGCTACTGGAGTGGATGCAGACACAGGGGCAAATCCATTGGATGACCGTCGAATCTATTCCATAATGTGTGGGGGGAAAACCTGAAATAAAAGAAAAGAATAAAATTTATTAAATTGTAAAAGAAAAAAGGAAAATAAACGACGAATGCTGCTGTGTACTTACCTACGACATCGGGAATGTCAGCTGGGAGGTTGGCAAAAACGATGTACAAATAGACCGTCAAAATTTCTCTTCACTCAAATGCCAACAAACAAAACGAGTGAAAACCTAGCACTTCTCTGCCCACTCTCTTACTCTTTTCATTGAATATTTTAATACACAAGCGGGTTTTTGATAGTGTTATTGTATATAACTATACAAATTCCAACCGTCTTGAAATAAAACAAAGACGGTTTACAATTAGACGACCAGAAGATGTGCGCAACTTGGCAACCCTGGTAAAAGAGAACCAAAAAGTACTAGGAGTTCACTCAAACGCATTTCTCTCTCGCGTCATATCTTGCTTATTTCATACTTTTTGCATAGTTTATGTAATTTTACTTCAACATGGTTGGAATTTGTATAGTTATATACAATAACACTATCAAAAAGCTGCTCGTGTATTGAAATATTCAATGAAGAGAGTAACAGAGAGAGTAGAGAAGTACTAGGGTTTCACTCGTTTTGTTTGTTGGCATTTGAGTGAAGAGAAATTTTGACTGTCTATTTGTACATCGTTTTTGAGGTTGCTTGACACAGTTGCCAAAATTAGTACTAAAGGGAGTTGCCGTGCCATTGTTGTTGGATAGTGCTAATTGTTGGTGTACTGAGAGAAATGATGGAGGAAATTCTGAATTAATTCTCTTAGCATGGTACACCGGAAGTAACTGCAGTTTTGTGGCGACAAATTTTAGCGGAGATCTCTGAAAATGTTAAAAGAGCGATAGGGGAAATGTAAAGTAATAAATATTTAATAACATTTTCTATGTAATATGTCGACAAAGACGCCAACTGATTCAAAGCCATTTTTGCACAAAATTATTACCAAGTGAACCGTCATCGTGAAAAGTTTAAATTCAAGCTGTGTAAAGTATTCAATTTTAAAAGTGTTTAAGTGTTAAGACTTCCTGGGTAATCCCAATTTAAAGTGTTGGATACCATCAGTCATTTTTTGAGTGTAAATTTAAACTCAAAGGTAATAATACACCAAAACAGTTTAATTATAAACTAAAGTGACGAAGCTAAAAACGTAATATTTTGGTGCGGAAGGCTGTGACAAACTTGGGCTGGAATAGTTAGTCGATAATTCTCCTAAAGGATTGAATAAAGTAAGTAGAACAATATGTGAGGGAGTGAGGAAATATTAGTTAAACGTTTTGGATTTTTAAAGATTGTGGCCTTTTGGACCCCAACAATAATTCCCAAGCTGTCCAACCCAAAGCCAACACCCGATGGAAATGGAGTCAATAAGGTCAGTTTATTCCATAAGAAATAGTGGTGAGAAATAATGCCCGCAAAATTCTGTATTTTTTTTACGAAATGGCGAAACCCGAAAAATACGCCATAATAAAGTAAATGCCCAAGGAAATTATAAATTATGTTGAAGTCTTCCTAAGGCGTAAGTCAAGGCCAATACAAAGCAACGCCACAAGAAGTTTTCTCAGAACAAGGACCATTAACGAAAAAGTCATAATAAATAAAAAAAAGGGACAACGCTATTTTCTTTTTGTATTAGTTACACTGTGTGTAATTTTTTAAGTCATGGCAAAATAACCATATACGGACACCACTACGTGATAAAAGACTAAAAAAAAAAGACCCGTGTTTCCCAATTTTTCCCAAAGTCATGCACTTTTTTTTATGGGCCGCCAAAGATTTGGGGCCTCAGTATCATTTTCGTAAAAATGTGATCATTTTCTCAGGCTCATATCTTGCAAACCGTTCAGATTTACTCTCTGAGGCAAAGTTGTAGCTCTTGTCATAAAGAACAAAAATTGCGA
Source organism: Phaonia tiefii (assembly GCA_963931995.1). Classification (NCBI taxonomy): domain Eukaryota; kingdom Metazoa; phylum Arthropoda; class Insecta; order Diptera; family Muscidae; genus Phaonia; species Phaonia tiefii. Next base: position 141,533,695 of record OZ008368.1, read on the forward strand.
ACATATAAAATCAAAAAAACTTCACCTTCCAGATCAAAATCGCAAAAAACTTAAAAAAATTCGATTTTTTTTTACCTTTTTTCCCGTGTTCAGGTCCATAGGTAGCAAACCGTTCAAAATTCAAGGAAACAGTCAACTACAAAAATTTACCTAAGATCTCAATAAACAAATTTCTAGAACATATAAACTTCCTGGGAATTATTCTTAACACCGTTTTTTAATTTCATTTGTTTTTTATTTACTTCAACATTGAGATACTATGCTATCTATTACAAAAATATTAAAAAAAAGTATTCGTATTATGTTTATAATGTTGATGGCCCTGGACTTGCAAATCGCGCTCTCTTAAGTTGTGGATCCAAATCGTCCGAATCTGACTCTGATTCAGCAATTATGGTGCCCACAGGCACGTTGCTTCCAGACTGCCCTCCATCATCAGCTCTTTCTTCTTCAAATACTTCATTAACATCATACAGGGTGATCTAGTGACTCCACCAACATACCTCTGCAAGCAATGCGTCGAGGTTTTTGCCTTAGTACCGTTTTTCCATGGGCATTGTGGTTTGGTGAAACCGTTCTCTATGCTCATCGGATTCGGTAGGGAGTTGTTTGATAAAATCGTCAAAATGAAAATGAAGAAAATGCAGCTTTAATGTCATCGATGCGCCAATTATATCAAAATAATGCTGCATTTGTTTCACCCATTCTCTTGCTTCCAGTTCCGCGTCTCGATCCCCTCCCAAGACTCTGGTGCATACACGCTGAAGGCAAATCCATGCCATTGAATGATTTTCATCAAGCGATTAATCAAAGTTGCTCTTGAATAGCTTTCTAATGTCAGGGCCATTAAGTACGCCTGTTAAATGAAAACACAAAATAAAGACAGAAAAGAAAACATTAACATAGTGTAAATAGTACAATTAGGTGAACAAAAATTCGTTTTAAATTTACTACAATACCTTTTTTAATTTTGTCATCGCTACGCTTTGGGAAAACGCTTTTCAAATAGTCGAATGCGTTTGGACAATTTACAACGGCCACTTCGATGAATTTTTTAACAATTCCCAATTTTATGTGGAGCGGTGGCAGCAAGATGTCTTGAGTACTGTCAATTAAAGGTGCATTCTTCAGTCTATGTTGTTGTATTTGTTCATCCACACTTCCTCTTGGCCTCCACGAGTTACATTGGAATTGAAACAATGTATATGCTCTTTTGAATTCACTAGTTAAAAGATTCTTTTCCTTCTGAAATCTTGTAGATGTTTTTTTTCTGGTTTGATGACCGCAAACGTAGCAAAATAAATCAATATTTTCACACTGCATATTGAAATTGTCAGTTGCCAATGTTGTGTGCGAATTATACTGTAGCACTTTCACTTTTTTTACTTTCACTTTCACTTTATAACTTTCACCGCTGAGCTCTCGTTGACGTCGCGCTGTGTAATGCCTCGATGTGAGCGTCGTGTCGCTTTTATATTGTGTGCTGCGTCCCTTGTTGCGTGTGCTGAGCTTACTGCATTGCCTGTGCTGCTGCTGTCGGGGCATGATCGCGTGATACCTAAGCGCTACCTAAACGGTGTTAACCCTTGGACAAACACATGGTTCTGGCCAGGCATATTTCATTTTTTGCTGCCTATGGACCTGAACAGGAGAAAAAGGTAAAAAAAATGAAATTAAAAAATTTTCGGCAAATTTTTCAATTTTGCGTGCTACCTAAACAGTGTTAAGAATCATCTCTAGGAAGTTTATATGTTCTAGAAATTTGTTTATTGAGATCTTAGGTAAATTTTTGTAGTTGATTGTTTCCTTGAATTTTGAACGGTTTGCTACCTATGGACCTGAACACGGGAAAAAAGGTAAAAAAAAATCGAATTTTTTAAGTTTTTTGCGATTTTGATCTGGAAGGTGAAGTTTTTTTGATTTTATATGTTCGCAATTTTTGTTCTTTATGACAAGAGCTACTTTGCCTCAGAGAGTAAATCGAAATTCTGAACGGTTTGCAAGATATGAGCCTGAGAAAATTATCACATTTTTACGAAAATGATACCGAGGCCCCAAATCTTTGGCGGCCCATAAAAAAAAGTGATTGACTTTGGGAAAAATTGGGAGACACGGGTCTTTTTTTTTAGTCTTTTATCACGTAGTGGTGTCCGTATATGGTTATTTTTTTTCGTGTTGCACTGTGTTATTAACTGTTAATGTTTATTTGTATTTGTATTGTATATTCTTAGTTTTTTTGTTAAAGTGTGATCCTAGGAGGTAGGATGCCATAAATTTCAAGCGTCTGGTAATTTGACCAGTAGGTAAATTTAGAACGTCTTCAGGGAGCACCTTTAAGACTAGGTACCAAACAAATCTCAAATCTACATTGCTGGATCATAAAGCGTAACACTTTAGAGTAACGCATTACATCGGGGAACGAAGCATAATTATTAAGCGGTGCGTAACGATGCACATCTTCGCGTACTGGCGCACTTCCGTACCTCATAGGAAATAGTTTCATTGTATTAGTATTGGTGGTGTATTACTTGGAAATTAAAAAAAAACTAGGGGGAAGATTGATAAAAGAGAAATTTCCTCTAAACAGGGTTCGTTAAATTTACTGTGGTGGTCGGAAGACCTATCGAAATGATAATATCCATTTGACGGGTGATTTTAAATTTACTTTTTTTTATATATATATTTCTTTTTGATAATTGTTTTCACATACATATTTATAAACGGAAGACAGACATTAATTATAATAGGTTTAAGTATAAATTAGTAATTATTAATAAAATTATAATGATTTTGTTCTGGAAAAGAAAATTAACTATGTTGTGGTTGTGCTAAGTTTTTTTTACAGAGGGAGAAGTGATGTGAGGTAAGTGATGTGATGTGTGCGGATATATGGGATCATGTTAACAGAGGGAAGTATCCTCATGATCATCGGTAGGACAGGGTGGTTGGAGACCAACATGTCTCCCATTCCGGAAAAAATGTAATGTGTGTTTTGGATGTTGATTTTTTTGTTTTAATTCTTGAAAATAATTGCTGCGGACCGTTGGGCCAGGATGATGGGATGGAACCTCCCCTAGAAGCGACTGGCCAGCCGGCGTTCGTAATCATCCCTGAGCTGCAGACAAAGTCACGTAACAATATGGCGCCCAACCGGAAGAAAACTGACATCATTGTTGTCGGTATAAGTATGAAAGTGTATGGGAGCAAAACACTGTGCAATAGCCCATTAGTTTGAAATAAAATAGCCCAATATTGACTTTGGAATCAAAAGTAATCATGTTTCCGGTATCTTTGTAACCATTCTGGAAACCATTCAGAAGTCCGTTGTACGAAGGCCTGAAACTTGCAACTGGAGAAGAAAAAGAAAATTTATAATACAAGGAGAGGTAGTGGCATACAGTATTAGCACGTATTGATCCAGTTTGAAAAAAATTTAGATTCCGCTTAAAATTTCGATTTTGTAGCAGAATCATAATGATCCGATAACCGCTCTAGATAACGTCTAGAGGACTGTTGTATCGGACGAATATGAACTGACCTTTGAAGTCCATAGGAACCAGTAGATATCAAAGTCCAATCGAGATAATATTATATTTTTTCTAGTTAAGATTGACTTCATTACATTTTATAGGAATGCTCTTAATGAGATCATCATCACATTCACAACCCCTCATCTTGAAATTATAAGATTTTTGTTTTTTTTTTACATATACACAAAGTTAATAGTCGATGTCTCAAGATTTTGAAAATTATATGTTACAAATTTGAATTTAAACGTGAAAAAATTGAGTTCTGTTAATTTGAAGATAAGTTCTAAAGGTGATTGGAAAAGAAATAGACCGGATTTACTGTGGGTTTGACATTTGTTTCGTGTTGTTTTCGGTGATGAGTATTGGGACACGGTCACAATCTAAAAATAGAAAACGAAATAGACCTGAAGTATTTGATTTAAATAGTTCTACATATATTAGGGATCAAAAACGAACGAAGAAACATTCAGATATGACTGAACCTACCGGGTATGGTTCACAGCCGTTCAAAATGATATTTTTGATATTATCGCCAATATCACCGTTTCAAAACGAGCAACCGAGGTGCATGTGATCGGCGAAGGAAATGAGGGTGGAACGGTCGAAATGCACCCTCAGTATGAGTGTTTCCAGTCAGTTTTAATTCAGAATCCGACTGAAAAGCAGGGCTCATCAAACGGAGACACTTGTAGACCTGTAATTCGACAGGATAATATGGTTAGAATTAGGGTCGATAAATTAGGTCTTGTGTTTGGCGGAAACTCACCTAATATGGATGTAGATGATTTCGTCTTCAGATTAGAGCACTTGCAAGCTCAATATTGCATTCCTTGGACTGAAATTGTCCGTGATTTCCATCTATTAGTATCTGGTGCAGCGTGGAAATGGTACTGGTTGTTTCTTCACGACAACCGTAATTGCGAATGGCCGGCATTGAGACATGCCCTAGTGAGTAGGTTTCAATCTCTCCGCTCAAATTTTGAGATAATGAGAGACCTAGTAGAGGAAAAAAACAACTACCCGGTGAATCAATTGATACTTTTTTCCATACCATGTGTCAGATTAGATCAAAATTAGTCCCACAAATAATCGACTACGAAATGATAAGGATAATGAAAAAGAACGTCAGAGAGAACATCGCTAGGATAATTTATGCTATGCCAGTGTCGTCGGTGGAACAGTTGCGCATTGAATGCAATGAGGCTGAAAGAAATTTCCCTAGGCGTGAAAATCGTGTGATGCCTCCGCCGCCTCGCCCAAACAGACATATTAATGAGGTTTATGTTGATGGAACCGAGTCGTTATCTGAAATGGGAATGGAAATACCTGAAGCAGAGGAAGTATCTGAAATCCAGGTGAATCGAAATAGGTACAAATTGATATGTTGGAACTGCCGTAAACCAGGTCACACTTTCATGGAATGCGATTCGACGGAAAGGGTGTTGTTCTGCTACAGGTGTGGCAACCGAATACAATAACACCGAAGTGTCCAATATGTCAGTCGGGAAACCGGCACATGGGCGCGGAGAAAACAGGGGGTCCGCGTCCGAGCGAACGACGAATGCTGCTGTGTACTTACCTACGACATCGGGAATGTCAGCTGGGAGGTTGGCTGACAGTTGCCAAAATTAGCACTATAGGGAGTTGCCGTGCCATTGTTGTTGGATAGTGCTAATTGTTGGTGTACTGAGAGAAATGATGGAGGAAATTCTGAATTAATTCTCTTAGCATGGTACACCGGAAGTAACTGCAGTTTTGTGGCGACAAATTTTAACGGAGATCTCTGAAAATGTTAAAAGACCGATAGGGAAATGTAGACCGAAAAATTTTACGGGAACATGTAGTAATAAATATTTAATAACATTTTCTATGTAACATGTCGACAAAGACGCCAACTGATTCAAAATACGCCAATACTGTGTAAAGTATTCAATTTTAAAAGTGTTTAAGTGTTAAGACTTCCTGGGTAATCCCAATTTAAAGTGTTGGATACCATCAGTCATTTTTTGAGTGTAAATTTAAACTCAAAGGTAATAATACACCAAAACAGTTTAATTATAAATTAAAGTGACGAAGCTAAAAATGTAATAGTTTGGTGCAGGAAAGGTGACGATTCGAAGCGGAAGGCTGTGACAAACTTGGACTGGAATATTTAGTCGATAATTCTCCTAAAAGATTGAATAAAGTAAATAGAACAATATGTGAGGGAGTGAGGAAATATTAGTTAAACGTTTTGGATTTTTAAAGATTGTGGCCTTTTGGACCCCAACAATAATTCCCAAGCTGTCCAACCCAAAGCCAACACCCGATGGAAATGGAGTCAATAAGGTCAGTTTATTCCATAAGAAATAGTGCTGAGAAATAATGCCCGCAAAGTTCTGTATTTTTTTACAAAATGGCGAAACCCGAAAAATACGCCATAATAAAGTAAATGCCCAAGGACATTATAAATTATGTTGAAGTCTTCCTAAGGCATAAGTCAAGGCCAATACAAAGCAACGCCACAAGAAGTTTTCTCACAACAAGGACAATTAAGGAAAGTCATAATAAATAAAAAAAAATGAATGTGAGTCCGATCACAGGGGAGATGTGTAAACATCTAGTAATGAAGTTGGAAGTACTTATGCTTTTAGTATATTTTTTTAATTAATCAATTAAAAGTATATTGTAAATGCATAGGAATTTGCTGGTTTTTGTTTGTTTTATTTAACTTATTTGGTTAGTAAATGGACACACTGCAGTATATATGTACTGCATTAAAAATTACAGTAAGCAGTAAATTTACTGATTACTGAAAAAATTCAGTAAATTTTTACTGATAATGAAATTTAATTTGCATTACCAGTAAATCATAGGCCGTATTCATAATAATCAGTAATCGAGCATTACTCATTACTGAAAATTCAATGCACCTCATCATAATCATGTAGGCACTTTATAAAAATTGCTGAAAAAAATTTTAGTAATCAGTAAAAATTTACTAGTTAAAGAATTACTTTTACTGAAATTGTAGTAGTACTGCAAAGTGCCCATCTATTGTAAATGCCTTAAGTACAAATGGTTAATATTGGCTTATGGTAACTAAAATAAGATATATAAATTTTTGATTCGATTGTATTTAAAAATCTATGGAAAACTGCATCTATAGTAGTGGAATTGTTAGTTGTGGGGGTTTGTGGAGAATTGCTCATATGCAAGTGGAAAACGTCAAATAAAACTTTTGATAAAGCTTGCGACTGTGGGTTTGCCCAATTTGTATTAAAATCTCCACCCATAATAATTGGCATGAGATGGAGATTGTTACCCAATTGTCGTGCACCAGTTTCAGTGTAAGGCAACAGTACGTAATGAAGATATGTTATAATCTTAATTTATATTGGAATCTAATAGAAATTGTATTAGAATTAACCTTACCTCCATTCAGCTTTGATACACTTTGTGTTGTTTTATGTTCTGAGTTATAATTTCTTTGGTGTTTGGTAAAATATTTTATTTTGTTTGCGGTTGACAAGTTATTAATCAGCTGTTTACTGAAATGTAATGTTATTTTACAGCAATGGTTTTCGAAAATTAGTAGCTAATATTGCATACTAGATGGTGCTTATATGCAGCTGTTAAGTATGAATGACAATCTCAAAGATGAAGAAAACTTTTAGTTTTTAGTTTTCCTTATATTTGACAAGTTTAGTTTTTAGTTTTCCTTATTTTGCTTTGTTTTAGTAAATTTTTTATTAAAAGTGCAAAAAATCTTTTTAAAAGTTATTAAAATTAAATGTTTTTGTATTCATTTTATTTATTTGTTTTCATTTGCCTACGATAACATAATGTACGACAATTAGTGAAAATTAGTCGCTACTATTGCACACTAGATGGTGTTGAGTATATTGTATGCAGCGTATGAGTACACTAATACACTCATACATAGCTCACACCGATTTGATAACGCTTTACGATTGGTTAACGATTACATCGCACATCTTACTCTAAATTTGTGATTGTATTGTGAAAAAGATTTTTACCCCCAGCGTATAGATGTTTACACATCAAAAAGGGACAACGCTATTTTCTTTTTGTATTAGTTATTAAGTGTTAAGGTTTATTCAAGGGGTTTCGATGAGACAGCTGTTCAATTTAGTACTTGGAGAACAAATAGAGAATGTGCTATCAAAGAAGACTCGTTGATAGGGACTGGGTTGCGTGGTGTGATTTTCAAACTTCTGCTGCCGAGTGTCAAGCCAAAAGTACAAAACACATCAACTGGGAGTAAATTTTGCCAACTAAATCGATTAAAAAAGGGATATTCAGTGAAAAAAATCAAAATATAATGAAGTGTTAGAGTAAAGATATTTGTGTAGATCCCAATTAACACGAAAATTGTTAAAATTAAAGATTGCTCTCATTCTCTATATGTTTTCCTCGTAGGTCTCGGAGCTCTTTAGTACAAAAATCAACTAGTGCACACTCTTAAAGTATTACTCAGTGGGTTTATTTGTATTGTATATTCTTAGTTTTTTTTTGTTAAAGTGTGATCCTAGGAGGTAGGATGCCATAAATTTCAAGCATCTGGTAATTTGACGAGTAGATAAATTTAGAACGTCTTCAGGGAGCTCCTTTAAGGCTACGTACCAAACAAATCTCAAATCTACATTGCTGGATCATAAAGCGTAACACTTTAGAGTAACGCATTACATCGGGGAACGAAGCATAATTATTAAGCGGTGCGTAACGATGCACATCTTCGCGTACTGGCGCACTTCCGTACCTCATAGGAAATAGTTTTATTGTATTAGTATTGGTGTTGTATTACTTATTTTTTTTATTCACATTTATGTTTATTAAGCTTAGGATAGGATAAGATATCAAAGAGATTAAAGTTCGACATTAAAAAAAACTAGGGGGAAGATTGATAAAAGAGAAATTTCCTCTAAACAGGGTGCGTTAAATTTACTGTGGTGGTCGGAAGACCTTTCGAAATAATAATATTCGCTTGACGGGTGATTTTAAATTTATTTGTTTTTTTTTTATATATTTCGTTTTGATAATAGTTTTCACTACATATTTATAAACGGAAGACAGACATTAGTTATAATAGGTTTAAGTATAAATTAGTAATTATTAATAAAATTATAATCATTTTGTTCTGTAAAAGAAAATTAACTATTTTGTGGTTATGCTAAGTTTTTTTTACAGAGGGGGAAGTGATGTGAGGTAAGTGATGTTATGTGAGCGGATATATGGGATCATGCTAACAGAGGGAAGTATCCTCATGATCATCGGTAGGACAGGGTGGTTGGAGACCAACATCTACATCATTGGAGACCAACATCTACAACTACAATTAGAATAGTTCGTTCTATAAATATAACTTTCAAAAAACTTCTGCATCAGTGCGTGTAAGTAGGAAAGCAATGTGTAAGTAGCGACAACAATCGCTCTGCACACAATCAATAAATGTCTTCGGTTAGTGACTTGTGTAGACGCTGCTGAATATGATGCTTCACAAACATCGAAACGATCGTCCACCGAATGTGAGTTCGAATCCCACCCGCGGCATTTACATTTTTTCACTAACCGGAGAAAACATGATCTCGTACAGCCTTAAAGGAAATTACAACTTTAAACATAACGAGGATCTAAAACAACTAAATTTGAAACATCTGTCTCCCATTCCGAAAAAATTTAATGTGTGTTTTGGATGTTGATTTTTTTTGTTTTAATTCTTGAAAATAATTGCTGCGGACCGTTGAGCCAGGATGATGGGATGGAACCTCCCCTAGAAGCGACTGGCCAGCCGGCGTTCGTAATCATCCCTGAGCTGCAGACAAGGTCACGTAACAGCTTAACCCATTAACAGCTATTTGATAAAAAAAAAACCCCACAAATAGAGCCAGTTTTGATATATGTATCTAGAAACAGTGAAAATTATCAAGAATTGATTTTTATAGACGGACGGAGTAATTATATAGAACTATTAAAATATATATGTGTAAAGTTTCATTAAATTTTGGATAATGAAGTCGAGGGTCAGCCAATTTTTTATTGATGAGTAAAATGGCTAGATATGTATCTGTGGTCACAAACAATAACAGCCTAACTCGAGTTAGGACAAAATTGAAAAAAAAAAATTTGAGAAGTCACTGTGCTCAATTATGCAACTCTTTTTGGTTAAGAAGTAAGTAAAATAATTCGTTTCCTTGTTATCTGTAACAAAGTTATCAGAAAAACTCCGACTCCTGATTTCCAGTAAAGATATTAAACTTTAAACTGCTCTCCCTGAAAAATTTTAGAATCGACTTAGGCTGTTATTGTTTGTGACCACAGGTATATTGCCCTATAATTGAAGAGAATGGGAAATTTCATTTCTCTGTCAGATGTTTTAATGTCAGACATTTCTTTTGAAAACTAAATATATTTATGTAAAATCGAATTGGGATTGAAATAAATCAACTCTCGAAGTTTATGACTAGTTTTTGAATTAAAATTAAAAAATTAGGTTTTCAATAATTGTTCGGTTCAAGATCAATATCTATTAAAAAGTGTTTTTCTATGAAAAAGTACATTTTAATAGAAGTATTATTAAGGCATATCGTCATCAGCTCCCTTCTCCACAAGTATTTAGGTATATTATCACACATTATAGGGATAAACAAATCGCAAGTAAGTGAGAATTTTCTAAACTCCTACTTGTGCGAAAACATTCACAACAACACTTTGCCATAACCATCAATATTCACAACATTTCTTTCCTATGCATTCTTTCATCGAAAGCCATTGCATAGATGTTGTTGTTTCAAAAAAGAAACAACGATTGCCATTAGAGTGTACCGCCTTCAAATTTATTTCCGTTTGAGTTTATATTATTCGATCTTTTGAGTTGTTATGTTTTCAATAATTGTTCGGCTTAAGATCAATAACTATTAAACAGTACTATGAAAAAGTAAATTTTAATAGAAATATTATTAAGAAATGTGTGAAATTTATCATTATGGTGGATGGGACATGGGACTGTCCGTCGAGGTGGAAAGTTTCTGATAGCCATTCACTTGGGAGTGGCCAGAAATGATTCCTTCATCGGGCAGTCCAAGCAGCTCACTACTTCCACGCAGTATGTCCTGGGCAAAGGCTTATCGGAAACCTCCGTTAGCTAGCTAAAGTGAGAAGACGAAACGAATGAGCAACCTGAGTGGTAATGCGATCACTGATACATCTCAGGATTATTAGGTGACCCTGTCACTGAAGCTCTTCGAAGTAGTGGACATATTCTTTTGAAGGCGGATGAGCCAACACCCCTGGCCAACGTCGGATCAAAATTGAAGAAACTAAAATCCAGTTTCGACACACTGCATTCTGGTCAGCGTCTGATCCATAATGGGCGGCTGAAACATAATCATCCTGGCAGTAGGTAAAATGCAAACCACGGTGGGCTGGGTTTGCCTCCCGCCACCGTTATATCGGCAAAGAAAATATGATGAACAAAGAAACCCCCCAACTGTTGACGACCCTCACAAACGTTATAAGGACCATGATTTAAGGATATGTACCTGGAATGTTCGAACGTTATACAGGACTGGTGCCACTTTCCAACTGGCGGATGTCCTCGGAAAATATAAAGCTGACATCACAGCGATCCAGGAAATGCGATGGACAGGATATGGTTGCACCAGAAAGAAAAACTTCGATATTTACTACAGCTGCCATGAGCGTAAGCACGAATTTGGGTGCGGATTTATAGTAGGCAAGAGACTGCGACACCTAGTTTCAAAGTTCAACCCAGTGAGTGACCGCATAGCCACAATTCGCATCAAAGCGAAATATTTCAACATCTCGTTAATTTGTGTGCACGCACCGACAGAGGATAAAGATGATGAGGTCAAGGAAACATTTTATGAGCGCCTGGAGGAAGTATATGAACGCTGCCCTGACCACGACATTAAGATTATTCTAGGCGATTTTAATGCCAAATTAGGAAAGGAAAGTGTCTTTCGACCAACCATCGGCAATCACAGTCTACATGATACCACCTCCGATAATGAAATAAGACTGATAGACTTCGCCGCTGCAAAGAACATGGTAGTTAGTAGCACACGATTCCAGCATAAGGACATTCATAAGGCGACCTGGATATCTCCTGATCAACGAACGAAAAACCAGATTGATCACTTGGTAATAGATGGCAGGCACTCTTCTAGTGTAATGGATGTACGTGTGATTCGAGGTGCCAATATTGACTCGGATCATTACCTGGTGGCTGCGAAAGTTCGCACGAGATTGAGCAGGGCGAAACACGTACGGAGACGAACACAGGAAAAGTTGAATATTGACAAGCTACGAATACCGGAGATATCAATGTCCTATCGACAGAAACTCTCTCTCCTGCTGGAGCAGAATACCCCCCCTCCCGAAGACCCAGATGCGCAGTGGAAGCACATCTCCCATTCTTTGGAAATCGCTGCAATGACTGAACTTGGCTATCAAAAACCGCAGAAGGATAAGCCATGGTACGACGAAGAATGTCGCATTGCAACTGATGAAAAAGACGCTGCACGTATGGCAACGAAACAGTCAGTTACAACGCGTGCTGCGAGTGAGCGGTACAAGAGGCTGAGAAGGGAGGAAAACCAATTATTTAGGCGAAAAAAATGGCAGTGGGAGCAGAGAGAGAGTGAAAGAACCGAAATGTGCAGGATGAATGGTGAATCGCGAAAGTTTTTCCAGAGGGTAAGAAGATCGACCAACGGGCCTAATAATGGACTGCAAGGACGAGAATGGAAATCTGGTGACTGAGAAGCAGTGTGTGTTCAAAATGTTGAGAGACCACTTTTCAGCACTACTCCACTCAGATTCTTCCACTGAAGATCAGGAGGTAATGATAGTGGAAGATAGTATAGATTGTACCCCCCCCAACCAAGACGAGATTAGAACGGCGATCTCCCGCCTGAAGAATAATAAAGCCACGGGTGCGGATGGCCTACCCGCTGAACTTTTTAAGGCAGGTGGCGAAGGACTGATAGCCCACATGCATCAACTGATATGCGGTATATGGCTGGGGGAATCTATGCCCGACGACTGGAGTCTCAGTGTATTATGTCCTGTATTCAAAAAGGGTGATCCGTGTGTCTGTTCCAACTATCGCGGTATCAGTCTTTTATCCATCGCATATAAGGTCTTGTCGAGCGTATTATGTGAAAGACTAAAGCCAATTATTGAAAACCTGATTGGACCTTATCAGTGTGGTTTTAGACCAGGCAAGTCCACAACTGACCAAATATTCACGCTACGCCAAATCCTAGAAAAGACCCACGAAAAGCAAATCGATACATACCACCTTTTTGTCGATTACAAAGCTGCTTTCGATAGCCCCATACGGCTATGTCTGAACTTGGTATTCCGGCAAAACTCATCCGCCTCTGTAGAATGACGCTGACCAACACCAAATCAGCAGTGAAAGTGGGGAAAGACCTCACTGAACCATTCTGTACCAAGCGAGGATTTAGACAAGGCGACACACTTTCGTGCAATCTCTTCAACATCTTAATGGAGATAATAATGAGAAAGGCTGCAGTAAATACGAACAAGACCATTAACACGAAAAGCCATATGTTGCTGGCATATGCTGCCGACATAGACATCATTGAGCGAAATTTGCGAGAGGTTACTGCAGTATTTTTAAGAATCGAAAAGGAATCAGCAAAGGTGGGTCTTGCTGTTAATGAGGGCAAGACAAAATTGATGGTGTCAACGACTAGAGAAACCTCTCGACTTGGTCCGCACTTGAACGTTGACAACCGATTTAATTTTGAAGTGGTAGATGAATTTATCTACCTTGGATCCGCCGTGAACAAGGACAACAACGTCAGCCTGGAGATAGATAGGAGAATTGTGCTTGCAAATAGATGTTATTTTGGGCTCAGCAAGCAGTTTAGGAACAAAGCCCTCTCTCGACGGACAAAAGTCCAGCTATATCAGACTCTTATTTTACCTGTCTTTACATATGGCTCCGAAACTTGGGTCATATCGCAAGCGGATGAAAAACACCTGGGAGTTTTCGAGAGAAAAATTCTCCGTAAAATATATGGGCCTGTTAGGGAAAACGGCGAGTACCGACGTCGCTGGAACGCAGAGCTATATAGTCTCTATTCTGACGTGGACATAGCTAGACGAATCAAAGTGTGCCAATTGCGTTGGCTAGGCCATGTTATCAGAATGGATGAAGATGAGCCAGCGCGAAAGATTTTTGATAACGTACCCGATGGAAGCAGGAAAAGAGGACGACCAAGACTCCGCTGGAAAGACCAGGCAGAAGAATCCCTCCGTATCCTTGGTGTTACCAACTGGCGAGAAAAGGCGAAGGATAGAGCCAGTTGGAAGAATATGTTGAAATTTGTTTAATTTGTTTGTTTAATTAATATGTGTATGACGTCTGACCTCATGAGGTTGTAATATAGTCAATAAAAGTAAAAGGTGGATGGTTGGGAATACAGTTATTTCAATGCCCACCAAGGCATATCATCGGCTCCCTTCTTCACAAGTATTTAGGTATATCATCACACATTATATGGATAAACAAATCTCAAGTAAGCGAGAATTGTCTAAACTCCTACTTGTGCGAAAACATCCACAACAATACTTTACCATAACCATCAATTCATAGAAAAAGTACTTTTTAATAGTTATTGATCTTGAACCGAACAATTATTGAAAACATAACAACTCAAAAGATCGAATAATATAAACTCAAACGGAAATTAAAAAATTTGTTTAAAACTAACGACGTCAATTAATATTATAATTATAGATATTAAAATGTTTTATTACTTTATTATTATTTTTTTAGTTTTTGGTTAATGTATAAGAAATTCATACTACAAGATTACAAGTCATGAACATTTTTCTAATTGAAAAATGGTTGGTTTTTGTTGGACATAATAGATACCATCGGTTGATCATCAATCGTATATACATATATACTCAATTCTGCAATTCATATGTGGGAATTAGTATCGATCGAAGATCCCTAAGTATCAACATCACTGAAAGGCCTATAATTCCAACAAGAAGAACAGACAGAATTTTTCCACCATGTTCTTATTTTCCTCATGCGTTCTCGCATTGTTGCAGTGCTTTGAGGTGAGTTTTAATCTATATCACAGAGTTGTATTTTTCCGTGGTATAGCAGTTTTGAAGACCGTACTAGTGTCAGTTACGTTATTTTTTTTAGAAAAAACTTAGAATGTCTTTACTTTTGAATGTAAACAACCCAAAGAATTGTTATTGTTTATTCACATTGTTATTTATTTAAATTGTTCATTCAATAATAAGAATGTGCAACAGCTACTTTAATTACGCCATAAATCCGTGGAATAATTAGAAAATATGTAATGAATGAGAGAAATTTTTAATTTTAACTATTTGCAATTTATGTGCAATCTCCACAAAAAAATTTGCTCTAATACTTCATATTTTGACTTTTTCACTTGGCATCGCTTATTTTCATTGATTTAATTTGCAAAATTTTCAATAACAATACTCTCAGTTGATGTGTTTTGTACTTTTGGTTTAATACGCGGCTGAAAAACATATGATAATCGCACAGCGTAACCCGAATTCTCCCAGTCACCTATCGCTGTTTCTTCTTTGCAACCATCTTTTCTATAGGTTTTCCAACTAAGTTTTTGTCGGATTTCTTAATAATAATTGAAAGATAATTTTTTTTTCAGTTGCAAGTTAAAGTAAACCATCATATTGTAAGCGATTATGGCAAACCTTGTATTCTTGTTGGACGACAACACATCTGGCTTGGGCTAAATATCCAAACAACAAAGAGGAACAACCAAAATGGAATTATATGAAATAGGAAATAAATGCATAAAGTCGAAGTAATTTTAACAAAATGAGTAAAAACCCAAAATGGATGTACAAGTAGAGAAGAAAAAACCGGCGTTATTTGGCAACCCCAGTAGAAGAGAACCAAAATGTCGACGGGATTCACTCAAACGTATTTCTCTCTCGCGTCATAACTTGATTATTTTACACTTTTTACATACTTTATGTAATTTTATTTAAATATGGTTGGAATTTCTATAGGTTTGTTCCCGTATTTTTTTAATAATAAAACTAGTAAAAGAGAGTTTCACCAGAAATAACAACAAATTCTCTCTGAGAGATCAAGTTTCAAAAAAGTACGAGAACGAAAAAATAGTAAATGTGGTAAAAATTATGTCAGAAATGTCCATAACAAGGAAATACACCGCTCTGCTGGAATCGCCACAGCGATATTATATTATGTATTTTCGTTTCTGTTTACAATGAAAACAATTCAATCGCCGATATTGTAACAAGTGTACAAATGTCAACAGAGAACACAAGCATGCCAAAGAAAAAAGAGAAATGTCAAAGTTGTAAAAGCATGCTGCCACTTCCGTTTTAGCTGTTGTGCGTGCATCGTCATCATCGATCATTAGCAGTCTATAATATATCAACGCTAAATACATCATTGTTAATTACATAGATAAATAAATACATTCAAACAAATTAACTTTGCAGACTCATTACCTGGTAGCAGAATTTTATGGTGTGTATGATTGCAACTGGGAAAATGGAAAAGACAGAAAAAATCAAGATTGCAACATTCATATGGTTGGTTGGTGAACAAGGTGCTGTAATATATAACACTCTTTTTCCAAATGATGGCTCACAAAATGCAATGCTCGGTGAAGTTCGTGTTGGAGATGCGGTAATGCAAAGTTCATTGGATGACGTTATCAAGAAGTTTGATGATTATTGTCTGCCTCAAAAGAATGTTGCAAGGGAGTCGTTTAAATTTAATATGATATCGCAAAAAGAGAAGCAGTCAATAAACGAGTTTGAGACAGAGATACGGAAGCAATTGCACTTCTGTGAGTTTAAATGCAGCTGTGGCGCTTTGTATGAAGAGCGAATGCTTCGAGATCGTATTATTATTGACGTGTAGGAAAAAAACTTCAAATGAAGCTATTAGATGGTAGAGATGATAATTTTGCAAAGGTGCTTGAAACCTGTAAAGTATATGATGCGGCTAGTCTCAACAAAAGCATTTTGGAGTCGAAAACATCATTAATAGCAAGTTTGGAGACTGGGGAAAAGAAACAAACAACATCAATTGAGTCGATTAAACGTTTTTGTTTTAACTGTGGAAATGAATGGTCATCAAAACATTTAAGTGAGTGCAAGGCGAAGAACATTGCTTGTCATATTTGCTCGAAGGTTGGACATTATGCCAGAATGTGCTGTCAAAAAGGGAAACCTCAACAGATGAATCCGAAGAAAGATGACAACAACAATAACAGTGGCCGCTACAGCAACAAACGGAGAATTTGTAGTATTACTTGGGGTGACATTCAAGGTATGTCTTTTGACTGTGTGAAAATGAGGAGAGAATTAAGTAATGAACCTTATTTTAGAATAAAGTCAGTAGAATCGAACCGGATGAAATAGACTAAGGAATATCAAATTGAAGGAGAGATAGATATATACTGGAGCAGATGTGAATTGTATTCCTTTAGATTTCATGAAAATATTGAAAATTAATATTTGTAATGAAAACAATGATTATGCTGTTTACGATTATAGTAATAATAGGTTACAAGTTTTTGGTACTGTGAAATTAAAGTGTCTTGATTTAAAATCTAAGAGTGAAAAACGAGTATTATTTCTTGTTGTTGATGACAAATTTGAACCAATACTTGGATTGGATAGTTGTATTGAATTTGGATTAGTGAAACGGATGTATGTTGACAAAGTTGCGTTGCCGGAGGCGTCAAAATTATTTATTGGAAAGTACAGTGATGTGTTTCAAGGATTTGGTAGATTCCCGGGCGAATATAAGATTTATTTCAAGGAAAATTTGAAGCCTGTGCTTCACTATAAGAAACGGATACCACATGCATTAATGGACAGGTTGAAAATGGAGCTTGATAGTATGGTTCAGGACGAAATCATTTCAGTAGTTGATTACCCAACTGATTGGGTTAATAATCAACAGATTGTAGAGAAGACAAATGGCTGGTTACGCATTTGTCCGGATCCAAGACCATTAAATGAGTGTGTCAAACGGGAACATTTCCTTATCCCGACAATTGAGGATCTCACATCAGCGCTAGCCGATGCGAGAATATTCACTGTTATTGATCTAGCTGGTGGGTTTTGGCATATGTCATTGGAAAAGGTATCGCCCGATTTGACTACATTTATGACTCCGTTTGGGCGATACAAATTTAAACGCCTACCTTTTGGTCTTGCTGTGCGCCTGAAATGTTTCAGACAACTATGGTGAAGATTTTTGGTGACATTCCAGGGGTGATTGGTGACATTTCGATGATATCTTGATATGATATCTGATACATGATTAAATTCTGGAAATTGTAGTAAAACGGGGAAGGGAGAATAATGTTAAATTTAATTCGGAGAATATACAATACCGGAAGCATTCTGTCGAATTTATGGGGAACAATGTATCACATAATAGAATTAAAGCCGCGAGAAAATACTGTGAAGCCATTCTGGGCATAGAAAAACCGGGAAATAGGGCTGATGTGTTGCGTTTTCTTGGACTAGTGAAATACTTGGCACGATTTATACCGAATCTATCGAAGATAACTGCAGGATTGCGTAATTTGACGAGACTTGGTGTTGATTTTGAATGGAATGAGGAACATGTAAAAGAATTTAAGAATTTATTGAATATTATGGCATCCGAGCCTGTTTTGGCAGTTTATAATCCTCGATTACCTGTGAGGATTCAAACTCAAAAAAGAAAAGGACCTCCTGGCGATAGTTTTTGCATGTCAACGGTTTCATTATTTTGTATACGGCCGAGAATTTACAGTCGAAAGGGATCATAAGCCGTTGGAGACGTTGGTTAAACGGGATATTGATAATGTCACAATGCATCTTCAGCGTATGTTCATGATGTTGTTAAAGTATCCTCAAGTGGATATTGTGTATAGGCCTGGAAGTGAAATGTTTTTTGCTGACTGTTTGTCTCGTGCTCAATTACCGGAGGAAGAAGAGTTAAAGAATTTGTCAGGTGTAATACACAGGATAATGGAGTTGGTTTGTTTATCGGAGGAAAATTTTAACTACATATTATAGAAACATTTTGAAAGAGGATGAGAAATATAGTCGTATTTGTACATATGTTGAGAACGGATAGCCCAATTTTCACCAGTTAGATGATATAAGTCAACATTTTCAAGAGTTTAAATCGAGACTTCATGTTGAGAAAGGACTGTTATTACTGGATCATAGACTCGTAATACCGGGGAGATTGCAAGGCAAAATTACTATGTGGTTGCATGGCTCACATCTTGGTATTGAGAAAACACTAGCACGTGCCAGGGGATTATATTATTGGCCTGGGATGGGTGATACAATCAAGGAATTGATCCAGTCCTGTGCCGTTTGTGAAAAGTTTCGAAGAACAACCAAAAGGAGCTCTTGATGCAAGAGGAATCGCCGAAATATCCGTTTCACATACTGGCGGTAGATTTATTTGAATACGATGGTCGAGATTTTATAGTGATTATAGACGCTTATTCGAACTATTTGATAGTGATACCCTTGCTTGACAAGACTTCGAGGCATATGATTGACCAAATCAATCAGATATTTTTTAAAGTTGGTTTTCGAACTATAATCAAGTGTGATAACAGTCCTTTTGGATCCAGGGAATTCGATAAGTACGCTTCGGAATTCAATATTCAATTTAGATTTTCAAGTCCGCGATACTCACAAAGTAATGGTTTAGCTGAGAAAGGTGTGGCTATCGCTAAGAACATACTGAAGCGCTCTTATGAGGCACGTGATCTAGGTTCATATCAGTATAGGATTTTGGAATATAATACGACTCCTTTAGCAGGTATGCAAATGTCACCATCTACATTATTCTTTGGAAGGTTAATTAAGACAAAACTACCAGTAGCAGGCTCATTGTTAACCAGAAATAATGTGATGGAAGATTCGGTTCAGAAGAAAATTGAAAGAAAAAAGGAGAGACAAAAGTATTACTATGATCGAACTGTGAAGTCATTGCCGGAAATTGATATCGGTGAGCTTGTTATTTTTAAGAAGGATGGTAAAGAGTGGCATTATGGTATGGTAGTTAAAAGGGTTAGTGATCGGTCATATATAATTAAAGACAACAGTGATAGATTGTTTCGACGTAATCGGAGGTTTATTGCTAAAACGGATAATGTTGATTGCAATACTAGTGACATACTTTTTGAAGACAATGTTGGAAGTAGTTTTGAGAAGTATATACCAGAGGGTTATCGAATGCCACCATTACCTAGTTTTTAGGTATGCTAGTAGTAGGGATATTGGAAATGAAGGTAGTTTTGGGTTAGACATTTGTTTGAATGGAGATAGTGCATCAGTGCAGGGATCAAGGGAGACAATAGATCAACCACAGATGATGGAAAATGACATCTGCTCTGGTGATAGTGTTCAGGGTGAAGAGACCAGAACTGAGGTCAGGACAAAAAGGAAGTGGTCGATTAGTGCGACCACCAAAGAGATACCTTGAATAAAAAAAGCGTGTAACAAGTGTACAAATGTCGACAGAGAACACAAGCATGCCAAAGAAAAAAGAGAAATGTCAAAGTTGTAAAAGCATGCTGCCACTTCCGTTTTAGCTGTTGTGCGTGCATCGTCATCATCGATCATTAGCAGTCTATAATATATCATCGCTAAATACATCATTGTTAATTACATATATAAATGAATAAATTCAAACAAATAAACTTTGCAGACTCATTACAGATATTCAATTATTTTGTCAATTTATTTTGACAATTCAATAGAGAATGACAATTTACTACTTCTACTCGGTAAAATTCTTCGAGTAAAAAGTTGTAAAAGAGAACGCCATTTTTTTCGGTTCCCTTAAATTGTCTTACTACTTTTACTATTTTCTTGGGTACGGGAACGCTTTTTCGACTAAAAGTCGTAAAAGTGGTAAAATTAGTAAGTTGTAGTACGTTCAAGAACAGAGCTACTGTAGAGAGAGCAGAGAAACGAGGCGCTTCACTCGTTTTCTTTGTTGGCATTGCTCTCCAGAGTAAAGTTTTTCTCTATTTAAAATTCCATACTCTTTAAAAAAAACTATGCTGGCGCAACAATTTAACGATATAAATCAGGGACCATAATGATTATAAGTTATATCCTAAAAATTGATTTTTAACCATTATTGTTTGATTTTTATAATTAGCTTACAAGGTAATCATTATGACCTGATTTTTTTTTATTAATTATTCGAAACATAATGATTATGTTTAGTTTTTTTTTTATTGCTCAGACGATAATGATTATTTTTTGACTTAACATTTATTTTTCACAAAATAATAATTAAGTTTTGAGTGTTTGAAATTACTTAGAAAATAATTACATACGTTTTGACATACGACAAATCGGGTATTTTTTCTTATTTGTCTAGAATCAGGAAAAAAATGCTTGATTTGCTTCAAAAAGGATGTACAGGTAGAGAAGAAAAAAACCCCGCAATTTGGCAACCCCAGTAGAAGAGAACCAACAAAGTCGACGCGATCACTCAAACGCATTTGTTTACCGCGTCATAACTTGATTATTTCATACTTTATGTAATTTTATTTAAATATGGATGGAATTTCTATAGTTAGATACAATAACATCATCAGAAAACTGCTCGTGTGTTGAGATATTCAACGAAGAGAGTAAGAGAACGAGCAGAGAAACGACACGCTTCACTCGTTTTCTTGGTTGGCATTCACCTCCAAGAGTAAATTTTCTTCTCTATACCATAGTTTTTTAATGTATGCTTTAAGCAACGCTGTTTTATTGCCACTAGGTGCTGTGTTGTCGTTTTGTAACTTTCATTGACGTTTCTCATAACATTCACTGACGTTTATTCAACAGTGTGGGACATTTTTTCAATACAAAAATATAATCATTTTCCAGGTTGTGCTATTCAAACAACTAATTTAGGTTTTTTCATATCATTGTGTTCCCCACTTTCTAATTCAAATGCATTTTGGTTATGAGCTTTTTTTGGTATACTGTTATTGTTGGTATTCGTTTGTGTTGACTTGTACAGCATCGGTCCAGTAACCAAAACAAAATGCCTGTTGATGTTGCCTACAACACCTACTGCTATCACCTGTTCTAAATACATCTCGCAAGGTATATTTTATTTGGGATTAACCCTGCGGCTACACGAGCAAGATATTGCTCAATGAATTTCACACATACTAGCTGTCAGAATTACGTTGAATTGGCAGCTGTGACGTAGGCTGTCTACAAGAAATTGTAGCAAATTCATTTCTCTATATGGCGTCGTCACAGAAGCAACAAAAATTAGCTCTGTCTATGATAATTTTGAAAGAAATTGATCATTTGATAGAAGAAAATGAAAAAGAAGAGAACAAAACACTAATAACTGAAAAAACACAAATAATACCCTCTACTACACAGCGCGGTATTTCAATTATTCATATATTATCGGTCGCAATACGCTATCAAAATGCGCTACCGCTACCGCTTTTGTTGTGTTTTGACTTTCTCTGCAGCGACCATTGCCAAGTAGCTGGTATTCAAAATCCTCTACCAGCTAGCTTTCAATGAGCAAAATGTGAGTGTGTTAGTAAAAAATGTGAGTGTATTGTGAATTGCTTACAATTTCTTGCTCGTGTAGCCACCGGGTAAACGATGTAATTATTGCATTCAGCTCCATCTAGAAAATATCCCATTGAAAATATTCCCCAAGGCATGTGAGATATCTAGTTAATTCCTTTATCTATGATCGGCGTGAACTAAATTCTTTTGAGAGAGAAAGAGACTAAATTGCGAGAGTATGATAGCCCTCTTTGAGAAATTGTACAAATTCTCTTTTAGTATTGCCAGGCAATAATGATGCTCCATTAACTTAATTAGGTGGTATCACGGGGTTTTCATAGGAATTGCCATTTAATTAAATTTTTTCCGTAAATTTAATAAATATGGTACCACTAATAGAATTTGACAATTCTTTGTAAATAATTCCGAATTTTCTCTACGGCAAGGACAACAAACCAAAGTGACATTTCCAACAAACTAAAATCATCCCCTAAAGTGTAAACAAATAGTATCAAAATAAATAAAGTTCCGTTTAATTAAAAAAAGTGCCGAAAAAGTGAATTAAAAAAATTTTAAGTAAAATTAAAAATCGTGGTTGTGGTGCAGTGCATAAGTTTTACGCCAATTATATGTGAATAAATTTCGAGGAAAGTACATTCTATGGACTCTGCAACCGTTATACTTGGCGGATGATGAGGACTGAGACACAACTGTGAACAACATTAATAAACACCCATAGAGACGCGAGAGCACGTCAGAATAAAAATTTAGTAAAAAAAAGATTTTTTAGTTTTTTCTCAGTGACCACCAGTTTCAAGGGACCAGGAACGATGATTATGAGAGGTGACACTTGGCGAATGATGAGGACTCGAAGCACCAACTACGGGCAACATATTTAGACTTTCAAAGAGGTGCGTGAACGGTTCTAAAAAAAAATTCTCATATAAAAACTTTATCATTGTTTACTTTTTTCAGTGACCACCAGTTCCAAGTGACCTGGAACGATGATTATGAGAGGTGATACTTGGCGAATGATGAGGAATGGAAGCACCAACTACGGGCAACATATACAAACTTTCAAAGAGGTGCGTGAGCGGTTCTGAAAAAAAATTCTCATATAAAAACTTTTTTATCATTGTTTTTTTTCAGTGACCACCAGTTCCAAAGGACCTGGTATATGTCACCGTATAACAACAGCATATACAATTAATAAATTATATTTTTCTTTAAAAATTGGATTTTAATTTATTTAAGTTTTCGTGTTAAGTTTATTTTTGTTTTTTAATATTAATAATAAATAATATAAATTTAAAAATTTTGATTTCATTTCGAATCATTGTCAGGACGGGACGATCAAAGTGGACGTCATACACAAAAATGCTATTGCACACCAATTTTTGCGCTATAAACCATCCCCAATGTCTGTGCGCACATTCTAACATTTTCAAACTTCTTGACCTTACCATTGCTTTTTTGTCAGGTCTGCGAAAAACATTTCCACAAATTTTCAAATTCCCAAAAATTTTTTTTTATCAACATGACGAAACAGTTTTTGTACTGGAAACTTCTCCCAACCGTCTGTGCGCACCTTCTAGTACATTGGACTCGTTGACGATACCTTTCTCCCCACCATAATATAGTTGTTTTTTTGTCGGGACTGCGAAACAAGTGTCCAGAGCCCACAAAAATAGTGACCTCCATATTTGTCGATCGCATATCAGCACGCTCGATATTAATGTAAGCATATTGATAATAAAACGCATTAACCACATGTTGACACACATGTTGGTTATTAATCCATTGAGTTACTATTTATTCTTAAAAAATTCTTTTATAAATCACTATATGTATATGTTGCCCGTAAATGGTGCTACCATTCCTCATCATTCGCCAAGTATCACCTCTCATAATCATCGTTCCAGGTCCTTTGGAAATGGTGGTCACTGAAAAAAAAAACAATATTAAAAAAGTTTTTGTGTTAGAAATTTTTTTAAAATTCACTCACGCACCTCTTTGAACATTTAAATACGTTGTCCGCAGTTGTCACTTCCAGTTCTCATCACTCCCTAAGTGTAGCCACTCACAATCATCGTTCTAGGTCCTTTGGAAATGGTGGTCACTGAATAAAGAACAATATTGAAAAAGTTTTTGTATGAGTATTTTTTTTCAGAACCGCTCACGCACCTCTTTGAAAGTCTAAATATGTTGCCCGCAGTTGGTGCTTCCATTCCTCATCATTCGTCAAGTATCACCTCTCATAATCATCGTTCCAGATCCCTCGAAACTGGTGGTCACTGAAAAAAAAAATTAATGCGAGTCCGATCACAGGGGAGATGTGTAAACATCTAGTAATGAAGTTGGAAGTACTTATGCTTTTAGTATAGTTTTTTAATTAATCAATTAAAAGTATGAAAACTTTCAATATTGTAAATGCATAGGAATTTGCTGGTTTTTGTTTGTTTTATTTAACTTATTTGGTTAGTAAATGGGCACACTGCATTATATATGTACTGCATTAAAAATTACAGTAAGCAGTAAATTTACTGATTACTGAAAAAATTCAGTAAATTCTTACTGATAATGAAATTTAATTTGCATTACCAGTAAAATCATAGGCCGTATTCATAATAATCAGTAATAGAGCATTACTGATTACTGAAAATTCAATGCACCTCATCATAATCATGTAGGCACTTTATAAAAATTGCTGAAAAAAATTTTAGTAATCAGTAAAAATTTACTAGTTAAAGAATTACTTTTACTGAAATTGTAGTAGTACTGCAAAATGCCCATCTATTGTAAATGCCTTAAGTACAAATAGTTAATATTGGCCTATGGTAACTAAAATAAGATATATAAATTTTTGATTCGATTGTATTTAAAAATCTATGGAAAACTGCATCTATAGTAGTGGAATTGTTAGTTGTGGGGGTTTGTGGAGAATTGCTCATATGCAAGTGGAAAACGTCAAATAAAACTTTTGATAAAGCTTGCGACTGTGCGTTTGCACAATTTGTATTAAAATCTCCACCCATAATAATTGGCATGAGATGGAGATTGTTACCCAATTGTCGTGCACCAGTTTCAGTGTAAGGCAACAGTATGTAATGAAGATATGTTATAATCTTAATTTATATTGGAATTTAACCCTCTAACCGGCGAGCCTGCCTTTAGACGGGGTATATAAATACGTTAATATGCAGCTCTATTTCTGTTTTTTCTGTTCTAACGGGAAATATCAGCAGAGAAACAAACAATTCTCTTGTTGAGAACAATAGCAGCAAGCATTTCTGATTTGATTGCAAACTGTTGAGTGCTAAAGTCATTTTTTTCACAAAGTGTGTAAATTAATTATTTGTGTATCAAGTGGAATTTTGAAAAAAGTATAAAATCCTATTAATTCATAATTTGCGAGTAAAAAAATTATTTTCATACAGGTAAATATATATTCTATCGTGTTCTATGTTTTTAATATGAAGGTTTTACCAAAACTTAGCTTTTAGCCGGTGAAAATTGGACACCGTCTAAAGGCGGACCTGCCGGTTACAAGGAACTTTTGCATACACATTGCTCTAGTTCCTAGTGTTTTTTCGTTTCATTTTTCTGTAACCATTGTTCGGTTTTAAACATTGTAGGAACGAATTAACCATTTGAAAATGTTTTCACAGAGAAAAAGTTCTAATTTTTCAAAATTAAGTGATGAGGAAATTGAAGCACTCATGGCTGAATCAGTGGATGGCGCAGATTCAGAAGACGATTTCGACTTTGACAACGAAAATGATTTGGAGAACCCAGACTTTCAACTACCAAACGTAGACTTTGCCACATTAGAAGAAGAGTGGGATAATGTAGACAACAATGATTTTCTTTCTGATATCATCAATATCTCTCAAAACTCAGAAAAACTTCTGCCAGAAGTGAACAACAACGTGGAGCATTATGAAGAGTCTTTACCATCAAAAACTGGGAAAACAAAAACAAAGAGAGCAAGATCTCCTCTACCAGAAGTTGAAGCTGGAGAAGTGCAGTAGTGTCCAATGCGGGGGGGTTTAGAGGAAATGTAAAAGATATTTCTTCCCAAAACCCAGAGTTCAAAAACATTTTATGGAAAAAAAATCCTTGAACTTGAAAAAAACGATGTAGTTTTTCAAGGAGACAAGGAATTGCCGCAACAATTCAAAGAATTAACCACACCATTCCGTTGCTTTACTTATTTTTTCAACGATGACTTGCTCAATGAAATTGTGTTTCAGGGCAATCTATATGCAAAACAGCAAGATGTTTACACAAATTTTATTCTAACGACGTGTGATTTAAAAAAATATATCGGAATTTTGATTTATATGTCTGTGTACCGGTATCCCAATGTTGAGAGTTACCGGTCCAAACATTCCTTCGAGCCAGTTAGAAACGCAATGACTTCGAAACAGTTTTTTTTAATCAGAAAATATCTGCACTTTAATGATACCACGAAAATGAAAAAACCACAGGAAGCAGGATATGATGAGCTGCATAAAATTCGTCCAATTGTTGACAGACTCAATAAGCAATTTGATGCTGTGCCAAAAACACCTCGGATATGCATTGATGAACAAATGTGTTCAACAAAAATGTTGACAAAATTTCGGCAATATATGCCCGCAAGGCCCCACAAATATGGCATGAAACTATTTGTCCTTTGTGACTCGCATGACTTTTCGTACAAATTTGAAGTATACAAAGGAGCTGGCGATAATGAAGTATTACCCAACACCCCTGAATTAGGAGCAACAGCCAATGTGGTCATAAGACTGTCAAACACAATCCCAGATTTCAAAAATCATATCCTGTACTTCGTTAATTTTAATACCTCTGCCACTTCTGTTTATTTACGGAGCAGAGGAATTTATACATTAGGAACCGTCCGATGTAACAGGATACCCAACTGCAAGGTGACAAAGGAAGTGGAATTAAAAGATAAAGAACGTGGACACTCAGAAGAGTTTGTTGGCGGTGCCTTTGGGGTAGACATTGTTTACTTGATCGCGATCACATCAGAATGAAAACAAAGAAATGGACTTTGCGTTTATTTTATCACCTAATTGATATGGCGTTAGTGAATTCATACCTCCTTTTCCAGCGTATTCATGGTATTGACTCTAAAGATGTTACTCATAAAAAATTGCCAGATTTTCGTATTGAGGTGGCTGATGTACTCTGTCGTTATGAGAACGCTAACGCCAAAAGAGCTGTTGGTAGACCTCAGAGCCAAAGCCCAAAAATACAAAACCCAAAGAAATCGTATGGTCCACCAGATGACATTCGTTTTGATGGAGTTGGACATATGCCTGATATTTTGGACCGAAGTGGTAAAAAAGTATGCAAACTACAGGGATGTAAGTCCGAAACACAAATGTATTGTACTAAATGTAAATTAAATCTATGCTTATCAAACAATAAAAAATGTTTCCAAATTTATCACACAAAACAATAAAAAAACTGAATAAAATTTCAAGTAAAATCATTCCTTAATTAAAATGTTTTATTACGTTACCAGGCAGGTCCGCCTTTTGGCGGTCAACATATTTTCTCACCTGGAAGGTAAGGTTTAAATTTTTTTCATCTTTTAACAATACCGTATGTTTTATTTATCCAAAAACAATCAATAAATAATTTTTTTTAATCGAAAAAAAATTGGCCGGTTAGAGGGTTAATAGAGATTTTATTAGAATTAACATTACCTCATTCAGCTTTGATACACTTTGTGTTGTTTTATGTTCTGAGTTATAATTTTTTGGTGTTTTGTAAAATATTTTATTATTTTGTATTTGTTGCGTTAACAAGTTATTAATCAGGTGTTTACTGAAATGTAATGTTATTTTACAGCAATGGTTTTCGAAATTAGTAGCTAATATTGCACACTAGATGGTGCTTATATGCAGCTGTTAAGTATGAATGACAATCTCAAAGATGAAGAAAACTTTTAGATTTTAGAATTTACTTGCTTGAAAATTTTCCACATATAATTGACGTTAAACTTATGCACTGCACCACAACCACGATTTTTAATTTTACTTAAAATGTTTTTAATTCACTTTTTCCGCACTTTTTCTAATTAAACTGAACTTTATTTATTTTGATACTATTTGTTTACAATTTAGGGGATGATTTTAGTTTGTTGGAAATGTCACTTTGGTTTGTTGTCCTTGCCGTAGAGAAAATTCGGAATTATTTACAAAGAATTGTCAAATTCTATTAGTGGTACAATATTTATTAAATTTACGGAAAAAATTTAATTAAATGGCAATTCCTTATGAAAACCCAGTAATACCACCTAATCATGGTAAAATAAGTAAGGTAAACGCACTAGGAATTTTTACAACAAACACAGGCATTTTGTTTTTATTTGGTGTCCATAATCTGTCAAATTTTCTTCATGGGTGTATCTACTGTAAAAGTAAACAAAAAAGTACAACAACAAAATGCATGTGAATTTGACATAAGAGTGACACATAAGCAAGAAATATGTTGAAATCAGCTGTTCTAACGAGTTTACCTTACTCATTTTACCATGCACCTAATTAAGTTAATGGAACATCATTATTGCCTGGCAATACTAAAAAGAGAATATTTACAATTTTTTAGAGATGGCTAACATTCTCTCACAATTTAGTCTTTTTCTCTCTCAAAAAAAATTTAAATTTTTTTTGAGAGTGAAGAGAATAAATTGCGTGAGATACTATATACACTCTCACTTCCTTTAGGATTTCTCTTTTCATCATTGCCAGGCAATAATGAAGTTCCAATAACTTATTAGGTGGCATGACTGTGGTTCCTTAAGGAATTGCCATTTAAATATATTTTTTCCGTAAAAATTAATAAATATGGTAGCACAATTCGATTTTGACATTTCTTTGCAAAATATTCCGAATTTCGTTTTATAGCCGTGCCGTGAAGTTAACAAACCAAAGTTAACAAACTAAAAACGAAAGATATTGCCGAATTATGTCAATAAATTGAATAAACTATGTAATAAAGCATAAATATTTAAGAAAAAAAGTTTCAGATGTGTCTTATTTCGCTTTGGTGTATGTATACACACTGTGTTTAGCTGATACTTATATTATGTATGTACATCCATATATTATATGGACTCTGGAGAGTTGTACGAATATTTGAAAATTCATGGGCTTAATTCCTGCGCTTGAGAACGAGGCAATAATCATGATTGGAAGCGACAAGTCTGGCTAACAATCGCATATATTCCATGTGGTGCCCAGAGAATTAGGGTAAAAGTTGTTAGTACAAAAACTTTTTCGTCATAATGAAAAACTTAATTTTTTTTGCTAATTTTGAAACTTTTTGACCGCTTTTTTCCCAGACTTACGAAAAATGGAATGATAGGCATTGAAAGCGACGAGTTCAAGGAGAAATTTGGTATATCGCATGTGGTGCCCAGAGAATTAGGGAAAAAGTTTTTAGTACAAAAACTTTTTCGTCATACGATTTACGATTTACGATGTAATTGGGTTGAGAGACGTGTCCTCCTGCACCGCGACCAAGGTAGATCTATTGTGCGCCCTCCATTAAAGTTTAATTCATGGTATCATTCAGGAACTTTACAATATCCTTCACCGCTAGTTTTTTATATGCGTCCTCCATAACTTCGGATCCGCCAAGTATCTTAAGTCTCTGGTAAGCAAAAGCAGGGCACTTCGCAAGTATATGTTCCATGGTTTCATCGTCCTCCAAACAATATCTGCATGTTCCCTCCTCCGCTATTTGCATCTTATTCAACATGAAGTTGCATGTGTAGTGTCCAGTGAGAGCTCCACATAGGAGCCTTAGATTGGGTCTGTTCAATTGAAGAGCATCCTTGCTCCTTTTTTCATTGGGTGATAGGAATTTTTTCGAGTGTTTGAGTGGTCCTTTTTTGATCCAAAACTCCTTCGATTCTCCTTTTGTTACTTTTGTGATCATTGTTTTAATGTCCTTTTTAGTGAAGCCATATTGAGGATTTGGGCCTATGAATGGCCGTTGCGCTCCCAGTCTTGCTCTTTCGTCAGCCAAGTCATTTCCATCAATCCCACTGTGCCCTGGCACCCATACAAGTGTTACCTTGTTATTCTCTGCCAGCTGATTTAGGGCCCTATGGCCTTCCAACACTGATTTGTGGTGAAAGATGGGTTTGTTCAGTGCCTTTAGAACTGCTTGACTATCTGTCATTATGTTTATTTTCGTTCTTGTTAGATTTCTGTCTAACAGCGTTTCTGTAGCCGTGTTGAGTGCGTATAATTCTGCTGTGAATATTGTAGAATCCTTGCTTAGGGGAATCTGGAGCCTACACCTGGGTCCTACTATGCCCGCTCCCACCCCTTCTGTTGTTTTTGATCCATCAGTGAACCATTTTTGGGCTCCTTCACGTAGCCATATAGGGTTTGAATCCCATTCAGTCCTTTTTGGGATAAGAACAGTGTAATTTCGTTTCAGCTCCAGTACAGGCTCTATTTGATCACTACATAAAGTCATCTCTTTAATATGATTAGCTTTATTAAGGATTTTCAGGTGTCCTGTGTGGTCGCCTACTTTAAATTTAAATAATTTATGAAGCTCGATGGCCTGTTTAAAGGCTTCTCCTTGTATTGCCAAATGCAACGGGTCAAGGTTTAAGATAACCTCCAAAGCAGCCGTTGGCGTTGTTCTCATTGCCCCTGTGATATTCAAACAGGCTAGTCTTTGGGTTTTCGACAATTTATTCTGGGCTGTGATTTGAGTGGTTTTCTGCCACCATATTACCGAGCCATAGAGTATACTGGGAAGAACCATTTGTTTGTATATCCATAGTGACATCTTTGGACTTAAGCCCCATGTTTTGCCTAGGAGTTGTTTACTAGCCCAAATTGATTTTGTAGCCTTTTTATGTATCATGTTTAGATGAGGATTCCAGGAGAGAGTTCTATCCAGCATAATACCAAGATATTTTACCTCCTGCTCGAAT
The DNA here is from genome assembly GCA_963931995.1 of Phaonia tiefii. NCBI lineage: Eukaryota > Metazoa > Arthropoda > Insecta > Diptera > Muscidae > Phaonia > Phaonia tiefii. The sequence goes on from OZ008368.1 coordinate 141,564,826, forward strand.
TGAACCTCCGTATCTCTTATGTGAAGCGTAGGGATAGTTAATGTCCTTCGTTTTGTAAATGGGATAATTGTGGTTTTGTTAGGATTTATAGAGAGTCCCTCATTTCCGCACCATTCCCATGTTAATTTTAATGCATTTTGCATTTGTTCTCCAATTGTATCGTCATGTGTTCCTTCTACAATCACTGTGATATCATCTGCATATCCCACAGTGGTAAAACCATTTTCGTTCAGTTTTACTAGTAGATCATCAACCAGTATTGACCATAAGAGCGGAGAGAGAACTCCACCTTGGGGACATCCCTTTATAGTGTTTATTTTCCTGCTAGTATTTCCCATATTAGCAATAATTTGTCTTTGTGAGAGTATTTTGCTTACCCATTTTATCACTATTGGGTCTGATTCTCGTTTTATCAGCGCCCCTTCCATAGAATTATAGCTGGCATTATCAAAAGCGCCTTCAATGTCCATAAAGGAACATAAGGCTATTTCCTTCCTTTCCAGTGCTTTTTCAATTATGGAGGTTAGTTTGTGTATCGACGTTATGGTTGATTTGCCTTTTTGGTAGGCAAATTGCAGATTGTGTAGTGGCTTTTCAGTTAAAAGTTCATTACGAATATACAGATCAATAAGTTTCTCCATCGTTTTCAGCATGAAAGACGAGAGACTTATTGGTCTGTATGATTTTGGATGATCTGCTGGTTTATTCCCCCCCTTTGGCAGAAAAACCACTTGTACTTTTTTCCATTTAGTAGGGATAAGGTTAAGAGCGAGACTGGCCCTGAAAACATGAACCAGTCGTCTTCTCAGTGAGTCTGGTCCATTTACCAGCATAGCTGGAAATATCCCATCAGGTCCCGGTGATTTATACGGTTTAAATGAGTTTATACTCCATTCTATCTTTTCATATGTTATGATTTGTCTAATTATAGGGTCGTTAGAAATAACTGTATTTTCAGATTCATAGTTCCTAATAGAATCACCTTCATCAAAGCTACATCCGGGAAAGTGAGTCTTAAGAAGAAGCTCCAACGTTTCCCCAAAGGATGAGGTTTGATTTGCATCATCTATTCGGAGATTGCCTATTGTCTGATTTTTCTGTGAAGATAAGGCTTTTTGAATTCTAGCCGTTTCTGGCACATCCTTCAGTTCTTCACAGAAAGTTTTCCAAGATGATCTTTTCGATTTTCTTAGCTCCTTGTTATACTTTGTAAGGGCCTTTCTATAATCTTGCCAGTTACCGCTAGATTTTGCCCTGTTAAATTCTCGTCGTGCCAATTGCCTTAATTTCTCAAGGTTTTTATTCCACCATCTGACTTTTCTATTTGTGTTCTTAGTTTTCAAAGGACAGTTATTTTCGTAAGATTCCAAAATATCATCGGTTAACTTATCCACCGATTCATCTAGATCTACTCTTGAAATTATCGGTGACGCGTGGGTTTCTAGCCTACCCTCAAGGTCAGATTTATACCCCTCCCAATTTGTAGCCTTCGGTGACCTGTACCAGATTTTCTGTATTAGGTCCGTTTTCAACTCAAAGAGAATATGTTTGTGATCAGAGAATGAGTTATTCTGTGAGACTCTCCAGTCTTTGATCATATCTTGAACATTGTGTGAGACAATGGTCAGATCTATGACCTCTTGTCTAATCGCATTTTCAAAAGTTGGGTTTTTACCCCTATTTGCTATTGCAATATTGTTTGTCATAAGGAAATCTAGTAGTGACTCACCTCTTTTGTTGGTATCAGAGCTTCCCCATACCTTATTGTGGGCGTTAGCATCACATCCGATTATTAGCGCCTTGTTGTGTTTCCTGCAGTAACTTACCAGCGCCTTCACTTTTTCAGTAGGCGCTTCGGGTTGTTCTCCCGGAAAATAAGCTGAGGCAATTATCAACTCCTTCCTCACTCCCATCTGATTTGCCTCCGTTAGTATGGTAACTAGGTCACCATCTGTGAACTCTGAAATTAGAAGAGAGTTAATGTTTTCATCCAAGATTATAGCGGCTCTTGGCCTTTCTACATTTATATCATAGATTAACTTACATTTTTCTATATTAAGCCCACATATCTTACCCGATCTAATCCAGGGCTCTTGGATCAGACCAATGTTGTAGGTGTTTTTGGCAAACCCTCTGCTAATTTCGGCGGATGCTGCTTTAGCATGCTGAAGATTTGCCTGGACACACTTCATTTTGATGGTTTTGTTGTTGGAATAGCCGACGCATTTATAGGTGCAGAGTCACCTTCACCTGGGCCACTTTCCATTGATGATGAGTCAGCATCATTCGTTCCCTCTTCCTCCACATCTTTTCCACCAGCCTCTTTGAGGTGTAATTGGACCTGGCCAAATTTAAATGATATCTGACCCTTTGTTTCCTCCAGCTTTACAGCTGAGATTTGGTCAATGGAGAAGACCAGCATAGCATTCGTTGCCTTGTTTGCTCTTCGAAGCATCCTCCATGCTTCCACCCTGAGCCCATCGTTTTGCCGTTGGACAAAGGATAGAATCCTTTCGGTCTCAATTGTGGCAGCGTTGGGGAAATAACCAACAGCAATTTTGGGGTGAGGCACTTTAGTTTCCTCCATTGCCCACAAGTCTGCTGTTGCCCATGGTTTAATGTTTAGAGCAAGTTTTTTTATCCACTCAGCCGTGGCATCATTTTTGCAGTGCAGGGTCAGATAGCCAGCTTTGTATGTACTGTTTAGGAATTGAGGTTTTATTACCTCCTCTTCTAGTACCTTATCCATGATGCTGTTTCGGATTTCATCCATTTGAGCTGTTGATAGGACTGTGTTTGGGAAGTCCTTCGCAAGTATCGCTACTTTTTGACCAACCAGTGCATCCTTAAAGGATGGTTTTGTCAGTGGTCTGTAAACTTTTTTGGCCATGGGTTTGTCTTTGACAGTTCCTTCCCTCTGACGTTTTCTTGATGACTCTTCTGGAGGAGTATTCTCTAGGGATCTTTGCCTCTTGTTATCTGCAATTTTTTGCTTTTCCTCTGGATCAAGGGCTTTGGCTCTAGCTTCAACTTTGTTCAATCCTTTTCGGAGAAGAAAGTTCATTCGCTTTCTGGCAGCTCCACTTAGCCTTTTTTGATTGTCATCTTTATTGACATTTAATTTTTCGTCATAATGAAACACTTAATTTTTTTTTGGTTGTTTTGAAAATTTCTGGCCGCTTTTTTCCCAGACTTACGAAAAAGTGAATGAAAGGAATTGAAAGCGACGAGTCGAAGGAGGAATTCGGTATATCGCATGTGGCGCCCAGAGAATTATGGAACAAGTTTTTAGTACAAAAACTTTTTCGTCATAATGAGACACTTAATTTTTGTTGCTTGTTTTGAAATTTCTGGCCGCTTTTTTCCCAGACTTACGAAAAATTGAATGAAAGGAGTTGAAAGCGACGAGTCTAATGAGGAATTCCGTACATCGCATGTGGTGCCCAGAGAATTAGGGGAAAAGTTTTTAGTACAAAAACTTTTTCGTCATAATGAAACCCTTAACTTTTTTTTGCTGGGTTTGAAAATTTCTGGCCGCTTTTTCCCCAAACTTACGAAAAATAAAATGATAGGGATTGAAAGCGACGAGTCTAAGAAGGAATTTGGTATATCGCATGTGGTGGTCAGAGAATTAGGGAAAAAGGTTTTAGTACAAAAACTTTTTCGTCGTATGTAATGAAACACTTAATTTTTTTTTTGCTTTTTTTGAAAATTTCTGGCCGCTTTTTTCCCAGACTTACGAAAAATTGAATGAGAGGAATTGAAAGCGACGAGTCTGAGGAGGAATTCGGTATATCGCATGTGGTGCCCAGAGAATTAGGGAAAAAGTTTTTAGTACAAAAACTTTTTCGTCATAATGAAACACTTAATTTTTTTTTGCTTGTTTTGAAAATTTCTGGCCGCTTTTTACCCAGACTTACGAAAAATTGAATGAAAGGAATTGAAAGTGACGAGTCTGAGGAGGAATTCGGTATATCGCATATGGTGCCCAGAGAATTAGGGAAAAAGTTTTTAGTACAAAAACTTTTTCGTCATAATGAGACACTTAATTTTTGTTGCTTGTTTTGAAATTTCTGGCCGCTTTTTTCCCAGACTTACGAAAAATTGAATGATAGGAATTGAAAGCGACGAGTCTAATGAGGAATTTGGTATATCGCATGTGGTGGCCAGAGAATTAGGGAAAATGTTTTTAGTACAAAAACTTTTTCGTCATAATGAAACACTTAATTTTTTTTTGCTTGTTTTGAAAATTTCTGGCCGCTTTTAACCCAGACTTACGAAAAATGGAATGATAGGCATTGAAAGCGACGAGTCCAAGGAGAAATTTGGTATATCGCATGTGGTGCCCAGAGAATTAGGGAAAAAGTTTTTAGTACAAAAACTTTTTCGTCATAATGAAACACTTAATTTTTTTTTGGTTGTTTTGAAAATTTCTGGCCGCTTTTTTCCCAGACTTACGAAAAAGTGAATGAAAGGAATTGAAAGCGACGAGTCGAAGGAGGAATTCGGTATATCGCATGTGGCGCCCAGAGAATTATGGAACAAGTTTTTAGTACAAAAACTTTTTCGTCATAATGAGACACTTAATTTTTGTTGCTTGTTTTGAAATTTCTGGCCGCTTTTTTCCCAGACTTACGAAAAATTGAATGAAAGGAGTTGAAAGCGACGAGTCTAATGAGGAATTCCGTACATCGCATGTGGTGCCCAGAGAATTAGGGGAAAAGTTTTTAGTACAAAAACTTTTTCGTCATAATGAAACCCTTAACTTTTTTTTGCTGGGTTTGAAAATTTCTGGCCGCTTTTTCCCCAAACTTACGAAAAATAAAATGATAGGGATTTAAAGCGACGAGTCTAAGAAGGAATTTGGTATATCGCATGTGGTGGTCAGAGAATTAGGGAAAAAGGTTTTAGTACAAAAACTTTTTCGTCGTATGTAATGAAACACTTAATTTTTTTTTTGCTTTTTTTGAAAATTTCTGGCCGCTTTTTTCCCAGACTTACGAAAAATTGAATGAGAGGAATTGAAAGCGACGAGTCTGAGGAGGAATTCGGTATATCGCATGTGGTGCCCAGAGAATTAGGGAAAAAGTTTTTAGTACAAAAACTTTTTCGTCATAATGAAACACTTAATTTTTTTTTGCTTGTTTTGAAAATTTCTGGCCGCTTTTTACCCAGACTTACGAAAAATTGAATGAAAGGAATTGAAAGTGACGAGTCTGAGGAGGAATTCGGTATATCGCATATGGTGCCCAGAGAATTAGGGAAAAAGTTTTTAGTACAAAAACTTTTTCGTCATAATGAGACACTTAATTTTTGTTGCTTGTTTTGAAATTTCTGGCCGCTTTTTTCCCAGACTTACGAAAAATTGAATGATAGGAATTGAAAGCGACGAGTCTAATGAGGAATTTGGTATATCGCATGTGGTGGCCAGAGAATTAGGGAAAATGTTTTTAGTACAAAAACTTTTTCGTCATAATGAAACACTTAATTTTTTTTTGCTTGTTTTGAAAATTTCTGGCCGCTTTTAACCCAGACTTACGAAAAATTGAATGCAAGGAATTGAAAGCGACGAGTCTGAAGAGGAATTCGGTATATCGCATGTGGTGCCCAGAGTATTAGGGAAAAAGTTTTTAGTACAAAGACTTTTTCGTCATAATGAAACACTTAACTTTTTTTTGCTGGGTTTGAAAATTTCTGGCCGCTTTTTTCCCAGACTTACGAAAAATTGAATGATAGGAATTGAAAGCGACGAGTCTAATGAGGAATTTGGTATATCGCATGTGGTGGCCAGAGAATTAGGGAAAAAGTTTTTAGTACAAAAACTTTTTCGTCATAATGAAACACTTAATTTTTTTTTGCTTGTTTTGAAAATTTCTGGCCGCTTTTAACCCAGACTTACGAAAAATTGAATGAAAGGAATTGAAAGCGACGAGTCTGAAGAGGAATTCGGTATATCGCATGTGGTGCCCAGAGAATTAGGGAAAAAGTTTTTAGTACAAAGACTTTTTCGTCATAATGAAACACTTATTTTTTTTTTGCTTGTTTTGAAAGTTTCTGCCCGCTTTTTTCCCAGACTTACGAAAAATTGAATGATAGGAATTGAAAGCGACGAGTCTAATGAGGAATTTGGTATATCGCATGTGGTGGCCAGAGAATTAGGGAGAAAGTTTTTAGTACTAAACACTTTTTCCCTAATTCTCTGGGCATCACATGCGATATACGAAATTCCTCCTTAGACTCGTCGCTTTCAATCCCTATCATTCCATTGTTCGTAAGTCTGGAAAAAAAGCGGCCAGGAATTTTCAAAACAAGAAAAAAAATTAAGTTTTTTATTATGACGAAAAAGTTTTAGTACTAAACACTTTTTCCCTAATTCTCTGGGCACCACATGCGATATACCAAATTTCTCCTTAGACTCGTCGCTTTCATTCCCTGTCATTCCATTTTTCGTAAGTCTGGGAAAAAAGCGGCCAGAAATTTTCAAAACAAGCAAAAAAAAAAAATAGGTGTTTCATTGTGACGAATATGTTTTTGTACTAAAAACTTTTTCCCTAATTCTCTGGGCACCACATGCGATGTACGGAATTCCTCACTAGACTCGTCGCTTTCTATCCCTGTCATTCCATTTTTCGTAAGTCTCGGAAAAAACCGGCCAGAAATTTCAAAACAAGCAACAAAAATTAAGTGTCTCATTATGACGAAAAAGTTTTTGTACTAAAAACTTGTTCCCTAATTCTCTGGGCACCACATGTGATATACCAAATTCCTCCTTAGACTCGTCGCTTTCAATCCCTATCATTTTATTTTTCGCAAGTAGTGGAAAAAAGCGGCCAGAAATTTGCAAACCCAGCAAAAAAAAGTTAAGTGTTTCATTATGACGAAAAAGTTTTTTTACTAAAATTCCTCCTCAGACTCGTCACTTTCAATTCCTATCATTCAATTTTTCGTAAGTCTGGGAAAAAAGTGTCCAGAAATTTTCAAAACAAGCAAAAAAAAATTAAGTGTTTCATTATGACGAAAAAGTTTTTGTACTAAAAACTTTTTTCCTAATTCTCTGGGCACCACATGCGATATACCAAATTCCTCATTAGACTCGTCGCTTTCAATCCCTGTCATTCCATTTTTCGTAAGTCTGGGAAAAAAGCGGCCAGAAATTTCAAAACAAGCAACAAAAATTAAGTGTCTCATTATGACGAAAAAGTTTTTGTACTAAAAACTTTTTCCCTAATTCTCTGGGCACCACATGCGATATGGGTGATTGTTCCGAAATTGTCATTTTCTCGTCCTTTCAATTTTCCCACCCTAAAATGGTCGAATGGTGATTAAATTGCGACATGTTCCCGAAGCTACGACGGCACTCTATTATTTCCATGAAACACATTCCATTCTGAACCGTGTAAGTCGGTTTTAGGGAGAAAAAACTGTTCAAAATGTCACAACCATGGCCTGTCCTCCGAATCGAATTCAGGACTTCAGCAGTAATATCCGTCAAGGACGTGGCTTGAAAGAAGTTACCTGCATATATGTTCTAAGGGACATTTAGATTTACAATTCTACGCAAAAAAATTGGAGGAATATACACGCCATGGTTATTGAACGATCCACGAAGTCTGTCCAACAGTTTTGTCAGAATTTTGTACAATTTGAATTCGACTGTGGTGGCACCATCTCCGGGGTTTCAATATGACCCACTTGCTGGCATTTTGGAGTGGAAGGGGTAGTGGCAGTATTTACATCGGCAGAAGTCAACACACGCACATGTATACGAAGGGGAATTCAATTCGAAAAATTGAAAAGCTAAGTCACAAAATAATACGTCACAACGGTTCTCTTATGATTCACATATGCCGTACGATATTTAGGCTTGATTCCCGGTTATGAAAGTAATATTTCATTGCCTGAACTTCATTGTCTTTGGAACTTGTCGAATTCCAAACCGGTCTGGAGCACGGTTAGGTTAAACACTGAAAGTCACAACCGTGGCTGTCACAACCGTGTCATATAGTTTCCAATACTGACTAAAATTGATAAATAATGGTTTCTTGACACTGAATGATTAATGTGGAGTAGGCTGTTGCAAAGACCTGACAACACAGTAGGCTTTTGCGAAGACCTGGCAACACAGTAGGCTTTTGCGAAGACCTGGCAAAACGAGAGTGAAGTATTTGACATATCTTGTGGCAATCGTCAGTCGTGTGTAGGTCGTGAAAGGTATTAGTCTATTGGCGAAGTTAACTAAATAAATTAGTTGAAACATTAAAATAGTGCGTTTTATTCAATTGATATATATTAGCGGTCATTACAATTAAGTTTCATTCAGGCAGTCACTACCGTGGCATCGGAATACCATCAATGCCCCATAACTTCGATTGCTTTGGTGTTGTAGTATAGTGATCTTCAGATCATACTTTTGGACCATGATAACATTCAGAAACGTGAAAAAAATGGTACTGCAGACATATCGAGGTTTGGAAAAATTGCTACCTGAAAAATAACAATTTCCGAACAATCACCCATATACCAAATTCCTCCTTAGACTCGTCGCTTTCAATCCCTATCATTTTATTTTTCGTAAGTAGTGGCAAAAAGCGGCCAGAAATTTGCAAACCCAGCAAAAAAAAGTTAAGTGTTTCATTATGACGAAAAAGTTTTTGTACTAAAATTCCTCCTCAGACTCGTCGCTTTCAACCTCCATCATTGCATTTTTCGTAAGTCTGGGAAAAAAGCGGTCCGAAATATTTTCAAACCCAGCAAAAAACATTGTGTTTGATTATGACGAAAAAGTTTTTGTACTAAAAACTTTTTCTCTAATTCTCTGGGCACCACATGGAATATACCAAATTGTTCCCCAGACCCGTCGCTTTCAACCTCCATCATTGCATTTTTCGTAAGTCTGGGAAACAAGTGACCAGGAATTATCAAAAAAAAGCAAAAAAAAAAAATATGTGTTTCGTTAAGACGAAAAAGTTTTTGTACTAAAAACTTTTTCCCTAATTCTCTGGGCACCACATGGAATACACCAAATTGCTCCCCAGGCCCGTCGCCTTCAACCTCCATGATTGCATTTTTCGTAAGTCTGGGAAACAAGTGGCCAGGAATTATCAAAACCAGCAAAAAAAAAATAAGTGTTTCTTTATGACGAAAAAGTTGTTGTACTAAAAACTTTTTCCCTAATTCTCTGGGCACCACATGGAATATACCAAATTGTTCCCCAGACCCGTCGCTTTCAACCTCCATCATTACATTTTTCGTAAGTCTGGGAAACAACTGGCCAGAAATTTACAAAACCAGCAAAAAAGAATTATGTGTTTCATTAAGACGAAAAAGTTTTTGTACTAAAAACTTGTTCCCTAATTCTCTGGGAACCACATGAGATATATCAAATTACTCCTAGGACTCGTCGCTTTTAATCTCTATCATTCCTTTTTTCGTAAGTCTGGGAAAAAAGCGGCCAGAAATTTTCAAACCCAGCAAAAAACATTAAGTGTTTGATTACATATGACGAAAAAGTTTTTGTACTAAAAACTTTTTCCCTAATTCTCTGGGCACCACATGGAATACACCAAATTGTTCCCCAGGTCCGTCGCTTTCAATATCCATGATTGCATTTTTCGTAAGTCTGGGAAACAAGTGGCCAGGAATTATCAAAACCAGCAAAAAAAATAAGTGTTTCTTTATGACGAAAAAGTTGTACTAAAAACTTTTCCCTAATTCTCTGGGCACCACACGGAATACACCAAATTGTTCCCCAGACCCATCGCTTCCGGACCCAATCAATGCATTCGTCGTAAGTCTGGGAAACAAGTGGCCAGAAATTATCAAAAACAACTAACAAAATTAGGTGTTTCATTATGACAAAAAAGTTTTTGTACCAAAACCTTTTGCCCTAATTCTCTGGGCAGCACATAGAATATACCAAATTGTTCGCCAGACTCGTCGCTTCCAAGCCCTATCATTGCAAACTCCGTAAGTCTGGGAAACAAGTGCCCACTAATTTTCAAAATATTCGCAAAACTCTCCAGAGTCCATAGAATATTGTATGTACACATAAGACCTAAGACAGTGTATACACATACCAAACCAAATTAAATACATCAAACACATTTTTTTATTGTAACAATATATGTATGTATTTATATCTGGTATATTTTACATTTTCTTTATTTTAGGCTTAAACCTAGAATAGGTCGGCAACTCGCTTCGGCTCCAAACTATTACCATTGGATAGAACTTTTAATTTTAATTAAAAAAAATTAAATAAAAAAAATCGGGGGCAACGCCTATTTTCGGAGTTGTGGGCACCCAAAGTTCGGACATACAGGATGATACTACGAGTGTGGTGCCGTGTTATGGGACCGATTTCACAACTTTTTTGTGTAAAACGAGTCGAAATAAACAAAAATAAATAAATACATTTTTTCGATAACTGCTTAGTTATCCACGTATCGGATTTTTAAAAATATCCAGAAAATATTTTTTTTTCAAGCAATCGAGTGATTTTTCGGATTTTGCCACACATCGACTTCAGGTACAGAGGGGATTTTAACCCCCCTGCCTGCGACTAATTGCAATATAAATTTAACGATTTTCCAAAAGTTCTACCACGCGGTACGAGCAACATAGGTCCCTGCCAGGGCTACTTGGCCCGTAACTCCCAAAATAGGGGTTCCCCCCGATTTTTTTATTTTACTTTTTTTACTTAAAATAGCGATCCCTACAACCAAAAAAAAAGCAAAAAAATTGGACGTGCCGATCTATACTAGGTCTGTTCCTTATTTTATTCTATAATTCATTCAACTTTCCTCAATTTTAGTTTGTTAACTTTTGTTTGTTAACTTCACGGCACGGCTCTAAAACGAAATTCGGAATTGTTTTGGGAAGAAATGTCAAAATCGAATTGTGCTACCATATTTAATAAATTTTCGGACACAATATATTTAAATGGCAATTCCTTATGGAACCACAGTGATACCACCTAATTAAGTTAATGGAACATCATTATGGCCTGGCAGTACCTGAAAGAGAATATTCATATATACTCAGAGAGTGTCCGCCATCTCTCACAATTTACTCTCTCTCTCTCACTCAAATAATTTAGTTTGTTAACTTTAGTTTGTTTGTTATGTCTCACACAACAAACGAATAGTACGTTTGTTTACAACCACTTCAATCTCACGGTGTGGTGTAGTGCTGCGACGTCGACCTCAAAACATCGATGTTTTACAACATCGATGTTTCAAATAAGAGACATCGATGTCGATAAAACATCGACCTCAAAACATCGATGTTGTTGGGGATGTTTCAATTTTGGTGGCTTTTTTTAGAAATCGAGGTACCAAAATTGAAACAGAAGAGGTAATTTACACCACTGGTCACAAACATCAATGTTTCTTCGATCATTAATGCTTTTGCCGTTGTTTTGTATTTGCTGCTATTCTCTTTTAGATATGTGTTATCAACATATAAATCACCCCCCCGATATAAAGGTGAAAAACTACAAAACTTGATTAAAATAAATAGTCTCCCATTACATCCCATGTTTAACCAGCTACGCATAATGGTGGTGGTTGGCGTCTGGCGGCGAATAAATGGGCAAATATTCCCAATTCGAGTTTATATTAATATTTTATGGTTTATATTTCCTTATGTTAAGGCAATTTGTTACAATCGTCACACAGAAAAACATCGATGCAAACATCGATATACACCATCGATGTTGGAAAAACATCGGCACTAAAACATCGATGTAAAAAGTACTCGATGTTTTTCAAAAACATCGATGTTCTCAAAACATCGATGTCGATGTCGCAGCCCTAGTGTGGTGGTATCGATGTGGTGGTACCACTAAAATACCCGACTTATTTATTTTTCGCTTTTTTTTAGGTATTTATTGTTCGTCAAACATATTTTATATACTTTTATTCCTGGAATACATTTGTACTCAATTTGATTGTGGAAAAATACCAGACAAAGCAAAATGCCTACTGTTGTCGGCTTGGTGTGTTTGTTGTCGTAGTCATACTACCCCGTCAAAGCGCCTTGACATTCAATCAAATCAGGAAAAATTGCAATGCGAACACTTCGGATTTGGTTAGGAAATTTGATACGAAATCGGGAAAATATTTTGTAGTGCGAATGAGCTATAAGGGGGAGTTGCATCAACTTTCATACGCATTTCGATAAGAAACGTTCATGAGGCAACATTATCGGCAAAATTTAAATAAATGAACCAAGAAATAAATAATATAAACATTATCGAAAAATATAATCGAAATAAATATGATTTGTAGTGTTATTTATAAATATGTAAAGAACATAAAAATACTGTTTTTTCTGAAAATTTGTGACAGTTTCGCAGTGCGCTCACCACCTTTCATTTCGACATCTGACAAGAAAATTAAGTTCCCTCAACTAGTTTGAGAGTGTAAGGTCAAAATCGAAGTTGATGTGAAATTATAGAAGTTGATGTCAACTTGAAGCCGAGCAACTTATCCACAAGTATGTGCATAAATACCCAAATCAGAAGATTGTATTTTATGCAATCTTGCATTTCTCATATTGGCAATCAGTAATGTGATTGTCAAAATCATATGGTTCTGACCTATCAACATTTGGTAGTTAAATCATTGTTTGCCATTGTCTGAAAAACAAAATTCGATGTTGAACCACAATTTGACAAAGAACCGAAGATGACCACTGAATGAAAAAACGGTCATTAATTGATCGTCTGTGTCATCGGCACCCCTTAATTTACATATACAAAACAGAACAGAACTTGTAGCGAAACTTATCGATCTAGTCTAATTTGGATTTTACGGTTTCTCTGCTATTCTTCATCCTCTCCTCTTTGAATTGCTATTTTTCAGCAGCGGCGTACGTAAAATATTGTCGGCGGCTCGACTTAGTTGTTTTCAGCCGTTCGGCGCCGGTCTCTGGTGACATTGCCGCTTGACAAAGTATAACATAGCCTTTTGTTTACTATTAAAATACGGAGTTATGGAATTTAAGAACCAGTGTTTTGTATCTGATAATGCATATTTTGCAATATTCAATATCTGAATCTTAAGAATCGCTTATTAACTGTTAAATAATAAACTTTACTACCTACCAGTTCGGTATCGCGTGAATGACTCAGACTCAACTTCGGTTACATACGTTGCAAACTATAGTTAAATTTTCAAAGGTGTGTTGTAGCAAGAATGTTATGTATCTCAAGGTAACAATTTTAAAGTAAAACTTGCGTCATTAATCTACGCCCTTTGGCCACTGCTCATAGAGCAGTTTTCTAATTCCATATGCATATTATATTTCTTTATTTTCGGTATTTGTTATTGGGAAGGAGCTTCCATTCATCAGAAAAAAACATTGTGTTTGATTACCGTTTTATTCATCTTCTTAGCTGCTGACAGTACTTCAGTCTGCCTTGTTAGTGGTATTTAGCAAAGGGATATATCCCTTTTTAATCAAAACTTAACTTTAAGACATTCCTAAAGTGAACTGGATTTTTGTAGGTAATGGAAATAGAAAACATTAAACTAATTGTTTTAACTACTCGAATCAACATACACTTGATTTCACATTACAGCACATGAAAGGTTTTGGTAGATATTAAAATCAGTGAGCTTTGGCCATTAATCTTTAGTCTTGCTATTTGAGTACCAATTAGCCACATTTTTGGAAGCATTTTATCCAATATAGTTTCCGCTGAAATTCGCGGAGTTTTTGAACAGCAATATTTTATAATTGCTACATATTTTTCGAATCGTTTAACAAAATATATATTGTCCACATTTCCTAATATTGGTTATTTATAAAGTTCCAATCCCCTATAGCTTTACAGCCTTATTCAAAAAAAGTATTGAGACATTTGAGAGACGATTTATCATATAAAAACCTTTCTCAAACTTGAAATAGGCCGTTAGTTTATTCAATTGTGACCCTATTTTGTTCCTTAATAGAGCTCGTTTACTGAATCACAGAGTTCCAAAGTGGTTCGCGTCTTTGCTAGTTGTTTTCGAATTTATCTTCATGCACGTTGAAACGAAAAGAATTCCATAGTCTAACCCTTCCGCATTCCTTGAAAAAATGTACCTTTCCTTCAAGTTTTTGTTTTCAAATTTCTTTATTGTTCTATTTTTTAACATTTCGAAATAATATTAAAAAAATTAATGTGAGTCCGATCACAGGGGAGATGTGTAAACATCTAGTAATGAAGTTGGAAGTACTTATACTTTTAGTAAATTTTTTTAATTAATCAATTAAAAGTATCAAAACTTTCAATATTGTAAATGCATAGGAATTTGCTGGTTTTTGTATGTTTTATTTAACTTATTTGGTTAGTAAATGGGCACACTGCATTATATATGTACTGCATTAAAAATTACAGTAAGCAGTAAATTTATTACAGTAAGCAGTAAATGTTGTATTTAAAAATCTATGGAAAACTGCATCTATAGTAGTGGAATTGTTAGTTGTGGGGGTTTATGGAGAATTGCTCATATGCAAGTGGAAAACGTCAAATAAAACTTTTGATAAAGCTTGCGACTGTGGGTTTGCACAATTGGTATTAAAATCTCCACCCATAATAATTGGCGTGAGATGGAGATTGTTACCCAATTGTCGTGCACCAGTTTCAGTGTAAGGCAACAGTACGTAATGAAGATATGTTATAATCTTAATTTATATTGGAATCTAATAGAAATTTTATTAGAATTAACATTACCTCCATTCAGCTTTGATACACTTTGTGTTGTTTTATGTTCTGAGTTATAATTTTTTTGGTGTTTTGTAAAATATTTTATTATTTTGTATTTGTTGCGGTTGACAAGTTATTTATTAATCAGCTGTTTACTGAAATGTAATGTTATTTTACAGCAATGGTTTTCGAAAATTAGTAGCTAATATTGCACACTAGATGGTGCTTATATGCAGCTGTTAAGTATGAATGACAATCTCAAAGATGAAGAAAACTTTTAGTTTTTAGTTTTCCTTATATTTGACAAGTTTAGTTTTTAGTTTTCCTTATTTTGCTTTGTTTTAGTAAATTTTTTATTAAAAGTTCAAAAAATATTTTTAAAAGTTATTAAAATTAAATGTTTTTGTATTCATTTTATTTATTCGTTTTCATTTGCCTACGATAACATAATGTACGACAATTAGTGAAAATTAGTCGCTACTATTGCACACTAGATGGTGTTGAGTATATTGTATGCAGCGTATGAGTACACTAATCCACTCATACATAGCTCACATAACGCTTTACGATTGGTTAACGATTACATCGCATATCTTACTCTAAATTTGTGATTGTATTGTGAAAAAGATTTTTACCCCCAGCGTATAGATGTTTACACATCAAAAAGTAGAGGAAAATAGAGAATCAATTGATTACTAACTGTGCTTAAATAAAAATTTAATAGTTTTCTTTTCGCTTCATGAAAAAATATTAATACATACATACTTATGTATGTAGTACATGCACAGAGGCTCGCTCGATAAAGTAATCAGAAAGCCGAAATATTTTATTTTAATCAGAATTATATCGCGTAACCAATGAGTTATACCAAAGTAACCATTTTATCCATAAACAATTGTGAGAGGTTAGAGAGTCGGTTTTTGTGTGATAAATCGTCTTTCAAACCGCTCCTAACTTTATGATAATTTTACGGATAATTTTTATTTTTTATTTATTTAGTTGTTTAATCTTATGAAAAAATTTCTAAGATTAAAATAATAATTAACTAGCAGCTATGGCTATCGACTCTTGAAATATTTTAAATTCTTCTATGTTTATTCTATGTTTTCTATAGTTGGAGCTTTTAGTGTGTCGATTGCTGTTTTGTTTCCGAACATTCTTTTTGTCAGATAGTTAAGTTGTAGGCAATCATTTAGAATGTGTTTCAGGGTGAGAGGGTGGGAGAATGTGTCCTGCGCAAGGTAATTAACTATTTCAAGAATGTGTTTATTAACACCCTTCGCGTAAGAAATCGCCTGCTTCCAATAGGAGGCTGTATCAGTTGATTCTGACTCTTCATAAAGTCCTGCATCATCGACTGCATTGTCGACATGAACATGTTCATACTCTGAGTAAGTTGCTGAACCACTGATTCCAGGCCACTAACTGTTTGTTCTGAGTGTCGTTGAGGGGTCGGTTTAAGAACGCTAGCGTATGGAATTGTTCCAAAAGGAACTGAAAAGTGATCAAGTTAATATTTATATCTATGGCTGTAAGATTGATATTGTGGATAGCTTAGACTGTCTTGGTATAATTATTGATAGTAGGCTCACATTTGAATTGCATGTGAACGCTATAACTTCTAAAGTAACCTACATTCTAAGAAAATTCTACAATTTTCATGCACTTATAATGCCGATTTTTTATATGGTATGGAGGTATATTCTGGGACTTTGGGTTATATATTGAAGAAAGCGCGTTTGTTATTTAATAGAGTTATAAGGTATATATATTTTCGGGATTTGTGCAAGTTAGAAGTTTACTGCATTTTTATAAGATTATTGTTAGAGAAACACCTTTATTCTTAGTGGAATTATTTGAGTTTGGAAGGTCGACGAGGAATGTACAAATTATTATTCCTAGAATGTTTTCTCAATTGGAACGGTCTTTTCGTGTTAGGGTAGCAAGATTTTATAACAAACTTCCGTCTAGCCTTAAAACTTTTAATCATTCGTTAGATACATTTAAAAAAAGACTTTACCAGCTTATGGAAACAAATGAATTGTAGTTTTGTAACTTCAGTGTATTAATATGTGTCCACTTACTTTTTGCATGTTTCAGAACACTTCACGCCATAATCTATTAGTTATATTAACTTTGGCTAATATAAGCTATTGCTCCATGTCACAACTCAAGCGCTTAACAAGTGAAAGTTTGTATTATCACTTGTTCTTTAACTGTCACGGGTATTCTTATTCAATACTACTTGAACTTTTTATTTGGGAAAGGGAATCTGGTATCAATATTATCTATATTAATTGTTTTATAACACTGTGACACAAATTGCAGTTTAATCTCTGCAAATCAAACACCACTATGACGGTTAGTTAGTGTATCAAAAATGATGACGATTGCCTAAAGGATATTTTTCCTGTGGTACCCGTTTTCGGGGGACGCCCGGGCGCGCTCCCCCTCCCCCTTTTGTTTGTAATAACTCGACAACGGCTGTGCCGACTTAGCTGAAATAAATTTCTAAAAATTAATAATTACCATTCCTTTAATCTATTCCTATACTGTTTCCCTATATTAATAACAGTTTCACATATATAAATGAATTTAAGAAGAAAAAATAATTTTTTGCAGAAAAAATTTAAATTTTTTTTTTAAAAATCCAAAACGGAAAAATGTGGCAAGGCTTATTACTTTTGCGTAAACCCACATAACTTATGGATAAAATGAGACATAGATCATGAAAATCGATGTACGCGTTCCGCTTTTATTCATAATTAAGTGAATGTATCTCATTTTGACAAGAATATTAATTTTTTGGTTTAATGTTGACTTTAAGAAGTTTTATTACTTTTTTGGCGTAGAATACGTCTTACCTTACGGTATAGGGAGTCATGTCAGATTGTTATTGTTGCAATCTTTATTTCATTGATTATGAGGAAACGGCGAGATAACTTTTTTTAAAAATTGTTTTGTAGGTAAATGAAGATGTTATCTTTCGTTTGATATACATTTCATATTGGTTGATATCTTCCTAATATTTAAATTTCTCAAATGAAAATTGTTTAAACACATATACCCAAACATATGTGTGGTGTTTGGTTGAGTGTTTGAGTTTGTAGCGTGAACACAAACTATGCTGCTGTTTTAGTGTGGACACAAACCTTCGGCTGTTGTTTTGATTGATGAAATATTGAAATTTCGTATATTTACTTATGTATTTAAGTGAAACAAAATGTTAGTTAGTTAGTTCGAAAAGAGGGGCGTGGTGTTGAATGTTCAGAAGGAGCACTCTAAACCTTCCCATGTCAGTAAAGACATACACTTAAGCCGCTAAGTTCGACCTGTTGTGCGCTCTAAGATTATCCTACTACTTCACTTCACTATGTCCCTTATAGGAATTCGGTGCTATTCACGAAATTCCTTAGTTTATTCCAGTCCATACCCACAAGTTTGGTCATGTCCGGTATCGTACTATCCGAAAGGTATCTGGATCTAGCTTGTGTGAAGGCCGGGCAGTGGCATAAGAAGTGCTCCAACGTCTCATCGTCCTCCATACATGCCCTGCACTCACTGTTCGCCACTAGTCCAATACGGTACAGGTGGGCTCGTAATCCCGAATGCCCCGTTAAGACTCCCATCATTTTGCCCATTTCGGCTTTTCCCAGTTTCAGCAAACCTTTTGTTCTCGATCCATCTGGGTCTCCCCATAGGATCTTTGTCATCCTGCCTACTGATTCCCGGTTCCACTGGGCTATATGTGCCGACTCCGCCCATTTATTTAACTCAGCCTTCGTCACCCCAAAGGGTTTCGCTCCATCTAGGCTTACCGTTTGGAGTTCCCTGGCTTTCTTTGCCAGGAGGTTCGCTTTCTCGTTGCCGAATACCCCGCTGTGCCCCGGCACCCAGATGATGTTGAGTCTGCCGTGCATAGAGTAGTCGTTTATCACCTTCTTACAGTCAAGGACCGTTCTAGATTTTACCGTTTCTGATGATATTGCCTTTATTGCCATTTGGCTATCCGTGAATATATTTGCCTCGGCTGGGATTGTATTATCGCCGAGCCATTTGATACACTCCGTAATCGACCGAACTTCCGCCTGAAAGTTCGTATTATGATCCGGGAGGCGTAGGTGGGATTCGGTTGCTGGATTTTCAATAAAGAATCCTAGACCCGTTTTTTCTCCTAGCTTTGAGCCATCCGTGTAGCAGTAAGTCCCATTTGGCATTGGTGTCAGGGTCCCATTCTGCCAGGCGTCTCTAGTTGGCGTTAGGGTCACGCAGTTCGCCTTAACCCTTATCTCGGGTATTCGGTCAGATTCACACGTATCTTGAGTGTACCCGACTAAGGCCCCAGTTATCCGTTGGTGTTTTGACGTGAGATCCCTGTTGATCCATTCACCTGTAGCTTGTAGGCGTTTTGCCGCAAGGGCAGCCTCGTATTTGATTCTAATCTCGATTGGCTGGATACATAAAATAGTCTCCATGGCTCTTGTCGAGGTTGTCCTTATTGCACCGCTGATACCAATGCAGCACATTCTCTGAACCCTCTGCAGTGTTGCGATGTTACATTTCCTCTCAACTACCGTCCACCATACTACAGAAGCATATGTTAGTATAGGCCTGATTACGCTTCTGTAGAGCCAGTGTGTCATAGTCGGTTTGAGGCCCCATTTGGACCCTATAGCCCTTCTGCATAGCGACCAGCATCTGTAGGCCTTATTAGCCCTTTCCTCTATGTGGTGCTTCCAATTTAGTTTCCGATCTAGGATTACTCCTAAGTATTTAACCTTATCGGATATTTTAATCGTCTTTCCCAAGAATCGTGGCTCTTCATAATCTGAGATTTTCGTCTTCCTTGTGAATAGGGTTTACATTTAAGCCTCTTGGCTGTGCCCATTCATACGCTATACTCAGTGCCCTCTCGGCCTCTCTGCATAATTGGTTTGGGTTCTTTCCCTTAAGAAGTATTATAACGTCATCTGCGTAGCAGATTGGTTTAAGTCCCTCGTCGGTAAGTTTCCTTAGGAGACTGTGTATAGTGAGGACCCATAGGAGTGGTGATATAATCCCTCCCTGTGGGGTTCCACGTTGTACTCTGTCTCTAATATTTACATCATGGGAACCACAGCTTATCCATCTATTCCTTAGCATATGGTTGATCCAGTCTTTTAATGCCCGGTCCACCATAAACTGGTCTAAGGATTGGATAAGTGTTTCGGTCCGGACATTATTGAACGCACCCTCAATGTCTATGCATACAGCGAGTGTGTATAGTTTGTCATCGAGAGATTGCTCTATGTAGTAGGTTACCTCATGAAGTGCGGTGTCCACTGATCTGCCTTTGACATAGGCGTGTTGTCTAAACTTCAGCATATCGCTCGGTATTCCACTTTTTACCATGTCGTCCACTATTCTCTCCAAGGTTTTGAGTAGAAACGAGGTGAGGCTAATTGGTCTATAAGCCTTTGCCGTTGCATAGCTTGCTTTTCCAGGTTTGGGTATAAATACTACCCTGGCCTCCTGCCAGTTTCTCGGTGTGTAGGCGTATTTTAAGCATGCGGAAAAAATTCCTGCCAGATGGGTTGTTATTTGGTCAACCCCATGCTTATATGGGGAGAAACTCTTTATAGCTTTTTGGACCATTTGGTCCGTAATGATTGGCGACTGATGTACCACATTCTCATCTTGTGACCACTCCCCTGTGGGTTCCGCGTTCCCATTTGGAAAGTGTGTATCCATCAGGTGCCTAAGTGTTTGTTCCATTGTATTCATTCTCTTTCCCGTGTCATCTACTAGCGTTTCCGCCTGTACGTGGGTCTTAGAGAGGAATTTTTTCATCTTCGACATATCGTTGACGCTATCCACCTGTTCACTGAATAGTCTCCAGGAGTTGCGTCTCGCTTTTCTCATTATTGCGTTGTATTCACCGAGACTTCTCTTGTAGTCCTCCCAGTATACTGGTGATTTCTTACGCGTGGCCCTGTTGTAAAATCTACGGACGTTCTTCCCTAGATTTCGTATTTCCCCTGTAACCCAGGGTTTTTCTTGGGCCGATTTTCTTTCCCGAAGTGGGCAGCTGTCCTCGAAGGACTTTACTAGTGCTTGCGTTGTCTTTGTCACTATGTCGTCTAGTTCGTCCCTGCTAGAGTATTCGAGTTGAGGGTGAACTAGTCGATTCTTAAGTAGGCTTCCGAACTTTGTCCAGTCTGTCTTGGTCCTATTTCGGAAGCATATCGGTTTCGGTGGTGGCCGTGTTATCCTGAATCTAATATATCTGTGATCCGAGAATGAGTGCTCATTTAAAACCCTCCATTCTTGAATTTCATCTATAAGGTGTTCAGAACAGATTGTTATATCTAACACCTCCTCCCTGATCTTGTTGACAAAAGTGGCTTTGTTCCCAATATTCAGTGTGAAAAGGTCGTTAGTATTCAAATATTCTACTAGGGCATGCCCCCTACGGTTACAGTTAGTACTACCTCACGACGTGTGGTGAGAGTTAGAGTCACTACCTATTAATACTTCGTTACCTGTCTGTTTGGCCCTCTCTACCAGTAGCTGTAATTCCGACGAAGGTGGTGGTGTCGGCGAATAATATGGCAAGTATACTGATGCCAGGTATATATTCCCATCTCCCTGTTTCAGCACTGTTGCATCCGATGTTGACAACTCTGGGGAGAAGAGAAAACAAATGTTTTTATGGCATAAGATACATGTTCTCGGACGGGAATCCGTCTTCGTATAGAATAGTTGGTAATTAATATGATTTAATCCAATAACCTTGTCTTTAGTGGTCCAAGGTTCTTGTATTAAAGCAATGTGTATTTTACCTTTATTAATTTTATCCAACAGAGCGTGGGTTGCCGTCTCGCTCCGGTGGAGGTTAATCTGGATGACCTCTAACATTGGTCCTCCAGTAACCGGTCTTCTTGGGAGTTTGTGATGCCTTCGGCCACTTCCTCCTTCTTATTTTGCGGTGTCTGCTCCGCCGAGCCTCCACTCACTTCGTCATGCTTCGCATCCTCCGGCTGTGTTCCTCCGGTCGTCATGCCGATTGGCACTTTGCCAACTTTGATGTAGACAAAATGTTAAATGTGAATTTGAATTTAACATGGATATATAATTATAAAAAATATAAATCAAATTGATTTCCGTCTGTTATATATCATTTATCCTTACTCTTTTAATTTTTTTTCCTACCATAAGCTTATGTATATTATCAAAAATAACTATCAAATAAATAAATTCATTTGCTTATGTTATTTATCATTTATTGTTATATATGTTTTCTGTCTTATCGGATGGCGTATTCTACGTTAAACTTAATGGCCGTGTCTCTGACACAGCCTGCAGGGACAGTCCGTGGCTGAAGGCCTCGGACAACTGTCTGCTGTTTGTTTTTTACTTTAATATATTTATTCATATCAGAAAACAAAATTTTATGTGTAAAAAAAGTCTTACTGTAAAACTAACATCGAGTTCTTTTAGCTGGCTGTTGAACTTCATCTTGATCATCCGAATTTGATTCACCATTACTTCCCAAAGTGTTTAAATGTTCTTCGTTATCAACAATTTGTTCTTTATTTATTTATTTATTTATTTATTTATTTATTTATTTATTTATTCATTCTTCATCAATAGAGGTAAAACCTCTTATAGACTACACAGAATTATAATAATAATCAAAAAAAAAAAAATAAATTTATTAAAAACATTCTTAATTATGATTTAAGCCTTAAATAATTGTTGCTTAAAACTAATTCTAGAAATGTTATTAAAAATATCACAATCAATAAGGACAGAATTACATATTTCAGAGCAATGAGTTAGAGGTTCTTTTTGAGCATATTTTGAGCTATTCAGAAAATTCCGAAAATGAAAATTCTCGCGTAATGATCTTATAGGTGCGTAAAAATTGATACGCTCCAACAAAGCAGTGCAATTAATATGTCCATGTATCAAATCACGTATGAAGTTAACAGAATAAACTTTACGCCGACACTCTAAAGAACTCAAATCGAAAAGGGCACAGCGAGTAGTGTAACTTGGTTTAACAATTTGCCAATTTAATTTAAAAAATACGTATCTGGTAAAATTTTTCTGAACTCTTTCAATTCTAATAGAATGAGAGCTGAAAATAGGATTCCAGATAATGCAACAATACTACAATTGAGGACGAACTAGGGCATTATAGAGAGCCTTTAATGTAAAAGGATCAGAAAATTCAGCTGTGTTACGTTTAAGAAAGCCTAACATTGAATAAGCTTTGGAAATAATAAAATCAATATGATCAGTAAAATTTAATTTTCGATCAGGAAAAATTCCAAGGTCCTTGATCAAGGATACTCGTACCAGATTGACTGACCTAATTTTATAATTAAAACTGATATTACTATTAGTTCTGTAAACCGAAAATATTTGGCATTTTTTTTATATTCAAAACAAGATAATTAGCATCACACCAATCAGCTAATGCATCAATATCTTGCTGTAAAAGGTAACAGTCACTTAAACTTGAAATGGATCGAAATAATTTGAGATCATCCGCAAAAAGTAAATATTGCGAGAAACGAATAGTTTTGGGCAGGTCGTTTATAAATAGCAAAAAAAGAAGAGGCCCTAAATGGCTGCCTTGTGGCACTCCCGACGTTACATGAAATTGGTAAGAATAGTTAGAATTAATTTTAATTATTTGGAAACGATTGGACAAGTAGGATGTAATCCATTGCAAAAAATTTGACGAGAAACCTAACTTCTCAAGTTTAATGCAGAGAGCAGTGAGGTTGACTTTATCAAACGCTTTAGCAAAATCAGTATAAATAACGTCAGTTTGCAATTTTCTGTCAAAGTTGTGATAAACATAATTACAAAAAAGGGAAAGATTAGTGGTAGTGGACCTGCCAATACGAAAGCCATGTTGATTATCACAAAAAATATTATTAAGTATAGGTTTAATTTTTATAGTAACAATTTTTTCAAGCAGTTTAGGTATACACTGAATTTTCGAGATAGGCCTATAATTACTAATATCTTGTTTACACCCCGATTTATGTATGGGAACCACATGGGCGATTTTCCAACAATCAACAAACTTGCCAGTTGATAATGAGGTTTGAAAAATGAAAAAAAGGGGATAACTCAAAGAATTAGAACAGCTTTTCAATAAAAGATTACAAATCCCATCATTATCCAAAGACGTCTTAATGTCAAGTTCAGAAAGGGCAATTTCCACATCAGAGCAATTTAATTCAATGTTAGATATATCGAACAATGGTTCCAAATCTGTATGGAAATTATTCAAATTACAATCACTGGAATAAACGGACTTAAAAAAGTCAGCAAAAAGATTACAAATTTCAGTTGGTTCAGAGGACCCATTTCCACAGTAAAACATATGTATAAGAAGGTAAACCATTCGATTTTCTTTTAGAGTTAACAAAGGTCCAGAATACTTTACTATTTTGTTTTAATGAGAGTTCGGTCATTAATATATAAGACTTATAAAGAAATGAATTTAGGGTATTAAAATCATTTTGGCAATGGCTATAAATATTTTTTAAATCCAAGTTACTCTTATCCTCACGAAAACGTTTAAAAGCTTTATTTTTTTTATTTTTCAAGTTAGTTAATCGCTTGTTATACCAAGGTGGATTACGATTAGACCTAATTATTTTTTTCGGAACGAATAAACTGAAGCCTTCATAAAGAATTTTTAAGAACAATGAATACATATTAATTAGATTAGACTCATGAGATAAAGAGGTCCAATCAATATGATTGAAATAAGAAATTAACGAAGCAAAATCAGCGATTTTGAAATCATAATTTTGTTCAAAATCAGGTAAAACCGGCTGATAAGAACACATGGAAAAATCAACAATAACCGGAGAGTGATGAACAGAATTGCCAAAAATTGGAACGACTGGTGACGAAACTTCCGAGACTAGTTCTTTATCAACCAATACAAGATCAAGCAAGCGAGAATTTTCATTATAAATATTATTGATTTGAATTAAATTTTGTATACATAAAAAATCAAAAAACAAAGAATCAATGTTCGAGTTAACATGAAAAGGAACAAGGTTATTACAATTATTCCAAGATAAATGATCAAGATTAAAATCCCCAACATAAATTGGGTATTGGTAAGGTTTTAAGTTATTTAAGTGAAAGTTACAATTCTTAAAATGGGTTTCATATATTTCGAACGGGCTATTTGGAGGAATATAGCTTACAAATAAAATAATTTCAAAGTTACCCGCAAAAGTTACAACAACAATAATCTGATCAATGTCAGTATTAGGCATTTCATATTTAAGAGGTAAAATTTTAACAGTGAAACGGGTTCTAACAGCAATCAACACACCCCCTCCACGTATACACCCGGTTTTTACTTTACATCGATCTTTACGAACAACATTATAAAAATTACAATCAACCACTTCAGACGTGTTATGGTGCTTATTGAGCCAAGTTTCACAAATAACAACAATATCGTAATCAAGTGCAGACGACTTCACATAAAAATCTTCCAATTTAGTTCTTAAACCGCCAACATTTTGGTAATACAATGAAAATGTTTGATCACCTTGAATCTGTTGGCTGGAAATTAGTAGTTTTTTGAATGTGAAGAAACTGGAGAAGCTAATTGATGAGCTTGTCTCCTCGGCCTCACCACCAACTCGTGAATTATTACCCCAGGAGGCCAAAAGTCACTTGATAACAATTGATGAAACAGCACTTCAGGAGGCGTAATTTTAAATGAAGACACTTCCCGTGCCCCATTAAATTTAAAAAATTCTTTCGAAAGTGCAAAAAGTGGATAGAATTTTCTTTCTATTTCTACATTAAAGTTAAAAATGAAATTTTGTGCATTACATTCAGTGCTGAATTCAAATCTGCGTACGAGCAATATTTTTCCCAGCCAGTGTATTGTGATGTGGACTGGGCTCCAAAGACTCTGTGTGCAAGCTGCTACGGGCTTCTTTTGAAATGGGCAAAAAGAGAGATGAATGAAATGCCATTTGGCGTTCCAATGATGTGGTCGAATCCGGGCGAGCATCAAGAATCAAACTGTTACGCCAAAAACAAAATATTAAAAATAAAGCAATGGCAACGGGATACATCGGAGTGCGAAGTGCACAATTACCACTACCGCACTCAGAATCTATACCGATACCACCTAAATTGTCCAGTCCGGATCGTTTGACTATAATGACAACTGAAACCGTATTCACCGAAGCATCAACGTCGTATTCGTTGTATGTTCCAGAAATGATACAAAATGATGAAGCAAATCGTCTACATCCGAAATGGACTTCCTTGTTGCTCATCTTGGTTTATCGCAACGAAATTCTGAATTCTAAATCTGGCGAACAGGGTGAGAGATTTCACCAAGCTATTATGCCGATGGAAACTCGATTCAAAGGAAAGAAGTTGGATGCCATGCTCGGTGAAGTTTGCTGGTGGTCATGTAAGATAAAAAAAAAATGGTTTCCCATTACATCCCATGAAGGGACCGGGGAGAACTTCTCACAATCACTGAGCTGTGCGCTTTCCAGTTTTCACTCACTGATTGGGACCTACAGTTTTACACCAATTCCGAACGGTATTTTGAGAAGCTTTTTCATGGCTATATACTCGATAGTGTCGCCGTCACTATGCGAGGTGACCGCCGCCGAAAGAAATTTGAGGGTGGTCAGAGCAGGGTTCGAACCCAGGATCTCATGTACAAGAGCCGCGCACACTAACCATTGCACCACCGACTAATGTAAGATGTAAGATAAACAGATTCAAATATACAACCAACGAAGGGGAAGAAGAAGAACAAAGTGTGTATAATGAAGAGCCTTTAAACACTTTGGGAAGTAGTGGTGAATCAAATTCGGATGATCAAGATGAAGTTCAACAGCCAGCTAAAAGAACTCGACGGTAGTTTTACAGTAAGACTCTTTTTTTTTTACACATAAACGTTATTTTCTAATATGATTAAATATATTAAAGTAAAAACGTAATAAAACTTCTAAAAGTCATCATTAAAACAAAAAAGCAATATTTTTGTCAGAATGAGATGCCTACACTTAATTGTGAATAAAAGCGGAACGCGTTCATCGATTTTCATGATCTATATCTCATTTTGTTCATAAGTTATGTAGGTTTACGCGAAAGTAATAAGCCTTGACACATTCTTCCGTTTTGAATTTTTAATGATTTTTAAAAAGAACAATTTTAAATTTTTTAGGCATAAAGTTTTTTTTTCCTCATAAATTCATTTATATCTGCGAAACTGTTATTAATATAGAGAAACAGTGTAGGAATAGATTTAAGGCATGGTAATCCTTAATTTTTAGAAATATATTTCAGATAAGTCGGCACAGCCGTCCTCGAGTAATGACAAACAAAAGACCATAAGATAACAAAAGGGGCACGGGGAGCGCGCCCGGGCGTCCCCCGAAAACGGGTACCTCAGGAAAAAAAATCCTCTATGCAATCGTCATCATTTTGGATACACTAACGAACCGTCATAGTGGTGATTGATTTGTAGAACCACTATTGCCCTGTGTAATCAATCTGTTATCTATATTCTATGAATAAATTAAATTAAAAATTAAATTTCGTGGAATCTCTTGAACATCTTAATAGAGATAATAACGAGAAAAGCTGCAGTAAATATTAACTAGACCATCAACAAGAAAATCCATATCTTGCATGATTGGGTGAAATTTACGAGAGGTTACTGCAGTATTTTCAAGAATCGAAAAAGAATCAGTGAAGGTGGGTCTTGCTGTTATTGAGGGCATCGACTATAAAAACCTCTCGAGTTGGTTCGCACTTAAACGTAGACAACCGATTTAATTTAAGTGGTAGATGAATTTATCTACCTCGGATCCGCCGTGAGCAAAGACAGCAACGTCAGGCTGGAGATAACTAGGTGAATTGTACTTGTAAATATATGCAATTTTGGGCTCAGCAAGCAGTCTAAAAACAAAGTTCTCTCTCGACGGACAAAAGTCCAGCTATACCAGACTCTCATTTTACCTGTCCTGGCATATGGCTCCGAAACTTGGGTCATATCGCAAGCGGATAAAAAACACCTGGGAGTATTCGAGAGAAAAATTCTCCGTAAAATAAATGGTCATGTTAAAGAAAACCACAAGTATCGACTACAGTAAAAGCCGGAGGTTTATTGTCTGTTTTCGTTCCATCCGTATATGTGACCTGGTCTACGGAAAGGGGGCTTAGGTGTCAAAAAATCAATTTTCACTTTTTGGTTGATTCGGAGGGAAGATGAGATGCTTTTTCACGTGGTGAAAAGCAGAAAATCCTAACTTGCTTAGAAGTGTACTAAAAATGTAGAGAAAGAAGAGTAAAAATACGACAAAATAATCAACAGAAACAGTAAACGTCACTTCTTCAGTGTTACTTTTTTAAATGTTCCACACTAGCAACTTACACGATGAACTATAACAATATTCCGACCAACAACAACACTTACTGGACCAACAACAACACTTACTGGACGTCAGGCGCGGAGAACAATTAACGAGATAATGAGAAACTGACGAAACGAGTTGCTTACTTTTAACAGCTTTTTCACAGAAAACTAGTTTTCGCACGTAAGCTCCCTTTTCGTAGACCAGGTCACATATTATAAATGCCAACCTTTTTTTTTGGAAATGTTGTGTTGTTCAGACAGAAGTATGTGTAAGATATCTGGGGATGTCGACTTTTCTGAAACTGGGAAAGGACAACTCGAAACAAGAATATTCAATTATCGGTGGTTTGAATTTGCTAAAACGTTCAGGAACATTGATATTTCATTCTGGAATAACGTTACAGATGAAATCAAATTCATTCAGATGGGCAGTCCTATGTGTGGAGGAAGTTCAACGAAGAACTGGAAGAAAACACTGAGAAGCTACAGTTAAACACGGAGGTGGTTCTGTGCTAGTTTGGGGCTACATATCTGCAGCGGGAGTTTTCAAAGTTGCATATTATAAACGAATAATGGGCCAAATGTAATATTTGAGGATTTTACAACAAAATTTAGTTAAGTGCCGAAAAACTTGGCATAAACGACACATTTACTTTTACCTGGATACCGACCATGGTAAAAAAAAGATACATTCCACAAACCGGCTTTCGTATAGTTGAAAATACTATTTCGTACGAGAAACTGTTTTTCGGTATTATCATGTAGAAACCAGTTCGAATAACTGGATGTTCCGGTTTTCCAAAAAGACTCCAAAAAACATTAAAAATATCTTATTTGTATTTAACAAAAAATAAAAAATTTAATTTTGTACGTAAGGAGCCTTCATAGGACAGGTCACTATTTCTTAGAAGTCTGTCCCGCGCCATTGCTTTATCAGAACCCTCCGTTAACTAGCTAGGGTGAGAAGGCGAATCGAATGACCAGCTTGACTGGTTATGCGATTACAGATGGGTCTTAGGTTAAATAACTCCTTTAAAGGCGGATGAGCCAACACTAATGGCCAAGTGCGGATCAAAAGTAAAGAAACAAAATCCAGTTTTGATACACTGCATTATTGTCAGCGTCTGATTCCATAATCATCCTGGCAGAATGTAAAATGCAAAACCACGATGGGCTGGGCTTGCCATCCGCCAACGTTATATGTATTAGCAATAAATATACAAAATGAGGACGAGATACATAAAATCCTCTATTTGTTGACGACCTGTAATCGTTATAAGGACCACGAATTACAGATATGCACTTGGAATGTTAGAACACAATACCGATCCAGTGCCAAACTGGCAGGTGACAAGGAAGAAGAACTGTACCATATACTAGAGCTGACATGAGAAAAAGCATGCATTTGGTTGCGGATTTGAGTTTTTCATATTTTCACTTTGCAAAAGTGTATGTGAATTGCAAATTCTTGTTGTTCGTGTTAATTTCCAAAGTAAAAAAAGAGCATTGGAACAATAAAGTCATGCAAAATATGAAGTTTACTTACCAAAACTGTTTGCTACTATTCTCCTCGTCGATTTATGTGCTCTTTTGTGTGTGAACCTAACTTGAGGCCGTCGGTGGTACTCTGACCACCTTAAATTTCTTTCGACGGCGGTCACCTCGCATAGTGACGGCGACACTATCGAGTATTTAGCCATGAAAAGGCTTCTCAAAATACAGTTCGGAACCGGTGTAAAAACTGTAGGTCCCAATCAGTGAGTTTAAAACTAGAACGCGCACAGCTCACTGGTTGTAAGAAGCTCTCCCTAATCCCTTCATGAAGTGTAACGGCAAACCATTTATTTATTTTTTTGAACCTAACTTCACGAATGTGATTAGGATTTCTTCGAATCGGCGGAACCAACCATTCCTTCAATGGATAAGCACTATCGCCCAAGATTATGGCATTAGGAAAGGGGCGAAATCCATTTCCGAAATCGGCAAACACTTGCGAATTACGTAGGATGCGAGCATCGTGGAAACTACCTGGTCAATTAGCGTTCACACTATAGTAGCGCTGATTCGGTCCACATACCATCATCACATTAAGAGAATGTCTTCCATGTCAATTAACGAAATGCTCTTCGTTTTCAATTGGCCCATCCATTGTAACGCAGTTAACAGTTGTTGCAACGGATTTAATGTATATTTTTTTTCGGTCCGTAGTAACTTGCCACCGTTTTTAGTTAAACACATTCAATTTGCATTTTATTAAGTCGGAATCGCTCAATTGTTACATTATTCTGGAATATTTCAGTTTTTTCTATCCCGAATACACCTATTATGAGTTCCCCATCACTTTCATCGATTAACCTTTCGAATCGATACATTTTCAAGGACTAAAACAATGCAATGAGAAATTTCTCTATGTATAATTAACTGCAAATTACATACGGAGTAAAAAGTTTTGGTGAAACAGAAACATGATAAATTATACAAATTTTCAACAAAAATTACTTTGCAAGCAAGTAAAGCGAAGCACTTTAATATATCGCTAATTTGTGTCATGCATTACATGTTCTTTGAGCGCCTAGAGGAAACATACGACAGCTGCCCTGGCAATGACATTAAGATTGTTCTTGGTGATTTTAATGATAAAGTCGACCGGTAAATTCTGTATACACGCCATCACTTCCGATAACGGAAAGAGACTGTCAGATTCTGCCGCGGCGAAAAACATGGTTGTCAGAAGTACGCGATTCCAACATAAAGACATCTATAGGGCTATTGGATATGCCTGATCGACAAGCGAAGAACCAAATTGAAGGCACTTCAATAGTGTAATGGACGTACGTGCGGCTCGAGGAGCTAATATCGATTCAGATTATTACTTGGTTCACACAAGGATAATCAGAGTGAAAGTCGTACAAAACCAGACATATTGAAAGCTGGACATCAGAAAGCTGTAATTACCAGAGATAGCCACGGCCTATGCAGAGAAGCTCACTCAGATACTTTCGCAGTACGCACCCCCGCCTTATGATCCTAAAGCGCAGTGGAAGGAAATTTCCCACTCTATGACAACTGCTGCAGATACCGTATTTGGTTTAGAAAAACTTCTTAAAGATAAACCGTGGTGCGATGAAGACTGTCACATGGCAAGTGATGAAAATAACGCTGCACGTATGGCGCGAGCTGCGACAGAGCGGTATAAGGATAAGAGGAGAGATGAAACTCGTTTGTTGGTGCTGTCCCTGTCCCTTGGCGTGCCAAGAAAACAATAACAAATTCAACATGCCAACTAGTTCATTATTGTAATTGTATTATCACCAAACGAACATCGAAGATTTGTACGAAGAGGTGTTGTCCTTCGTATCAAGTCACATTTCCCCTCCCACCACCTGTGACAGATTGCGCACTCATACCTTTCATCTGCCCCATGGACCAATTCTCGATTTCAGAGTCCCCTGTCACTCAGTATCCCTCAATAAGAGAAAGATTACAATTTAATTTTGAAGTAACAAAAATCGTTTAAAATTTATTTGCAACTATAATAGGTCGTCGGTGGTGCAATGGTAGTGTGCGCGGATCTTGCGCATGAGGACGTGGGTTCGATCACTACTCTGACCACCTTAAATTTCTTTCGACGGCGGTCACCTCGCTTAGTGACGGCGATACTATCGAGTATTTAGCCATGAGAAAGCTTCTAAAAATACCGTTCGGAACCGGTGTAGAACTGTAGGTCCCAATCAGTAAGTGTAAAACTAGAACGCGCACAGCTCGCTGGTTGTGAGAAGCTATCCCTAATCCCCTCGTGGCATGTAACGGGAAACCATTTATTTATTTTATAATAGGTCTGTCTGCGTACTTTTCCAGTAAAAAATATCCAGCAACTATTTTTGAGAGAGTAAGACAGGGCCTATTCGGAAATGCAACAACTGTTGTAGATGCTTGTTTGTTGCTCATTTTGTTTGCAATTACGGAATCAAAACACCTGCAAAGTTGTCAGATGTTGCATTTACGAACGTGCTGCGCATCAGTTGCAGAGCAGTGATGCATTTCCGAAAAGGCCCATAGATTTTACAATCCCTGTAAAAAATATTACAAAAGTACACAGACGACATCCAGTAAAAACTTGCAATAAATAAGAACTTTTGTATGTAAACAGCTGATTTGCATTGTTAACACCTAAAGAACCAACAACCACAGTTTAAACCATAGAGTAAATTTATAGTAGAGCCGCCATTTGTCTCATCTGACGTTTCCTTTCACACTCTTCGTGATGCGGTCGGTGTGATAGAGAGATGTTTGACGAAAAGTGATATACACCAGGTGGAATTACAATAACTTCTTGCTTTAATTTTTCATGCCATTTTGGTGAAAAACTGTGAAATTTAAATGTGTTTTAAACTTTTTTATTGACTGTTATTGTTAGCATACATTTGTGTTGTATTTAACACATTAATTTTAACACACAAAACGAAATGCCGTTGTTGTTATTTTGTTCGTTGTTGTGAACCAGTGCCTCTATCTGGTATTAGTAAAGCAATTCTTTTCAACATCAAACGTATACATCACACGAGGACAAATGTCAGAAATTTGGTGAGTGAAAGATTTTCTCTACCCATATTTACTCTATGGTTTAAACCATAGAGTAAATTTATAGTAGAGCCGCCATTTGACTCATCTGACGTTTCCATTCACACTCTTCGTGATGCGGTCGGTGTGATAGAGAGATGTTTGACGAAAAGTGATATACACCAGGTGGAATTACAATAACTTCTTGCTTTAATTTTTCATGCCATTTTGGTGAAAAACTGTGAAATTTAAATGTGTTTTAAACTTTTTTATTGACTGTTATTGTTAGCATACATTTGTGTTGTATTTAACACATTAATTTTAACACACAAAACGAAATGCCGTTGTTGTTATCTTGTTCGTTGTTTTGAACCATTGCCTCTATCTGGTATTAGTAAAGCAATTCTTTTCGACATCAAACGTATACATCACACGAGGACAAATGTCAGAAATTTGGTGAGTGAAAGATTTTTTTCTCTGACAACTGTAATTTTTGCGATATTTATTTTGTATTGCGATCATTAACGAAAATCCAACTTCGCATAGATAAGAAGTTGTGGAAGGAAGCAACACTTTTAACGCTACGGTGTGTAAAGTTGGATATTTCTTCTAACAATTTCTTCGTACCGTCAAAATGTAATTTTACAACACTATCTTCGAATAACTCAATTAATTTCGCATCCGCTATTGTCGATATACCGGTAACTAAACCACTTTGAAATGGATTTTTATATATATCTTTTATATTTATCTAGATTTTCCATTTCTTCATAGAAATAAAAATCAAAATTTTCTTTTCTTTAATCATTATTTTCTTAGTTTTGCAACGCACTATTTATTTGAACTTTCCATTTCTAGATTTATTATTGTAAATAAGAATTTCAGTGAGCAAATAATATAATTTTGAATTATTTTTTAAAAAAAATTTGAGCTCTGACCGTCGATTGCATTGCAGCCAAAATTTGCAACTACTTATAAACAATGCAATGCAAAATACTTCCATCTGCCTATCCTCGATCGACATTTTTCTTTAAATTTGTAATTTCTTCAACTAACGCGAAGAACTGTGGCGTGTTCAATTTGACAGCTGAAGTGATCAAAGACGTTGCGCTGCGGTTTATAAACTACCCATTAATTAACGTAACTCAACGCAGGTAGTCACCAAACAGCTGTAACGTTTTATAAACTACCAAAACGACAAAAGTAACGCAAAGTGACTGATTCACGACTTATAAAATACCACCCTAAGTCTGTCCAAATGCTCAATTATTAAAGAAATTAAATCGTTATCGGGCGTTACTTCATTTTCAATGATAAAAGTTTGGAATGCATCAAAGCAGTCATATTTATAATCTTGAACATAATTATAAAAAACTTATAACAACATAAGTTTTTTTGTAAAAGCTTTTATTTTACCATGAACCGAAAATATATCAATTCCATTTGTGCCCATAAGATTAACACATACGTAGAAGGTTTTATTCGCTCAATAAATTAAACGTCATAGGTACGATGGAAATTACACAGCGGAGGGTGGAAAATATGGGTTCAATAATACCAGATGGTGGCAATAGTATACAGCGATCCGCAAAGGAACTACACCCGAATTTCGTGTTTTTGTGGCAAACTAGTTGTGTTAAATACAATACAAATGAATACCAACGTTAAAAGTCAACAAAAAAGTGCAAAATACATTTAAATTTTTCAGTTCTACACCAAAACGACAGGAAATAGTTAAGTGAACATATTTTGTAACTCCACCTGGTGTATGTAAACATTTCCACAGACCTACCGAGAGAGTGTGAAATGAAACGTCAGATGAGAGAATAAGTTCTTCTATAGTATGTGTTATTCTATGTTTGTGCCTTGTAATTTTAAATTTAAATCGTTCAATTTCCAAAATATACAGTGGCTCAAAATTAAAATGGG
The DNA here is from genome assembly GCA_963931995.1 of Phaonia tiefii. Lineage (NCBI taxonomy): Eukaryota > Metazoa > Arthropoda > Insecta > Diptera > Muscidae > Phaonia > Phaonia tiefii. Next base: position 141,599,436 of record OZ008368.1, read on the forward strand.
ACACCTATTAATATTACTTATGTTCCCTATATTCTACTGAACTAACTAACTTAAGAAAACAAATTTATATAACGTTTTAATGCTAATGCGATGAGTTTATTGAAAATATAAACAGAAGTCATTTTCATTAGTACAAAAAGTAAGAAACAAAAAAAAAAGTTAAGTAATTCATAGTATTAGGGTCAAAGTAATAATAGGACACGAATTAAAAAATAAGTAAATAAGGTATCATATTCAAAACTTCAATATTTTGTTGGGAGGCCCTTTTGTTGTATTACCGCTTTCAAACGTTGCGGCATCGATTCAACCAGCTTTCTGATAGTTTTCCCATTCTTCCTTAAGAGCAAGTGTAAGTGTGTTTTTGTTGTTAATGTGGTGATTTTTTAATTTTTGTTCCAAATAACTCCACACGTGCTCAATCGGGTTTAAATCCGGCGATTGCGGTGGTGTTTCGAGTACATGTGGGCAATTATAGGGCAACCAATTCCGAACATAATAAGCCTTATGCTTTGGATCATTGTCCTGGCAGAAATAGTACTCGTTGGAAAGGCCTAATTTTTCGGATGTTTCTGAAAGGTTACATCGCAAAATGTTCAGGTAGTACTTGTGGTCCATAATTCCTTCAATAATATGAAGATTCCCAGGACCAGCTGCCGAAATTGCACCACATACCATTACTGACCCTGACCCGTGCTTCACAGTCGGTCGTAAATTTCTTTCGCGCAGCTCTCCGTTCGGCTTTCTCCATACATATGACTGCCCATCTGACCGAAAAATATTAAATTTACTTTCATCAGTAAAAATCACTTTGCTCCAAAACGAAAAATCTTTTCATCTGTGCTCTTTTGCCAATGATAATCGTTTCAGCTTGTTGACTTGACTGATATGAGGCTTCTTTCTAGCTACTCGACCGTTGTATTGATGCTTTTGTCATATTGAAGTTAATTTGCTATTATTTCGAATTTGAATTTTCAACATAAAAAAAAGACATAAAAAAAAGAAACGGAGCCCGAATTATATTTTCAATAGCAAATCAAAACGAAAAGGCACAATTATGAATCAAAAAGAGGGACATTCGTGAACGTGCTGGAGAAAATTATTGTCGACAGGAAATATTTTTATCCGGCCTGAGATGTACTGACAGATGTTATAGTCAGTTTATACCCACCCACTTGAAACTTCCTGTTGTTTCACCATGACGCTGTTTCTCTTCTCAGCGTCCCAAAAGACAACGTTGCCCCAGGAAACTTACCCTTGACTTACCCCTACACCACCATGATTGTCTACACAACCATATTCAATACGCGCAACACCGATTACAATCGTTATAAAACTTTATTTCGGCCTATCAATGAGGCTCTTAGAATACCGTATGTGGTTCGCTTAATTTACTAATAATTTCATGCTTAATGTATAAAAAAATAACAACAATTTACATTAGGGTGCCACAAGGGCGAAGCGCTACGTTATTTCAAGCAAAACAATATTCAGGCCTCTTATGGAGTACCTGATAACAAATCCACTCCATGGATATAATCTTAACTTTAATATGCCTTTGAAACAGTAGGCAGGAAAATCTACAGGTGAAAAAATTTAAGCCACGACTTATACTTTTGGCATGACCAAAACGATTTGTAAGATAAAAAAAAAACAAACAATAGCAGTGAACACGATGTTTCACTTAATAGAACCCCGAGTTTAAATACTTGGCCACCTAACGGGCACTTTTAAACCTGGTAACCCTACTAACCAAATGCTACAAATGCGGCTCGTGACGAGTTAATAGTAACGAACCGTATTTGGTCACAAGTATTTATGTCAATAAACCACAGATAAATACTAGTTATAATCCCATAGCAGTAGAAATAAGCTATAAATATATATAGATATGAGATTTTCTACACCCTGGCCACGTAGATTTATATATTATAAGTGAAATGAAATGTAAATATACATATATAGGATATCAAAAGAATAAAAATATATGAATATATAGTCGGTACGTCACCCTATCGTGCTCACTCCTAATCTGCTTTAATTCATTGTTTCTTCGTTTTTTTTTTCTTTTTTTTTTTCTTTAGAAGTCCAACACGGACCTTAAACTTTTTCTCAAATTAGTATTTTCTTTATTCTCTTACTTCTATTTTCTTTTTTCTTTTCTTCTTTTTACTTCTTACACTACACTTTAGCACTTTAAATTTTGCAACATATTCTTTAATAAATGCTATTCTCTTCAATTTGTATCTAGTTCGCAATTTAGCATTTATATTTTATTTGCTAAAAATTCCAAATTCAAATTTCGGTACAAAAATAATTTAATTCAAAATCGCTTATATTCATTTAGCCTTTAATTGTTCAAACTTTTTGAAAAACTTTGGCTGTTTGACGAAGAATGTTTTTCAAAAATGGCTGCAGATTCCGAGACGACGCCGTTGCAATCATGCCAGATTGCCGTTGTTTCGTTTTTCTTATTTATTTTCAGCCGTTCCTACGTGAATTCTCGAATATTCGATGGAAAGTTGCCGTTTTGCCAGATAATTTGGCGATGTTGTTTACTTTTGTTTTTCAGAAGTGACATGATGCTTTTTCAACAGGTGGTACCCACCAAGTTCGGTGGTGGTGTAATCAAACGGGTGGTTGCCAGATTATGTGGCCGCCGGTAGATGGATAGTACGGCGCCGCCACAAACCCGGTAATCCTGATAACAGGCCTGGCGAAGGATGACAGGGAAACTTTCTCCCGTCTGTGCCTGATCATGGGGGTGTGGTTTCCGGAGAAACCCCCACCTGGATAGTCTGCTACCGCTCCGGAAATTGATGCGGGTGCTACCCGGGGGTGAGGTCCTTATTTTTGTTACGGTCCTGGGACTCTGGTGTTGCGTCCTTCGGCTGATGTTGTCAGGTTGGACGTTTTAGCGAGGGGTCGCTCTTGCACCTGAGGTCTGCGGCAGCCGATTTAGCACTGTCTGTAGCTGATCCTCCGTTTCGACCTCACAAGGATTCGCCTCTCCGGCTAGATGGATGACAACCTGGTCCTCGAAGAGCCTAATGGTCCTCACTCCTTTTCTGCCGAAAACTCTGCTGGTCACCGTCTTGTAGAACGCGGAGACGACTTCGCTATCTTTGACGACCAAACGCTGTAAGGCTGCCCTGCCGGTGTGTTGCAGGCGGTCAAACCAGTTCAGGATCTCGAACTTTAGGTCCGGTACTTTAAACTCCAGCCCTACCTGGTACTCGGTGGGGGTGGCCACCAGTAGAGCACACGATCGTATGGTCAGGTCTTCGGGGCGGTAGGTAATGCCCATTCGTTCCAAGAGCTTGCGGATCTTTTCGCTGGTGTCCTGCTCTATCGACGCCGGGAAATAACGAATTGACAGACGGCTGGCCGCGTATCCTGGGGTCTTCGATTTGGCTGTGCCCTCTCGCTGGCGTGATTTGGCTGTCTGCTGCTCTCGGGTCAGATCCTCGTTCCGACGACGTAGCTCACGCACTTCCAGGTCCAGGTGGTTGGTCATCCTGGCTTGCAGGGCGCGGTTTTCGGCTTGTGTCACCTCCCATTGCCTCTGCATCTGTGCCATATCACGGATTAGGGTTTCGACTTGTCGGCTGTGCCGAGCCTGGGATGCATCCATCTCTGCGCGTAAGGTCTGGTAGTCCTGGTGTGGCTGGTTACGCAGTCGGCTATTCTCCAGCCGGAGGTGCATTATTTCCTCCTGGACCGCTTCCTCCTCGCGTGCGAGAGTCCCGAGATGGCTTCGATGCTGTTGGGTTTGTTGCTCGTTAATGCTGAGCAAGTCAGCCACTTGAGCCTCTGCACCCTCATATCTCTCTTCGGCGGTGCGGAGTTCCTGACGGAGCGTGTTTATCTGCTCCTGGCCTTCGACTGGCTCTTCGACTACGAACCGTAAGTATAGGAGATGCGTCGAGTAATTCGGCCGCCGACAAACGGGACAATCTGTCCGCTCCTGCTCAGCCCAAGTCCGGTGACATCTTATGTGGAACACATGTCCACATTCCGACGAACAGATCCCGCCATCCGCCTCCGTCATCGTCCCTAAGCACACGTTACATTCGACGCTGCTCGCCATCGCCGAGGAATCTACCTACTACAGGGAAATATCTACTCGGGGGTCTTGCTTAATGCTAACTGTAACGACAACAAAGGAAAATTCTCTTCAATACAAAGAATATCGTCAAAGGGGAACTATAAATCAGTCCGGGTCGTACCTATGGATATCTAATCTCTTCGAAAGCTGTTGCCTAATAGTTCACCGATACAATTTATTTAATCGGATAACATTCACGGACTATAACGTCTGCTTGCACCGTTCAAAATCTATCCCAAAGCCTCTTCATCGCTCAGGGATGGTGAGGTTAGCCTATCGGCTACCCGCATCCCCCAAGCTCCGAGTAGCCTTGAGATCGATATTCTGGACGGAAGGTTCAGTTAACCCGTTGTCTCAGATTTGTTCAACTATACATTACATCGTTCGCAATACCAAAAGTTTACCGGTATTATACCAGCTATTAATTCCACTAGTTGACTTCAAGAAAAAGAAAAAGGAAAGCTTCGAGTCTCACGCACCCGAACCCACGCCCTTTCTCCCGGCACAACTTTAATCTTTTCATAAAAACCAAAAGTCTGATTGGACTTTTCACCAACTCACATTTACCGCTTTCGCTTTACGTAAATACGTGGATTATTGCTTTAAATCCTTTGCATGAAATACCCCTAGGGATTTACCCTGCATGTCTTCAACCTCATACAGGCTATTTCCTATGGGCTTTAGTATGCGACACTTCAGGAACTTCCGCGACAGTTTGGCGTTAATATTATCCTTGAAGCTGCTTTGTTGGAAATTGCGCCGATATACTTCCTGTCCGGGTATATATTTGACCTGCCTACACCTCGTATTATACGATCGCTCGTTCTTCTCGTAGGCCTTGTGCAGGCTATCCCTGATTTTCGTACGTATCAGATCATGTGCTACCGATTTTGGGACTTGGTCATTTTCAAGATCGTTTAAATTTTTCAGACGTCTTGCCAACCGATACATGCTACCGTGAGTAACCATGTTGACGCCGAATAAATCGAAATATGGCGTTACTCCGATTGCGCTGTGTATCGATGACCGAAGTGAGCACTCAATTTCCGACAGATGCCTGTCCCACTCGCGGTGGTCGTCCTTCATATAAGATCTGATTGGCGCTAGTACGGATTGATTTACACGCTCTGATGCATTAGCCTGCGGAGAATGTACCGCGGTGCGATAGTGTTTAATTCCGAAGTTTGTTACAAAGTCGGTAAAGTCTCGACTGACGAATTGCTTGCCGTTGTCCGAGACTATGGTCTCCGGCACGCCAAACTTGTGACAGATTTCACTTACAAGAAAACGAATTACACTCTTGCTACTAGCCTTCGGCATGGCCTTCAATAATACGAACTTCGTCAAGTGATCGAGGACAATAAAAATGTAACTATTTCCATTTGTGGAACGTGGATACGGGCCCAAGAAGTCCACAAAGATCCTTTGGAAAGGCCTCTGACTGATTATTTCTTTGCCCATCGGTGGTCGTAACGTTACGTTAGCCGCTTTGGCCTCTCGACACACTTGGCAAGCATCTACAAAACTTTTTATCTGAGCGTTCATGCAAGGCCAGTACAAATACTCCTTGATCCGCTTCATCGTTTTGTAGAAGCCTCCATGGGCCACATGAGGGGGGTCAAGCGACTTCGTGATGATGCCTTGCGTCAATTCATTCGGCACCCACATCTTCCACGCGAAATCCTCATGGAGAGGTATTCCATCGTATGGCATAGTTCTCTTCTATACCACTCCATCGATCACTCGCAAATCTGTTAGCCTATCCGCATTTTCCTTCACGGTCTCAATCAGATCTTCGTAATCGGAACTCTGAAAAGCCTTATCGTCTAGATCGATTAGCCTTAGCACCTCCAAGGCTGTATCTTCCATCTCGTATCTAGACAGAGTATCCGGTACGATGTTGAGCTTGCCTTTGCGGTGTTCAATTACGAAGTCAAAAGACTGTAGGTGTAGGCTCCATCGAGCTAATCGCCCACTGAGATCACGGTGGGACATCAGCCACTTAAGGCTGCTGTGGTCCGTGATCACAGTGAAGGCCATCAACTCGACAAAGGGCCTAAACTTCTTTATTGCTAGAACCACCGCTAGGCATTCTCGCTCAGTAACCGTATAGTTCCGCTGGGCGGACGTAAGTTTGTGCGAAAAATAGGCTATCGGGTGTTCCTCATTATTATCATCCCGTTGGAAAAGTACTGCGCCAACTCCTAAGTCTGAGGCGTCACATTGTACAAAGAACCGCCTTGAAAAGTCTGGGTGCACTAACACGGGGCTAGTCACCAAAGCGTCTTTCAACTGGTCAAAAGCGATCTTGGCCTCCTCTGGGAATTCAAACGATTTACCCTTTTTCAGAGTATCAGCAATTGGGGCCGCTATGGTGGCGTAATCGAATATAAATTTCCGATACCAACCAGTGGCTCCTAAGAAGCTCCTCACCTGTTTAGAGGGTTCTTGGATACTTATAATTCACAATGGATTCCACTTTCGCTGGATCGGGTTTAACTTGGCCGCCTCCAACAAGGTAGCCTAGATAACGCAATTCTTTGAAGCAGAACTTCGATTTTTCCACATTAATCGTGAGACCTGCATCTTCAAGGCAACGTGCGACTTGTCGCAACAGGTCCATATGGGTCTGAAAGTCTGGTGATACCACCAGAAGATCATCCAGGTAGACGAAGACGCGATCACGGAGAACGGAAGGTATCACCCTATCCATTAATCTGCAAAGCCTTTGAGCTGCATTACATAACCCAAAAGGCATTACCTTAAAATGGTAGAGTGGCCTTCCGGGTACCGTAAAAGCGGTCTTCTCCCGACTGGATGGATCTAATGGTATCTGCCAGAAAGCATCTTTCAGATCCACACTTGAAATGTAATAGGTATCCCCAAGTCTGCTGAGCAAACCCTCTATATGGGGAAGTGGATAGGCATCCTTGACCGTCAAAGCATTGAGCTTGCGGGCGTCCAAGCACAATCTATTCTTGGGCCCCTTGCGGACCAAAGTCACGGGGTGGCTCCACGGACTCTCGCTAGGCTCAATGGCTGCTAGGTCAAGCATTCTATCCACCTCTGCGTACAGAAGTGTTTGCACAGCTGGCGAAATAGGGTAATAGCGGTCCTTAACTGGGACTGCGTCTCCTGTATCAATTGAATGCGTCTCCAATTGCGTCTTGCCGAGGCCTTTCCTTGTATAACAAGGAAACAACCGAACCACGGCTTCCAAAACTTCGCTCTGTTGTTGCGACATAGTATGGGTTTTGACCTCCTCAGGGGCTTGGACTTCCCCACATAGGTCTACCCCTTGAGTGGTAAGACTCTCTATATTCGCAAACAACTTAAAACTCCTCATAAAGTCCACGCCCAAATAGAGCGCACGTTCAAGAGTCGGAACTAGATAGATGTCAATTTCCTCCGACTTCTTACCGAATTCAATTTTCACTCGGACTCTACCTAGAATTCGGTGGGCACTTCCATCAGCCGTCTTTACCGACGAGCCGAACCGGAATATCCGTAATCCAGCTCGTTCGATCAGCTCCTCGCATCCCTTGCCTAAGCAAGTTACAGATGCTCCGCTGTCTACGAGTCCTTCGACTTCAATGCCTCCGATATTCACTTTGGTATAGAATCGGTTATCGTCTCCTTCGAACAGAGTAGCAGCGGCGATCTCTCGTCGGATCTGCCGTCGTTTCTTATAACGCACTCGTGTTCATTCTATCCGATCAGATACCCCAAAAATTCTAGCGCGAGCTTCACGATATTCTGCCATTCGCTGATGCAGCGGCTTAAGCTGCCCCAAAACGGGCAGTGAAGGAGTTTCTTCCACTCGGCTGGTGTTTTTCAGAATGGTAACGGTGGTATCAACATCGGGTAATTGTATCGCCGAAGTGGTATCAGCTAGTGTTATGTTAGAGACTATGTTAGCAGCATCAGGTTGGTCAACGTCTGTGTTGGTAAAATCAATATTGTCACTGGCTTGGTGGGTAATATCCGCGTTGTTAATGTCTGGATTGGTAGTTTCTGGGCTTAAACATCGGTGGACCTCACCTCCCCAGTTTGAGGTGTGGACCTTGGCTGGTTTCCCTGGCAAACAGGACATTTGGGAGTAACGGTGTTCTCTCTCCCACACTTGTAGCAAAATATCTTCCTATAAGTTGCAGGACAATCTCTGAAAGTATGTCCTATGGTCCGGCAGTTCCAGCAGGTTACTTTATTCGAGCTGCCTATGGCATCCACCTCAACTACTGTTACTTGACTAACGGCCTCATCTTCGAAAGTAACTTCATGTACACGCGGTTGAGATATCTGTCGCGAAGGAAGTTGCTGCCGCTGCATTGACAATAAAGTTTCCGCTCTTCTCACTTCTCGTGAGAACTCACTAAAAGAATTTGCAGGAATCGGAAACATTAGCTGATCTAGGGCTGGTTTCAAATTGCCCTTCATAATTTCTGCCAATTGCGCCTCGGAGTAGGGAACCCTCTGCTGATGCCGCAATCTCATGATGGTATTGTAGAAATCCTCAATAGACTCCTGTGGCTGCTGGCGCCTGCTGAGAATCTGCACCTGTATCTGGAACTCGTTGTCAAAGCGCTGGAACTGTACCAGCATCGCTCGCCGTAGTTCGTTCCAGCTTAGGACGGGCGTTAATCTCCGATAGCTCCAATAATATTGGAGTGCCGGTCCTTCCAATAGGTGGTGCAAGTCCTTCAGCAACTCTGACTCCGTGCATTCCTTGTCCTCGCATGTCACACTTACTCGGTAGAGGAACTCCTGGACATTCATTGTTTTCGATGTGCCATCAAATTTGATACCCCACTTAGTCAAGTCTGCCTTACGTCCATTTCGGTTAAATGTTTCGTCACGCCTTCCAGAGCTCTGATGACGATGTTGATATCCATCGGCTCTCGGTACTCTGTTTCCTGGGGGTGGTGTTGATCCCCTCGTTAGCCAAAACTGTGGTGTAGGTGCCTGGAAATTCTCTGAAGGCCGTTGGTATCCTACCGTCGTCGCTTATCCACCATTGAAACCATTTGTGGTCCGTCATACCCCGATGGATGTCCAGCTTCAAATGGTCGTCTAAAATCTTCAGCTGGTACTAGCTCTCTCGCATTCCTAGGAGCTTGCATCGGATAACTCGACCTATCGGGTTGCCGAAACTGTCTTTCGTCGAACGCCATCGGCTGGTGGTCCACCTGAGTTGGTACTAGTGGTGGCGGTAGTTGCGCCTCTGGCTGGCTTCCCATACTGCTGGCTAATGACTTGTCGAGTCGCTTCCACAATAGCCGGAAGAATTCGTCGCACTAACGTTTCGTCTTCTCTCTGGCGGTCGGCTTCAGTTAGATAGCTAGCCTGTCTTCCCGGATGGTTTCTGGATGCTGCCTCGAACGCTGATGGTGTCACGTCTGCCATTTCTCGTCGACCTGCTAATGCTCGGCGGGCTGTCAGCATGCTGAAATCTGGAGACTCTGGAGTTTCTTCTTGATCAGAAGTACCATGATCTCCTGTGAGTTGGTCAAGGCTCACCGGATATATTCTACCACCCGGATTATTGGTTGGTACTGCAGCTGTTGTTATGGCCGTCACGGCCGGTCCTGCTGCGGTAGTATACGTCAGCGTCGAAGACGCTGCCTGCGTGAAAAACGCGCCTACAGTGGACTCTCGAGACGGGTCATCCCCGCCTGTTCCTTCTGCATGTGGCGAACGCTGAACGGGCATGGTCAATCAACCGAAATCCGAAATAAAGTAAAACGTAAACAATTTCTTCCCCTCAATGGGGGGTACAATGCAAAGAGAAGTAACTAAAAATTTAGTAAACTAGAAGATTATCGAATGTTGTTCACGAAACAACAGCTTGCGAAAAGTTAGCTCAACCTCCCACAAAACAAAATTTGCCAATATGGCGAAAAAATACAAGCTGAAAGTCAAAGTTAAATTAAATGGTATGAAATGTCAAATAATATAGTGTACAAATAGGAAATGTAAATAAAAAGATAAATGTTTGCAAAAATTTCTAAGATTATCCCTTATTCAAGTATCTTATCTTACTCAAGTATCAGGCGGTGATAACTGAATAATCGAATGCAAAAATCAAGGATGAAACAAAAACTTAAATCAAAACTCAAAAAAAACTCGGAAAATCAGAAACAAAACTCAAAAGTCATTATCGAAACTCAAAAAAACTCAAAAGTCATAATTAAAACTCAAAAATCAATAAACCAAACTAAATAAAAAAAAATCGCAACGCAAATAAATCAAAAACTCAAAATCAAAATCTAAAATCCGTATCTTAAAATGTGGTAATTATGGGTAAGTTTAGGTAAGTTCCTTGGGCAACTTTAGGCAAGATAAAAAGACAAAAAAATTTTTCTCCAAAACGACATAAACACGAAATCTGATATAACTCAGAAAAATTAATCATGGAGTTCTACTACGAACCAAAAAGAGGGCAAACGAAATGGGTCAGCGACCGCTTATCGTGACTCTCTCTCACAGATTCGCCTGAATACTTCCATCGTATTCAGCCTAGGTACTAATATCTAGTAGCAGCCGTAATTTAATACGTAACCATAAAACTGACTATTGTAGACACTCGTTTTGCTATGGATGTGGAGTAACAGGACGTCGCAACGCGGCTAGACCTGAAGATCTTCACCGGGACTTACGCCTGGCATCACCGCATCGATGGACAAAACTAATGTTAGGAACCATAAAATCTTGCTAGCTATGCGTCAATCAACGTGTCGCAACCCGGTTAGACAATAAAATCTTCGCCGGGACTTACACTTTGGTTGGCGACATAAACTAGACAGGACACATACTATGAACTCTACTAAACTTAAACATGGATCAAGCAAAAATATCTAAGTCTGTGTCCCACTTGGAGCAATTGACCCTGACCGTACCGCAGAGACAAGACTTCGCAAGTACTAGACACAAAGAAAAATATTACAAAAAGAGTGTCACTGCCCCGCGGCTAATCCGTCGCAACGCGTCAAGGACTGAATAAATGCCTAAAACGGGACTTACAAAACGCGTAGGGACAACTAAATTCTTTATACTAAAAAAAATCGGACTATTGAAAACTTAACTCGGGCCCCACGTTGGGCGCCATTATGTCATATGTATAACACAGTAGGCGTCAACGTGGTTATGACACCTCTCTAGACTCACGCTGTGAACCCTTGAGGCCCCACGTTGGGCGCCATTATGTCATATTGAAGTTAATTTGCTATTATTTCGAATTTGAATTTTCAACCGTTGTTGCATGGATTGAGCGGCATGCTTGGTATGCCATGCGTTTAAGCCGGGCTGGTAACTCGCCGGACGGGGGGATCTTTCCGCTTAATCCTCGCGTAAACAATTAACCTCATAACACTAAAATTACATACCAAGTCGTGATACCAATACTGGACGAAAGACATAAAAAAAAGAAACGGAGCCCGAATTATATTTTCAATAGCAAATCAAAACGAAAAGGCACAATTATGAATCAAAAAGAGGGACATCAGCACGTTCAGCTGGAGAAAATTATTGTCGACAGGAAATATTTTTATCCGGCCTGAGATGTACTGACAGATGTTCTAGTCAGTTTATACCCACCCACTTGAAACTTCCTGTTGTTTCACCATGACGCTGTTTCTCTTCTCAGCGTCCCAAAAGACAACGTTGCCCCAGGAAACTTACCCTTGACTTACCCCTACACCACCATGATTGTCTACACAACCATATTCAATACGCGCAAAACCGATTACAATCGTTATAAAACTTTATTTCGGCCTATCAATGAGTCTCTTAGAATACCGTGTGTGGTTCGCTTAATTTACTAATAATTTCATGCTTAATGTATAAAAAAAATAACAACAATTTACATTAGGGTGCCACAAGGGCGAAGCGCTACGTTATTTCAAGCAAAACAATATTCAGGCCTCTTATGGAGTACCTGATAACAAATCCACTCCATGGATATAATCTTAACTTTAATATGCCTTTGAAACAGTAGGCAGGAAAATCTACAGGTGAAAAAGTTTAAGCCACGACTTATACTTTTGGCATGACCAAAACGATTTGTAAGATCAAAAAAAAAACAAACAATAGCAGTGAACACGATGTTTCACTTAATAGAACCCCGAGTTTAAATACTTGGCCACCTAACGGGCACTTTTAAACCTGGTAACCCTACTAACCAAATGCTACAAATGCGGCTCGTGACGAGTTAATAGTAACGAACCGTATTTGGTCACAAGTATTTATGTCAATAAACCACAGATAAATACTAGTTATAATCCCATAGCAGTAGAAATAAGCTATAAATATATATAGATATGAGATTTTCTACACCATGGCCACGTAGATTTATATATTATAAGTGAAAAGAAATGTAAATATACATATATAGGATATCAAGAGAATAAAAATATATGAATATATAGTCGGTACGTCACCCTATCGTGCTCACTCCTAATCTGCTTTAATTCATTGTTTCTTCGTTTTTTTTTTCTTTTTTTTTTCTTTAGAAGTCCAACACGGACCTTAAACTTTTTCTCAAATTAGTATTTTCCTTATTCTCTTACTTCTATTTTCTTTTCTTCTTTTTACTTCTTACACTACACTTTAGCACTTTAAATTTTGCAACATATTCTTTAATAAATGCTATTCTCTTCAATTTGTATCTAGTTCGCAATTTAGCATTTATATTTTATTTGCTAAAAATTCCAAATTCAAATTTCGGTACAAAAATAATTTAATTCAAAATCGCTTATATTCATTTAGCCTTTAATTGTTCAAACTTTTTGAAAAATTAAAGCACTTTTTGCACTTGAGTATTCACGATTTTCAACACTTTATATTCTTCTTTCACTTAGCACTACGGAGTTAAATTTTAAATATCACTTATAACTCCAGGGTGCCTTTGAATTTAAAGTGCTAAAGTTCTTACAAATTAGCTCTAAAATTAATTTGACATAAAATTTCCAAATTTCACTTCTCCCTCTGAAAATCGGTGTATCTTTTAGGCGGTTTTCTCAAAACTGCAATTATAACAATCTAAATTTTCTTTTCATTTCAAAATTTAGGTTTATCAAAATTTATATTATCTTAACATTTATATCATTTACACACCTTTCACCCCTTTTTACTTATATTGATTATCTATCTTAACTCTTTGAGGGGGTAATTTTGGGCTAGGATTTTGTAACCGGTTTGCAACCGTATCAGATTAACATTACTCAACGGAATTTAGTTTACATTGTGTTATTTCTTTTAGATGAGACTTTAAGTTACTCTATTCTCTAGGCACTGAAAATACCTTTTTGGGGTAACATAATGGTTTCCCTTATTGATGCCCTACTCTAAATCCGGTCCATAGGTAATGGTGAGTCCGAAAAAGCAAAACTGGACTTACCGGCGAATACTTCAATGGGAAGGGACTGTTGTTGTTGTTGTTTATTGTTGTCACCTACTCTATTGTGTCTCCACTGATGGTGTGTGGGCTGAGGTTATGTTGGCCGGTGTTGTTGAAGGATGCTGGTGTGCTGTTTCTGGCTATTAAGATGACAGGCGGCTACACTTGGGCACTGATGGATGGTACGACGGATGATGATTTATATTAATTCCAGCTATGGAGGATGTTGTCGGTGATGGTGGTGACCTGGTTTAGATGCGGTGGGTATGCAGCGGATTTGGTCGTGGTACCCGACTACAACACGTAGCGACCAATGTCGACTGGCCGGTGATCGTTCCTAGCCCCACTTCTGGACGCGTATTACCCGGAGTAACCCGGGCAGTACTGCCTGTTCCAACAGGGACAACCTCTGCAGTACTACCAGAGCCTCCAAGAACACGCGACTTCCGTGGGTAACCAGACAAACGTCCAACCGACAATGATAATCACGTGCTGTTTGCGGCGGGTGTGCAAACGAAAATCCGTGCAACGCAAGCGCACAATTAGTTGGACTCCCTCTCTCTGTGGTAAAAAGGAAATTGTTAGGCACGGCCAATCTGGTGTTCCACATCTAAACTTACCACAGTTGGAGGTTATGTTAGGCGTAGGGGGTTTTCCCTTGGGATTCCTTCGTAGGAACTTCTTGTCTCTGCAAGACGCCCTCTTCCCGGGAATTAAACCTTCGAAAACTTAGCTTTAGAACTGCTAAACGTTTTAAAAGAAATAGATATTGCCAAGTACACTGCACAATTCGTTGTTAGGCAAATTTTAAAAGACTGTGGCTTTTCCAAGAGATTGGTCGAACGTTCGATTTGCACTTTACTAGTAATCACTTTGGCTGTTTGACGAAGAATGTTTTTCAAAAATGGCTGCAGATTCCGAGACGACGCCGTTGCAATCATGCCAGATTGCCGTTGTTTCGTTTTTCTTATTTATTTTCAGCCGTTCCTACGTGAATTCTCGAATATTCGATGGAAAGTTGCCGTTTTGCCAGATAATTTGGCGATGTTGTTTACTTTTGCTTTTCAGAAGTGACATGATGCATTTTCAACAGGTGGTACCCACCAAGTTCGGTGGTGGTGTAATCAAACGGGTGGTTGCCAGATTATGTGGCCGCCGGTAGATGGTTAGTACGGCGCCGCCACACTTTCATAAAATATTTCTTATGGTTTCGGGATTAGCATTTTTCCCCAAAAATATTTATGCTTCAGCCGCCAGTTTAGGTGCGCTAAGATGTGGGTGTTTCTTTATTTGCTGTAAGAGCCAACGCTCGTCTGAATCCGAAAATATTTTTCGCTTGCTCGGTTTCCCAATGTTTTCAAAATTTTCTGAGTTTTTATATATTTTAATAATATTAAACACTGTAGATTTTGGTCGGTTTACTATTTCCGCGATATCTCGCACAGATTTTCCAGACATTAAGTGGGTAATTATTAATCTCCTCAGCTCTGGCGATGTTTGGGAACGACGTGGCGCCATGATGGATATTTATAACACAACTGACTGAAATATTCTATATAGAGTTCTCTTAAAAGTGCCAGTCAAAAGCTAAACTGAAAATGGTTGCCATCTGTCCCATTATTACTTTGAGGGTCGTGATCTGTATTATTGTGAATGAATGCTTATAAATTTATTTCAATTGAATATAAGGCAGCAATTATTTCCTTAAATAATAAACACTAACGTGGCAATATGAAATCATAAAAATAAAGTCAAAATTCCGTTACCATATTTTAAAAATAATATATTTTTTATTATGTGGGTTAGTGTCCCATTATAATGTTGAGCCACTGTATCTTCTAAGTAAGTCAGCAAGACTATATATTTCACATCGCGCAAATTTGCTGCGTAGTATTCATCTTGTTTATGTTCATTTAAATATATTGCAACTTCTTCGCGAAGTTCTACAAGGTCTTTGTCTTTCGATTGCCAGCGGACTTCTGTATGCAGAAGAAGAGATTTATGTAAACTTCCCATCTCTTCGCAGAGTATTTGAAATATTCGTGATTTTAATGGTTTGTTCTTAATAAAATTTACAATTTTTATAGCAGTGGTCAACACAGTATTTAGACTTTTTGGTATATTTTTGGACACTAACGCTTCTCTATGAATAGTGCAGTGAGTCCATGTTGCATTTGGACATTATTGAAGATAGCAACCCTTTTTTTTACCACACATTGCTCATGCACCGTCGCTACATATTCCGACGAAGTTTTTCCAATCCAGTTTTTTCAATGTTATAAACGAGTCAAGCGTATCAAAAATTATTTCACGAGTTCCTCGAATGATTGTTTCACAAAATAATATGTTTTCAAAGAACTCGTTGAATCATATAAAGCGAATGAAAACAATTAGCTGGGTCAAATCTCGTACATCTGTTGATTCATCCAGTTACAACGCAAAAAGTTCACTAACTTGAATTCTATGGATAGGCTGATTTTCTACCCATTCGGACATTTCATCAATTGGATCCAATAACAATTGATTCAACTTCTTTTAAGCTCTTCTCTCCAAACATAATTCCAGCAGCATATTTTATAGCTGGAAGTATTAATGACTCTGCAATAGTGTGCGGTTTACCGGATTGTGCAATTCGTAAACTAATGAGATAAGAGGCGAACAAAGCCTTTTAATTAATGCTGATGAAACAAGAATATATATTTTTTGAATTATTTAATTCCTGTAATTTATTTTTAAAATAATCAACCGTCTTATTTTTTAAATTGGAATGTTTCGTCTGAAAATGTCGTATTAATTTGTTAGGTCGCATACTCTCATTAGCAATAATTTCTTGACAAATAACACACAGTGGACGTGGTCGTCTTCTTTACTATTCCATGTAAATTAAAATTTTAGATATTCGGAATCATATTTTCTTTTGACACGTTTTAATGATTGGGAACTTGTTCAAGGATTCTCACCAAATTTTCTCTTATTATCTGTTTTTGTTGCTACAGAACCTTCTTTCTCTTTTTCGTTATCATTTTCAATAGCTTGATTTTGCCCAGGAGCCTTTTTCAACCACTTACCCATCGCAGCAATGGTTCTTTAAACATAAAAATATGAAGAACTTTATTTATTACATTTAAACAAAATTAAAAATATCAACTTGCCTGTTGTTTTTTCCTTTTTTGTTTTGTTGGTTTCTCCAGCTGTTTATGTTTATGGTTAACGGCTATTTTCACAGATATGTGCATTTTGTGATTTCCAAACACTTCCGATTGCGAATTTATTGTAAAATCGAGTTATTGAGGGTTTTGTATAGGTTTTAACGGGCGTTCATCGAATTTTTGGATGTGGATGCGCCCGGGGTGGAAACGGTATTATTTACAATATATGTATATCGGAATTATATAGAAACAAAAGTAACTTTTAGGCACTGGTTGTTTGAATATTTTAAGTTTGAAATCCTACATTTTTAATTAACTGTTACTCATGGTTGGTTGCTTGGTTACAATGTAAAAATGATGCGATTATTAAAAACCCTTAAAATAGTAATGTCGTCATGTTAAAACATCTTGCGATTCTCTCCCGCTCTCAGTTTCTTCTTCTGCTCTTCTGTGTGTATGCGTGTCAAGCACCAGTGGGTCGCGATCTAAATGATCTAAAAGTATATAACGGGTCCGCCATCTAACTTTTTTTTTTCAACTAGTGCTTATTTCGTGAATGGTAACACTTAGCTCATGTCTAATTTGACAGATAATTAGTTTTATCCTTCCGCTGAACGAATGTGGTTGTGTATACGCTCGAACAACGCTGGGAAATATGGGAAAAATGGACCTGCGATCGACTTACAGAAGATGCCGATTTTGCCAAAAAAAATCATCTTTTCAGATGAAGCTCATTTTAATCTTGGCGGGTATGTAAACAAGCTAAATTGTCGCATTTGGGGCACAGAAAACCCGCACGCATACATTGAAAAGCCGATGCACCCAAAACGAGTCACTGTTTGGTGCTGATTTTGGTCCAGAAGCATAATTGGGCCATTTTTCTTCGAAAATGAGCAAGGAGTGGCCGTTACAGTCAATGGCGATCGTTATCGGGTCATGTTGAACGAATTTTTGTTCACAAAAATTGAAGAGGAGGATATTGGCAACATTTGGTTTCAACAGGACGCCGCTACGCGCCACACAGCCGAAGCTACACTCGATGTTTTGCGCCCTGTTTTTGAAGATCGCATTATCAGCCGCAGAGCTGATGTCGTTGGCCACCTCGGAGCTGCGATTTGACACCGTTGGACTATTATTTGTGGGGTGCCCTCAAAGATAAGTGTTACGCCGACAAGCCAGAGACAATTGACGCTTTAAAGGACAATATTCGTGAAGCCATTGGTGAAATACAGCTGCACACAATCGATAATGTGCTTAAAAATTGGACCGATCGTGTAGGCTACTGCATGGCCAGCCTAGGCAGCCATTTGAATGAAATTATTTTCCATTATTAACCGGAAGGATTGTACTTTCAAATAAAAAAAGAAATTTGAGAAAATATTCAATAGTTTTTTTTTATAGCATTTTCAAAAAAAAAGTTATTTGGCGGACCCTTTAGTATGCCAGTTTACATTATTTTACTCTGCAAATAACAAAACAAAGTGAAAAGGACAAATAATATTGCTTTTTAACAACCAAAACTAAAGTCAAGTCAAGCAACACATACTTACAGTCCTATTCTGGCAGGGTTACAAAAGTCACCACGGTTACTATTTGACAGCAATGTGACGAATGTCACAAATCTGTATTCTGACACATTTTTTTAATGACAAAAGTAACAAAAATTGTTACCTGTCAAAGAGGATGTAACAGTGCGTGACAGCTGTTTTATCTGCCGGAAAGTTGGTACAAAAACATTTTATAAATTCTACAAGTTAACAATAAAACTGTATACGGGAAAAATTAATAATATATTTTGAAAAAAAAAATGACAAGAGGGCATAATTAAATGGAGGAAGGACTTTTGTTACTTTGTGCTATGGAAATGGAGCAGAAAGAAGAAAGAACTTGCTAATATGTTTATTAGGGCGGGTTGATTTTTTTTAAATCGTACAGCAAAAACGTAAACTACATAAAATTCTAAGAAATTTCTCCGAAGAAACCATGTATCTAAAATAAAATCCTAATCCGCACCTCTCGACACTTGAAAATTTATATACTCGCCTTTGCCCAAAAAATAAATGTTTTAAAAAATAGCTTTTTCCAAAAAGAAATGGAATTTTCTGAATAAAATTGTTTAGTAAGGTAGTTCTTTTGGACTTTATATTTTTTCTTCACTCAAAATTTTTTTACATTAAAAAAATGTTCACCCAAGTAAAAAAGTTTGTATATAATTTTATATTTAATATTTTTATAAGGAACATAGATAAAAAAAAAATTCACTCAACAAAAAACCTTTTTTTGTTTCGATAAACAATTCTTATTTTATAATGCAAATAAAAACAACCAAAAAATGTGTTTTCAGTACATTTTCAGTAATTTTTTTTTACCATAAATAAATTTTGTTTCATTAAAACAAATAAGGTCTTTAATACATACAAAGAAGCAATTATAGAATACTACGAAAACTTCACTTATTGGTCACGTGTTAATTTTTCTAAGTCTTTTTTACTTTCAATTCTAGGTACTTTGGCACGACTTTCTATAGTTACTGCCAGAACATCATCTCTTTTCTTTTCTGTGACACGTCGGGAAACATTGGTTAACAACTGCAAACATCGTTCAGTTCCCTGAATGTGCGATGGAATTTGTGGGTCAGGCAATGGTGGCTCATAAAATGCTATATATTCCAACAAGTGTTCGTATGGTATGCTTGCAGTGAATGGAGGCTCGGATAATATGTTGTCATCATCTAAATCCACCAAATCAACATAATCCGTAGAATCGAAATTAATTGAATGGTTATTATAAACTCAAAGCTTAGTTGGATTAAGCTGCTGTCGATAGTACAGAATTTTTTTAGGACTCTTTCGCGCACAGAAAATTATTCTCAGAGTGTGCAAAAAATTGATTATTTTGAACTGAATTGTTTACAATTTCCTGAAGACTTTGTGGTAAAAAGTGAGTTGACCGTATAAATTTATATAAAATTTAACTAACATATATAACTGAATTATAGTATTTAACATTGAAGTACATTGGTACATAAACTTTCACTATGTAGGTTGCTAGAATTTGTATGTTAGTTGATGGTAAACTTGTTCCAACGTATAGACGCAAAATTCTGCTGGCTTTCGTTAACGAACGAGAGTGTACTATTTGTCCCGGTTTCATATTGGCTAAATTTTCAGGACAAAACCCGTTCGATACAGCTTTAGCTATTCGATAAAGATTCGATACCGAATTTGATTCGTTGCTCTTTCGTCCAAGGACGTACTCTCTGCTTTTAATTCTTTCACGGGATACTTTAGATTTATCCATAATAATTGGTTCACCGTTTTCATCTCTAAAGCTTAAAATAAAAAAAAATGGTTTCCCATTACATCCCATGAAGGGACTGGGGAGAACTTCTGACAATCACTGAGCTGTGCACTTTCCAGTTTTCACTCACTGATTGGGACCTACAGTTTTACACCGATTCCGAACGGTATTTTGAGAAGCTTTTTCATGGCTAGATACTCGATAGTGTCGCCGTCACTATGCGAGGTGACCGCCGCCACAAGAAAATTTGAAGGTGGTCAGAGCCGGGTTCGGACCCAGGATCTCATGTACAAGAGCCGCGCACACTAACCATTGCACCACCGATAAATGTAGCCGTACCCAAACAAGAAGCAGCTCTATCAGAAACACCGAATCTATCGCATATCATAGCGAAATTTAAGGTACTGACTCGACGTTCATATTAGAAGGCCTATATGAAGGATCTAAGCTAAGTGCTGGTTCCGTAGATTGTTGACCAACAATGCTTAGCATTCATCGGGAATCGTATGTTTTGTAGCGGTATGTTGGTCAATAAGGAACTCTTTTAGATGATCAGGAATCAATCCACAGTAGCAAGGTGTCATTTTCACGCACTGGTATCTACCAATAAAAAATATATAAGGAAAATATATGAGGTCTTGATTTGTTTTTTTTATTGCTCTATGGTACTTATTAAGCAAACCGTTTGGCTTCTTCACTACACTTTTTTCGTTGATAATTTCAACATTAATTTTCGTCCAAATTTCGATAACTTTTTTAGCAACTTGTGGAGAAAACCTTTCACGCTCACTTCAATGAAAATAGTTTTTATTAAATTTTCAAAAATTTGTAAATCACTGATGAATCAAAATTATAAGTAAAGACACAAAAATTAATTAGAACAATTTTAGTTGACCTTCAATTGCAAAGAACACGCCAGAAAACTTCTTATCAGCAGTTTGAGTGTGCACAAAACAATGAACAAAACATTTTACATAAGTGTTGTTGTTGATATGCACTTTGTTTTGAGCAACCCTGAGGTAACAAATAAACTGGATTAGAGGTCATGTTTTTTTCTATTTTTAGAAGTCTGTTTTGCGTATTTTATTACAAAAAAACTTTTTTTTAATTATTCTTTGTTTTATGCAAAACTCAGTTTAGGTAAAATGTGTCCTAACTATTTTTTTTCTATAGATCGCAAATTAGAGGAGATGCAAACTGGGGTTCAACTGCTTTTTTAATACTTGAATATTTTGATTAGTCTCAAAACAAAACCTGTATTGCATAAACTATAATATAACAAAACATAATATATTTAAAAAAAAGAAAATAATTTTAGCGAAAGAAGAGGAAAAAAAATTTTCATGTCGAGAGGCGCGGATTAGGGTTTGATTTTAGACCCATGGTTTATTCGGAGAATTATCTTAGAATTTTGTGTAGATTACGTTTTTGCTATACGATTTTTAATTTTTTGTTTATACATGTTTATACACTAATTTATAGAGCTTAGAAGACTTTTATAATGACAGCCATTTCAACCAGATCGGATTATAAATACCGGAGATACAAACGATTATATACTCAAGCTTTAAACGCCTGGTTGGTTGGTTGAAAAGGCTGCAAGACACAGCCTATCACACTTAGGCTAAAGAAGCCCAATGTGACACCTGCAGTTTCCTCTGTAGCAACTATTGACTAGTCATCTAGCTAATTTGCCCTTTCAATGAATTTGTTTATAAGACCTACAGGAATATCCTGTAGGGCTACGGTGCTAACTAAATGTGTTCCGAATATTCTACTTCTCAATCCTGCCAGAGCAGGGCAATCCAAGCGAAGGTGTTTCGTCGTTTCCCCGTCCTCTTCCATGCAGCATCTACAGAGAATGGAGTTTCTATGTCCCAATCTTAGGGCGTGTTTTCCTACAAGACAATGCCCCGTAGGTGTTCCTATCATTGTGGATAACCTGCCTCTCGGCAAATTAAGTAGTTGCCTATTCCTCTTCCTGTCCACCTGTGGCCAGGGGACCCTGGCTTGTTTGCAAGTTGAAGTAAGTCTCCACTTGTCCTTGAACATATTAAGGGCCCACTGCCTGCAAATGGCAGGTAGAGATTGGCCTTTTGCCGGAAGAACCTGTGCCGTAGTACCCTGTCTAGGTAACGCATCCGCTACGCAATTGCCTGGAATGTCGCTGTGTCCCGGTACCCAAATGAGCCTGATGTCAAAATACTCTGCCATCACCCTTCGTGATGAGTGGCATTCTTTAACCGTCAGGGACGTAGCAAACATGGCTTCCAGGGATTTTATGGCAGCCTGGCAGTCTGTGTAGATACATATTCTCCGGAGGGTTGTGACACTACTTTTCAGTAGTTCAGCAACCTCCAGTATGGTGGTAATTTCCGCCTAAAATACACTACAGTGATCAGGCAGCTTGAAAGAGATATTTACATTTAGGTCCGGAGATCTGATACTACTGGTGTCCCATTCCAGTGACTTTTCCCGGGTATTACTGTTCGGAATAGAAGTCCTTAGATTTGCCGCTGGTAGAAGGTAGGGGATACAGTAGTCAGTTTTTACGGGAATAGAGTTGATCCGGTGTAGTAATTTAGCGTGTCTGGAATGCCCCGATATCAAAACGCCACAATCTCTGATTCTCACCAGGGATGTAGCGGCTGCCGATTCGGCCATGATATCAGGAGTACATATGTTCAGGATAGCACTAAGTGCAGTGCCTGACGTCGTGCCCATTGCCCCACTAACGCTAACCAGTGCTGATCTTGGAATTTTCATCAAGGAATTCAGAATATATTTATTTTGGAGGGACCTCCACCAAACTACGGTGCCATAGAGAAGTATTGGTCTGACTATGGTGATCTTAGGAGACAGTCCCAGCGCTTTCCTATCGCTCTTTACAGCAGTAAAGAGCAACAGACGCATTTTTCACCCTCCTCCACATTCGGTTTCTAAGACAGCTTTCTGTCGAGAATTATTCCCAGATACAGTGGTGGCCAAAACATATGCAACTAAGATTGACTGCCTTTAACATGGTATATAAGTTTGTAAAATTGTGCCACAAAAAGGACAATGATATTTCAATAAATTATAAACGGCATTAAGCTTTTGTTTCCATTTTAAAGTTATCGGAATTTTTATCGATAAATATTAAAATCGGTGTGGTCAAAACATATGCAACTTTCCAATTTTGTTTTTAATAACGTCGTTTTTATAATTATTTTGATCGCTGTTCTTCATATAACTAATTAGAAAGACTTTGTAAAGAGATTTGTAGGAATATTCAGTATTATTTTGTAATTTTTTCCTATTGAAGCTAAAATAGAGTTCGTTTTAAATTGGCGCGCGATAAATTCGGATTTGAGCTCAGACGGAAAATTGTGAATGCTTATTCTTGTGGAATATCACAGAAAGACATTGCCGAGAAATAAAAGGTTCATAAAAGCTCAAAAACTTCCGAAGTTTGTATTATACACTGAGGTGGTCGCCCGCGCAAGACAAGTAATCGGACGGACAATTTGATTATCAGACACGTGAAATTAGACCCATTTATCTCTTCCTCTTAAATAACTTCAAAATTCAAGTATCAGTTTCTGCTCGAACAATTCGTAGACGTCCTTTGCAACGAACTCTCTACTCGAACGAAGTCCTGCAATGAAGCCGCTTATATCAAATTTGCAGTTTGCTTAAGACTATTTAAATTAGATAGGAAGTAAATGTAGGTTTGTCTTGTTTAGTGACGAATCAAAATTTAATATTATTGGCAGCGATGGCATGTGTTACGTACGACAACCAGTACGAAAACGCATCGAAGCACTTTACTGAAAAAAGACGGTAAAGCATGGAGGGGGAAGTGTAATGATGTGGGGCTACTTTTCTGGTACTGGTATTGGTCCACAAATTTATGGCATTGTGAACCGATTTATGTAGAAAAACATTTTAGGAAGGGTAATGCTTCCATATGTCGAGTACGATATGCCATTGGGATGGGTCTTCCAGCAAGACAACGACCCCAAACACTCATCGAAAGTGGTTAAATCGTGGTTTGGTGAAAATAGAGTCACGGTTATGGAATGGCCACCACAATCACCAGACTTAAATCCCATCGAGAAACTCTAGGAAATCCAAACAATTGAGTGGACAAATTTTTTGTTTCGACGACTGAAAGATGCGTGGAAATCAATCCCAACAAGCGTCATTGACATACTAATAATACCAATGCCTCGAATATGTCAGGCTGTAATGGGCAACAACGGATTTGCTAGAAAATATTCAATTCATTTGTATTGAACTGCGCTCGACTTTATTAGTTGCATATGTTTTGGCCACTGAAATATAAGAATGAATATGTATTTTTATGTTTTTTCATACATTTTTCTAAATATCTATGGAGTAGATCCCTTTTCCTTATTTTTAAAGCAATAAAGAATCAAATTTAAAACAAAAAATTGCTAATTTTATTTTTAGAAAATTTTTACGTAATATTTCGTAAAAGATGCATTTTGGTTGCATTTGTTTTGGCCACCACTGTACACGGTTAAAATTTTTTGGCTAAATTTTCAACCGAAAGGGTTTTTATATTTATCCCCTACTTTTTGTGCTGATAATTTAAACTTTGCGGTTTACTTTAAAGTATATAATGTCCCAACTTTTTTGGGTTGATAATTTAAACTTTGCTATTTAGTTTTATGTATATTTTATGCCATCAGGTTCATTTCATCAACCTAAGTAGGTTTATATATCAGTGCCTTTCGGATTATATTTAAGAAGCTTACAGTTGATTTTTTGATTCTAAATGTAAAACTCTTGGGTTTGTTTCGAAAATTGTAAAAAGTTTAGAAAATAAACTTCAAAGAGTTGTATGTTTAATATCTTTGGTTTATTTTCTAATCAGTAGAAGTTGACATTGGTATCGACTTTTTAGGTTGGCGGCAAAAACCTGCATTTTACATATAAACGTAGGTCCATTATTTTAGAAATTTTTTACTTTATTGCAAATTTTATTCAATATATACATTAAACAAAACTCAAAAATAGAACTGAATTCTAACAGAATATCATTGAAAAAAATATATTTATAAAAAGTATCTAGAAAATGTTTATTAAAGATTTTGATACTATGAACTCTGAGTTAAAAGTTTTAAGTGAATTGTAAGACGATTTCATTTTTAAATCGTCAAAAAAAATTACTGATACTGTGTCTGATTCGTTGATCTCATACGCACAATAATCAGAGCTATAAGTTTTTGTTATAAAAAGTTTGCAAATAAAAGCAATTTCTGATTTTTCATTAACTAAAACATTTTCAATTTTACAAAATTTTAAATTATTGTTTGAGTCTTTTTCAATACTCACAATAAAAAATCCTTTCTTATAAATAAATCCGCATTCAACATAAGAAACAGTATATTTGTATAAACTAAGATCTAATAAATTACTGATTAAATGATAATCGCTTGCACTATATAATTGTTTTTTTCCAAATTTATATTTTATGTCAAAATCAATAGCTTTGAGTTTTTGATACTGTTTTTGTTGATGCCGTAATGCTAAAGTCTTGGCCAAGTTGGAAAAGTTGTTCAAAAATCTACCAATTTTTGTAAAATTGCGATGGTAACTTTCATATCGCATGCACCACATAAGAACAAGCGGCCCAACAAAGTGTAAAACTCTAGGATAATGTGTCATGAAGTGATGTTTAGGGAGCAAACTATGGCCTAAGTCTAAAATTATTTGTAAATGTTTTCTAATCTTTTCTTTTAATAAATCTGCTTCAAAACGGGGAATTGTATTTGAAAAAATAACTCGCATTACTTCCAACAAACTTGTTATTAGATCCCAAATCTTTTTATCAGAAATTTGATTCTTATATTCATAAAATAGAAAAGGAACATGCACGATCAAACACCAGTTTTGTGATGCATACAAACCTATTGATGTTTTAGAATTTTTCTTTAATGTTATTTTTGTTGGTTTATTTTTTCTGTCCAAATATGTGTACTGATATGAGTATAGAATACTTTGGATTTTGGTTGATGTCAATATTTTATGTTCTGTCAAATACTTGAAAAATATTTTTAGTGCGAATGGAACTGCCCCTTCTAAAATGTCGTGCATTATGTCTACAGTTCCAGTTTTGAACATATTATAATTCTGCAAGTTATTTAACACATTTTGAAATTTTAAATCTACGCTTTGCATAATAAAATTGGATGAACGTAAGTTTTCAGACATTTCCAGAGTAGTTTCTTTCATTTCGTGATAATTTAATTCACAAAACCGACAATATTTTCCACAGGAAAATGACTTTTGAAAGCCAAAAAGACTGTTTCCTCCCAAATTATCGTGAGAAACTGCAACTAAAGTCCCTTTCAGAGTTCTATCATAAGCAAAAATACCTTCTGTTTCAAGTTCACTTAGGTCATTATAAATAGGATTTAAAATAGTGTTTATGGAGTTTTCATCCGCGATATCTTCAGTGAAAAATAGTGCGCATAAATAAATGTGGTCAATTTTCGAAAAAAAATATGTTGGTAAATTCAAAATAGAGAAATAAATTGCTCCCATCTTATGAACAGAAGTTTTACTCCCTAATGGACAAACAATTTCAAAATCGTCATAAAATAAACCAATTTTAATTGCATTTGGGTTTTTGTTAAAAAATGCTTCTGTTTGGCAGTTACATCCACAGCAAAAACTTTTTATATATTGGCTATCACAAAAATGTTCATTATTAAAATAAATTTTACGAAATGATTCTATTTGAAAAAGGCATTGAAGAGTATTCAAAATTGACACATACTGAAATGTACAATGTTTTCGAACAGTATCAAAACTGTTAGTTTCAGAGTTATATCTTTTATCCCATCTGAGAGCTATATTTAATTCAGTAGGTGGAACAAATAGATCTGTATCCTTAAAATTTTGCCTACTACAAAAAGTTGAAGCAAATTTTTTTAAATGATTCAATACATTGCAACGTAGTTGAGCAATATTAGTCAAAGGGTTATCGGTTAGCTGAGTGAATAAAATTTCATTATACATTTTAAACAATTTGCAGAATTCATTGATACTCGTGTCGGCCATATTTTGTGCAGATAAATATTGAAAAATATTTTCCAAGCTTGACTTCCAACTTTCAGTATTTGTGTCTTTAGACTGTGGTAAAATATTAGGGTTTTGTATTGTTAGGTCTGAAATATTTTCTGAATCTAAGCCTGATATATTGAGACAGCTTAAGGTGAATAAATGTTCTTTAATTTCATTATTTGATACATTTTTAAAGTTTGACTTAGTATTATAATTTTGGATTTTCTTATGAGGACAAACAATTATATGCTTTTTCAAACCTGAATAAGTTGAAAAAATTTGTTGACACTTTGAAGATATTACACATTTTAATTTTAAGTTTTTACAACTTTTTGAACATGAACATGTTTCAAATGATTTACTAAGAATGCTATATTTTTAAACTTTTTGTGACAAACAAAACAAAAAAACGTATTTTCCATTGCAATGAATATTTTTAAAAGAATTAATTAATAATTAGAATTAAAGAGCTGATATTAAGTTTTCAAAATCAGACTCAGTTCTAGTTTTTGAATTTTGAATTGCAGTCCAAATTTCAAAAACTCTTGGACAAGAATTGCTGGTTGAAAATGCATATAAATGTGTCTCAATAAAATTGAAAAATAGTTTCAAATTATTAGTATACTGCAACTTAAATATATGAAATATTTTAAAATAAACATCAAAAACTTGGTAAAAATTGTAGTGGCTGGGTATTGGCAATAATTTACATTCTATTGATATAAAAAATTGATTGATACTTAGTTGAGATGGTCCAGTTGCGATGATAGTTGGTTTTGGAAAATCAATTTTTTCTTCAAAATCACTTGGCAAAATGTTGGAATGAAAATATTTAATGAATTTGGAAACCGTTATTTCATGGCTGCAACTAGTTGTCTTGACCCTTGTTCCAGTTGGTGATGGAAGAAGCTTAATCAAATCAAGAAAATACTGTATTGGTTTACTCCAACCTGCAATTAAAAAAAGAAATGCGTATAAAAATGTGAAACTCGATAGATAGAAAATTAAACAGATTTTTCAAAAATACAAAAAAAAATTAGTACCTTGGAAATTGGAAGTTGTTTGGAGCCCTTTGGATTGCAAAACAATTGGAATATATTGTTCTATCTGCAGCCAGGCTTCGTTAAAGTTTGTTGTTACTTGAGGAATTAGCAATTTGAAGTCAATCAATATCTAAAAATTTAAATACATTCTTCAAGTTAAGCTGTTTTATATTTATTTTTGAACATTTTAATTTCTTACCAATTCTGGATCAATATAATAGAATGAAAAGATGGTGTTTATTTCATCTGTAGTTTTTATATTTTTATCCCTTTTTACTAGTTTTTGCCGTAGGTCAGCAGTTTTTTTTAATTTTTCAATTAGTTGATCTTTTTGATGTGGAAGTTGGACCGTTTAGTTTTTTAATTTTTGGTTTAACAATATTAATTGCCGAATTTTCACTTTTAGAATTTTTGCATTAGTTGCTACTTTTATTTTGCTCAAGAAAGAAAAACCGCTTTCAATTTATATGAATGTCGATATGCAAGAAAGTAAAACGTTAAAACAAACACAAAAACAACTTTAACAAACCAAAGAAGAAAAATGAGACTTTATGCGTCAATTCAAAGGAATTTATTTTATGCAAAGAGAGTCAGTATATACATACATATTTCAATTATTTTTTATTGATTTTAATTTTGTTTCACCTGATTGTAAAATATCTTCAAACATAAAGTCGGATCCATTAGAAAATTTTTTTAGTTCTATATATTTTGTCGTTTTGTCTTTGACAAAAACAATTTTTATTAATTTTCCTGCTAAACCGGCCATTTTAGAAACTCACTTTACTTTGCAAGATTTTTTATTTATGTGTATTTATATACCACTATTTATAACTTTAGTTTTTAATTGTTTTTAATAATTTAGAATTTTTAGTTTTAATAAACAACTGTTAAAAATTATTTGTTTATTCTTTAATACACTTTTACAACAGCGCACACGACAATATCAAACTAATCTCAAATACCGACTAACTGAATAACAGCTTCGTAATCATGTCAAAAGAACAAAGAATAAGTAAAAGAACGAAATAATTAGTGTTGCAAGTGTTAAAAATCAACCAATCAACTTGCTTTATTTACGGCATACAAACCTTTCACGGTCTACATTATCAACTTGCTTGGTTTATTTATGGCATACAAACCTTTCACGGTTTATTTTTTAAATTTTATAAACTAAAGATTTGACAAATGGTCGCAGAAACCCTCAATAAGTTGACTAAGTTGATAATATAACCAAAGAAAACTGTTTCAATAAACCAGAAGAATATTATAAATTAAACTAAAAAGTTGACATTTATCTGAACAAACCATAGAATAACACATACGTAGAAGGTTTTATTCGCTCAATAAATTAAACGTCATAGGTACGATGGAAATTACACAGTGGAGGGTGGAAAATATGGGTTCAATAATACCAGATGGTGGCAATAGTATACAGCGATCCACAAAGGAACTACACCCGAATTTCGTGTTTTTGTGGCAAACTAGTTGTGTTAAATACAATACAAATGAATACCAACGTTAAAAGTCAACAAAAAAGTGCAAAATACATTTAAATTTTTCAGTTCTACACCAAAACGACAGGAAATAGTTAAGTGAACAAATTTTGTAACTCCACCTGGTGTATGTAAACATTTCCACAGACCTACCGAGAGAGTGTGAAATGAAACGTCAGATGAGAGAATAAGTTCTTCTATAGTATGTGTTATTCTATGGAACAAACCAAAAATAAGTTGACTAAGTTGACAATTTAACCAAAAAATGTTTAAGTAAACCATCAAATTACTATGAAATAAACTCAAAAGTTGGCAATTGCCCAATTAAACCCAAAATGAGTTGGCTAAGTTGAAAATCTATCCAAAAATTTTTGAATAAACTATAAGAATACTATGGAATAAACTTAAAAGTTGACAAAAGTCCCAATAAACCCAAAATTAGTTGACAAAGTTGAAAATTTAGCCAAAAAATTTTAACCGTGTACTTGACCTTTTCCGTCAACTGTAATTGGACCCCATTAACTGCAGGCAGTTCAAATGCGGGTGTTTTATGTTTCCGAGAGAACAAGATAAGCTCGGTTTTAAGTGGGTTAAGTGATACTCCGTTGTTAGCGGTCCAGTTCGAAATCAGACTAAGTAGGCTGGTTGTACGAATGCTAAGTAAATTGAGAGTTCTACCCGTACAGATGATATCAATATCATCGGCATATTCAAAGACTTGGCATTCGGCTCTGTCCAATTCAAGAAGCAGTTCATTGACAGAAGTTAACCATAATAGTGGAGACAGAACTCCCCCTGCGGTGTCCCCCTGTTAACGTTCCTAGCAATTGTAACACCACCCCATTCAGCTTTGACGGATCTATCCACCAGAAGCTTCCCAATTAGGCGTGTCACTAAGCTGTCGACTCCTAGATTCTGTAACGACCTGAGAATCGCCGAAGGTTGAATGTTATTGAAGGCTCCCTTGATGTCCAGGAAGGTCCCCAGAGCGAAGACCTTATTCTCAAGAGAGTTTTCTATTATGCTGACTAGAGTGGAGAGGCGTCTCAGTTGACCTGCCCTTGACATAGGCATGCTGAGAACTCGATAGTAGATTCTCAGCGTATCCACTTTGTATACCCCTCTAGGGGTTTTAAGGAATCCTGGTTCTGATCTGCCGGGATCTGCTGGCAACCTTCCAATCCTTTGCAGGAATGGAGGGATTGCAGTGGCTTATGATCTTTAAGATCTCCAGTGGGTCAGTAGGTGACTTTGACGGGACCCAAACCCTAGCGCTTGGTCTAGAAGGTATATCCTTCCTATCCACGGCTTTAAATTTGGCACCCGGCCAAACCTCACCTTCCCGGCTCATGGTAGCTCAGAGCAGCCGATATGTTTAATACTTCCCTGGAACCATCCCGCGTATTCGCAGATTGGCACAGGACCAGGGTTGTCGTTGACGATGTCCATGAACACCGTAAGAAGGCTCCTCCTACGAGGCGCCATTTATCCTTGGGGATACGTTCATCCTGGCAACGTTCATCCAAGGCGCCAATGATTAGGCTGTCCTTCGCGACACCACTAAAGGACCTGTCGAGCACTGGGTGGCTTTTATGCCTCTTAGATGAGGGACCAGGTTTTGTATCCTCCTCCACTGAACGCTGTCGTTTAGTAACAGCCAGTGGAAGCTTTGTCCCTACAGACTTGGACCCCCTTAGCCCACTCCAAGGTGTTTACCTGTGCAGGAGTGAGTGCGGCGACTGGCCGTGCAGAGTTGACTAACCAATCTAGTGACCAGTCGAAGATCAGCTCTCCGCTTCCGGGAGGGGCAGAGATTTTTAGTTTTCCCCGTAGTTGGGGAGGGTTGACCACCGCCCGCGTTATTCGCAGTTGCAGAGGCCCCCTTGCGTGTGACCGCAGAAGACTTCGAGCACTAGTGCTCGAGAAAGAGCCCGTAGGCTCGGGTGAAGTCACAGGATTTCCTGTGCCGAAGACCTATATCTCAAGGCCTATATCAAGAATTTGGACCGACCGCGGGGGGAAAGCTCTTTGAATTCAGCGCAGAATCTTTGTCGGTGGTGAAATTTTGATGTAGATCAGAGAGTTAGCGCTAAAGTAAATTTCTTCTTCTATTGGGCGCGGATGCGCAGCTGTATTCTTTCCGTTTAGGATCTCTGGATGTTCCTTGAGGAAGGCAATATAGCAGTCCAGCTGTGCCTTTGCGGTGCGCTCAAATTCCGTAAGTAATAATACTTATTTACTTACTTATCCGGTATCAAACTACCCCGAGGGGTCAGGGACCTTACAAAACAAAGGTAACATATTTCCAGTTCGATATTTTGCCTTATCTCTCCAGTTGGCAATACCAAGAGTAAGCAGGAATTCGTCAACTTGATCCCTCCAGCGGAATCTTGGTCTTCCTATTTTTCGCCTTCCTCCGAGTTCGGTTTCGAAACCAATCAATCGCTTTATTTTGATCCGCTTAACTTTGTCAATGTCAGGATAAAGCTCATACAGCTCATGGTTCTTGCGTCGCCGATACTCGCCGTTGTGCACTATAGGGCCTTAAATTGTTCGGAGTATTTTTCTCTCGAAGACTCCTACAGGTGTTTCCTCTGCTTGCGATAAGACCCAGGATTCTGCGCCATAAAGCAAGACAGGTTGTATGAGAGTGGTATAGTTGGACTTTTGTTACTCGAGAGAGGGCTTTATCTCTAAAGTGCTTGCTTAGCCCAAAATAACATCTATTCGCAAGCATAATTCATAATTCATTTACATACACACAATAAAAGTAAAGTGTCCATTAGAGTGGGTCGAAAAAAAATTTGGGCCAAGCCCCCAAATTTTGATTCGTGCACCCTACGATCAGCACTTTTATTTTGTACGCTCCATCGCCATTTGAGGTTTAGATGACATTATGTACAGTTCTTGATGTATTATTTATTCTTGTACTTTACGTTAACATCCGCAAGACCCAAGGGCAAAAAAACATCGCCAGTTTGTGCTCGAAAAGCAATAAACATTTTCCTCATCGTCGCCCCGTTATTTAATTTCTTAAAGTCGGTTTCCGGAATTAAAGTAAACCCCGCTCCTGAATCCACTTCAAACGTTTGCTTATTCCCTTCAATAAGGACGTTTGTAAAAAAAATTCTGTGACTACACCCGTCATCACTTTTTTTTATAAATACCAATAATTTGATTCACTCCAATAAAATCTTCTACTGTACTCGTTTCGACTGAATTTGACGTTTCTTTGTTATTGTTTGATTTGTTTTGTTTCAGTTTGTTTTGAATAAAAACTCTGCACATGACCAACCTTACCACATGATTTGCACTTACAGTTGTTTTTGTTCACTCTTCACTCATTTGACATATGATTCTTGCGACATCTTACACAGAAAAAAAACCTAGTGTGATATTGCCCACATTCATGGTCTGATATCAGCCAATGCACTGGGCAATATAGGGTCAGCTACTTAATTGGGCAATATTACCAATAAACGTAGGATATAATATAACACAATGGGTAATATAACACAATTTTTTTCACACCACAAGCAAGATATACAAAAAAACATCACTCTCGTTTAATACAATGTATTTTTTTTCGTACAATAAATTTACAATTTAGAAACATGATTAACAAAATTTTATTTTAAATTAAAATGATATCGTTGCCTATGAAAGAAAATAGAATTGGTTTTGGGATATCATTAAAATGTTGTGTATTCCTTAAAATTGATGTATTAATTAGTAATTATATTAATTATTCAGACAATTGGTTATTATTTTTGAATTTGAATTTTTATGACCGATTTTGTTAGTTTTTGGTTTAAGTATGAGAAATTCGTACTACAAGCTTACAAGTCAGGAACATTTTTCTAATTGAAAAATGGTTGGGTTTTTGTTGGAAATAATAGGCATTTATTTTATTATTATTATTTTATTAATTATTTTATTTTTATTTCCATTTTATGCGGCGAATAATTAAGAGGTCCGTAAATTACGCAGTTCTGATTTGTGATTAACGTACCAAAAATATTGGGATTCGCGATAAGAAATCCTTCCGATTGCCGTTTATTTGAACGGATTTCATTCATTAGGGGTATAAAATATCTTAAAATGGTTCTAAAATGACCAAACTTTAAATGTGTATCGATATAGTTATGTATGTGGCTTTAAAAATACACACAGATTACAGAATTTGATCAGTGCCTTCGTTGTCAAATTGGAATTGGAAATTGAATTGTCTGGAGATAAAAGTACCAAAATACCCGCCTAAGTTGACTATTGTAACACTTATTTTTCGTACTTATAGATGATAATTCCTATCACAGACATTCTTACTTTTATTGACAATATTACAACCTCATGAGGTCAGACGTCTTACATGTTAACAATGTTAAACAAACAAATTAAACAAATTTCAACCTATTCTTCCAACTGGCTCTATCCTTCGCCTTTTCTCGCCAGTTGGTAACACCAAGGATACGGAGGGATTCTTCTGCCTGGTCTTTCCAGCGGAGTCTTGGTCGTCCTCTTTTCCTGCCCACTTTGATTCGTCTAGCTATGTCCACGTCAGAATAGAGATTATATAGCTCTGCGTTCCAGCGACGTCGGTACTCGCCGTTTTCCCTAACAGGACCATATATTTTGCCGAGAATTTTTCTCTCGAAAACTCCCAGGTGTTTTTCATCCGCTTGCGATATGACCCAAGTTTCGGAGCCATATGTCAAGACAGGTAAAATCAGAGTCTGATATAGCTGGACTTTTGTCCGTCGAGAGAGGGCTAAACTGCTTGCTGAGCCCAAAATAACATCTATTTGCAAGCACAATTCTCCTATCTATCTCCAAGCTGACGTTGTTGTCCTTGTTCACGGCGGATCCAAGGTAGACAAATTCATCTACCACTTCAAAATTAAATCGGTTGTCAACGTTTAAGCGCGGACCAAGTCGAGAGGTTTCTCTAGTCGTTGACACTATCAATTTTGTCTTGCCCTCATTACCAGCAAGACCCACCTTCGCTGATTCCTTTTCGATTCTTGAAAATACTGCAGTAACCTCTCTCAAATTTCGCCCAGTGATGTCTATGTCGTCAGCATACGCCAGCAACATATGGCTTTTCGTGTTAATGGTCTTGTTCGTGTTTACTGCAGCCTTTCTCATTATTATCTCCATTAAGAAGTTGAAGAGATTGCACGAAAGTGTGTCGCCTTGTCTAAGTCCTCGCTTGGTATAGAATGGTTCAGTGAGGCCTTTCCCCACTTTCACTGCTGATTTGGTGTTGGTTAGCGTCATTCTACAGAGGAGGATCAGTTTTGCCGGAATACCAAGCTCAGACAGTTCGCACAGTTTTCCCCGTATGGGGCTATCGAAAGCAGCTTTGTAATCGACAAAAAGGTGTTATAACGGGTTTTTCAATAAGAGCGCTACAAAAGTTCTTTTAAATAAAACAAACCCGGTTTTAGATACCAATGAAATTCTTTATTCCAGTGAAAGTACGTTCGATGCCATTATGTATGGAACTCGATTTCTTTTGCATGGCCACCACGGGCACGCTTGCAGAAGTCCAGACGCTGAACCCAATTTTCGACGGGTTTCAAGCATAAATCGGCCGATACTGCTGCAATTTCACGTTCGATATTCGTACGAAGTTCATCAATCGTCGCTGGCTTGTTGGCATAGACCATAGACTTGACGTAGCCCCACAGGAAATAATCTAACGGCGTCAAATGGCACGACCGAGGCGGCCAATCGACTGGGCCATTTCGTGAGATAACGCGTTAACCAAACTTGGTTTCCAATAAATTGATTGTGGCATTCGCTGTGTGGCTTGTGGCGCCGTCCTGTTGGAACCACATGTCCTCCAAGTCCATATTATCCAATTGGGGCCAAAAATATTCGTTTATCATTGAACGGTAGCGATTCGCATTCACAGTAATGTGCC
The DNA here is from genome assembly GCA_963931995.1 of Phaonia tiefii. Classification (NCBI taxonomy): domain Eukaryota; kingdom Metazoa; phylum Arthropoda; class Insecta; order Diptera; family Muscidae; genus Phaonia; species Phaonia tiefii. The sequence continues at coordinate 141,634,926 of OZ008368.1, forward strand.
GGTCTTGATCATCACGGAAGAAGTACGGCCCAATGACGCCGCCGGCCCATAAACCGCACCAAACCGTAATTTTTTCGGGATGCAATGATGACTCATGGATTACGTGTGGATTGCTGTCTGACCAATAACGCATATTTTGCTTATTGACGAAGCCATTCAGCCAGAAATGAGCCTCATCGCTGATTGTTGAGGCCTCTTAAAGTTGGCCTCTTAAATTTGAGGCCACTGACGCCAAATTTCGGTAGTAAATTTTAATAATTTCGACTCGTTGTTGGCTCGTATATCTTTCCATGATGAAATGGCAAACCTTACTGTAGAGAAATGTCAAAAAAGCGGAAAATATATGGCGTCGTTTGCTGTCCCTATAGATTTACTTTTGTAGCGTCTCTGTTGAAAAACCCTTTATATCGATTTGCTTTTCGTGGGTCTTTTCCAGGATTTGGCGTAGCGTGAATATTTGGTCAGTTTTGGACTTGTCTGGTCTAAAACCACACTGATAAGGTCCAATCAGGTTTTCAATAATTGGCTTTAGTCTTTCACATAATACGCTCGACAAGACCTTATAGGCGATGGATAAAAGACTGATACCGAGATAGTCGGAACAGACACACGGATCACTCTTTTTGAATACAGGACATACTACACTGGGACTCCAATCGCCGGGCATAGATTCCCCCAGCCATATACCGCATATCAGTTGATGCATGTGGGCTATCAGTCCTTCGCCACCTGCCCCAAAAGTCCAGCGGGTGGGCCATCCGCAACAGCGGCTTTACTATCCTTCAGGCGGGAGATCGCCGTTCCAATCACGTCTTGGTTGGGGGGGTGGGGGGTACAATCTATACTATCTTCCACTATCATTACCCCCTGATCTTCAGTGGAAGAATCTGAGTGGAGTAGTGCTGATAAGTGGTCTCTCCACATTTTGGGCACACACTGCTTCTCAGTCACCATATTCCCATTCTTGTCCTTGCAGGAGGGCAGCCCCTTATTAGGCCCGTTATCCGATCTTCTTACCCTCTGGAAAAACTTTCGAGATTCACCATTCATCCTGCACATTTCGATTCTTTCACTCTCTCTCTTTGCTCCCACTGCCATTTTCCTTGCCGAAATAGTCGGTTTTCCTCCCTTCTCAGCTCCCCGTACCGCTCACTCGCAGCACGCGTTGTAACTGACTGTTCCGTTGACATACGTGCAGCGTCTTTTTCATCAGTTGCAATGCGACATTCTTCGTCGTACCATGGCTTATCCATCCGCGGTTTTTGATAGCCAAGTTCAGTTCTTGCAGCGATTCCCAAAGAATGGGAGATGTGCTTCCACTGCGCATCTGGGTCTTCGGGAGGGGGGTATTCTGCTCTAGCAGGAGAGAGAGTTTCTGTCGATAGGACATTGACATCTCCGGTATTTGTAGATTGTCAATATCCAGCTTTTCCTGTGTTCGGCTTCGCACGCCTTTCGCCCTGCCCAATCTCGTGCGAACTTTCGCTGCCACCAGGTAATGATCCGAATCGATATTGGCACCTCGAATCACACGTACATCCATACTCTAGAAGAGTGCCTGCCATCTATTACCAAGTGATCAATCTGGTTCTTCGTCCGTTAATCAGGAGACATCCAGGTCGCCTTATGAATGTCCCTATGCTGGAATCGTGTGCCACTAACCACCATGTTCCTTGCAGCGGCGAAGTCTATCAGTCTTATTCCATTATCGGAGGTGGCATCATGTAGACTGTGATCACCGATGGTTGGTCGAAAGACACTTTCCCTTCCCAATTAGGCATTAAAATCGCCCAGAATAATCTTAATGTCGGGGTCAGGGCAGCGTTCATATACTTCCCCCAGACGCTCATAAAATGTTTCTTTGACCTCATCATCTTCATCCTCTGTCGGTGCGTGCACACAAATTAACGAGATGTTGAAATATTTCGCCTTGATGCGAATTGTGGTCATGCGGTCACAGACATTCTATTGATTTACATATCATTGATATTAATCTCCGTTTAGTGTAAACAATTCAAAAATCTTGGGATGCAGTTCTTTCAAATTTCTGCAGTACGAAAACAAGTTGTGCATTTTGTTATTTTTAACGCGCTCTTGGTTACGAGTATTTGATGCAATATCGCGAATTTTACACGGGAAAAAGTGGGGTTTCTAACGAATCAAAATTAGGACTTTACGAGTGATTTTCCTAGCTCCTATAAAAGTGACACCAACTTGGTATATATCAAAATGGTTATGCTAATGGTTAGTGGTACAAACTACCATATTCAGTTTCTTCATTGGTCATGGCACACGATTTTCCCATCCGAAATAAAAACGGTGTTAAAAAACATCTTCAATTTTTCTCGGCCTACGATGTAATTCTAAAGGCAATATATTTTTTCTCGGAACTCTCAATGCACTACGTGTTTGATGTAGAATTTTAATTTATATATGAGTCATTAGGTATATTATGTTAGATAATGTAATCATTCTTCTAAGGTAAATGAAAAGTGACGTTGTTTTTTTCTATTACTATTAAAGAAACCTTATTCGAACAGTAGTAAAAACATAAGTGAGTTTTCTTTGTTATTTTTTGTTTTAAAATTAACGTAGGTCAAATTAATAAAAAAAATCAATTTACAAGGGCGGATCATAAGTCCGTGACTTTTCGAACTTGCCTCGTAGTTATATGAAATGAAACATTGCTCCCATCAAATACCACCTGTTAATAGACTACTGTCAAATTTTGAACAAGTTCCGTCATTTACTTTGCGTTTAACAGCTGTTCAAAATACAACCTCGTGCATTTTTTTAAAAATGAAAATAAGTGAGAGCGAGTGCTCATTAAACATTATTTTTTGCGAAAAAAACCGTCAATCAAACGAAGGAAAAGCCTGATAAATACTATGGGGACTCTTACAATGGTAAAAAAAAGTGGTTTACTGACTTTCGTTGTGGTCGCACAAGTACAAATGCACCTGAAAATGTCGAAAAAAATCCACGATATGGTGTTGGCCGATCGAAGAGTAAAAATGCGTGAGATTGTTGAAGCCATACGCATTTCATATGGCAGTGTGGTTTTGATTTTAAGTGATCAGTTGGGTTTAAGAAAGCTGTCTGCAAGATGGGTGCCGCGTTTGCTCTCAATTGACCATAAACGTAATCGTGTGACAACTTCAAAGGATTGTTTGGAGTTGTTTAATTGGGCTACGAATTGGTATTTCATCCGCCATATTCTACGGATTTAGCCGCCAGTGACTATTTTCTATTTCCAAACCTAAAGAAGTGGCTCGGTGGAAAGAGATTTAGCTCCAACACTGAAATTATTGACCAAATAAATGCATATTTTATGGACCTCAAAAAATTCTATTTTTTGGAAGGGATACAAAAAAACGGTGGACTAAGTGTATTGAGCTAAAAGGAGATTATGTTCAAAAATAATAATCAATGGGATAAGACTGACGTACATATGCCAAAAGGTATACATTGGCACCACGATGACGAAATTGAAGACAAGACTGTCTTCCCACAAATCAGATTTAAGGGCCACCTATAAACCTATGGAACAGAAAACGGCATTAGCGGCCCACTATGCTGTGACGGGTCATAATCCTAACTTTGACGACGTTGACATTTTAGCGGAGGAGACACATTACTCACGACAACTCACTCTCGAAATGTTGCACATAATTAACGTTCCCTCAGAGAAAAAACTCAATTACAAGACCGATGCGCTCAAATAAATATATCGACACACAATAAGCAAACACAGAGAAAACAGAAAATAGTTGACGAAAGCTTGCACACTGCGTACGAGTAACTTGTTGTTTGTGATTTATAATACATACATGTAATTATTGACAATCGTTTTGTGATCAATATGTTATTAATGTTAAATATTTTTGTATATAGAACCCTGAGGATGATTAGCGTTGCTAATCAAAATATTGGCAAAATTTAATAAATCTTGAAAAAAACAGTCGAACCTGCTGGTATTTTCATTTTATGACCTCAAGTCAAACTAATTAAACAGAGATAATATAAAAGGTCAACTATCAACATCATATGTTGAAAAAGAATTTTTTTTTGCAAAAAAAACTGTTTCGTATAAAAGGTCACGGACTTATTGATCCGCCCTCGTATATAGAATGCCTGGTGGAAAGTAGCTAAGTAAAGAAGAAAAGGGAACAATTGAAGATGATCATGATGAAGGGCTGTCCAGTCGGGAAATTTCGAGGTGATTGAAAAGATCTAGCTTTGTCATTGGCAATTTTATAAAATAGGGTGGTCAATATGGAAACACAAAACGATATAATTTGATTCGAAAATTCAAACTAATCTAAAATTCTTTCCGATTCATATTTGAAATGGTACCATGTACAACTTTCGGATTGAAAAAAGTGTTACCTATACTTTTTTATAGGTAACATTTTATGCCAAAATTATTTTTGGTTATTCATAAATAATTACACTGTGAGACAAAATTAGACTTTTTTTTAAAATGATGGGGTTCTGTCAACGGATTCTGGTAGAAAGCTCTAAAAAAATATACGTGTATCGACGTTTTGCCAGATCTGATCAGAATTTTTTTTAGGGCGGGTCAAAGTTTCCGCCCCTCGGAATATGCATGCAACATATCGGCATGCAATATTGTATGTTCCTTACTTCTGATGTACAAACTATGTCCAGAAGATTTATAGAAAAGATTTAGATAAACATTTTTGTGGAACAAATTAACCCTCTAACTGTCACGTATAACCATAAGTTTTACTTTTTTTTTAAACTCGCAAAAAACTGCTCCAAAACGACGGGGGGGATGGCCAAAATGTTCTACAAAAATTATCACCATAAAATTTCACTATATGTGTCTGAACACTCCAAAACACAAATCTTAGGCCAAGTGCTAGATAATAAGCAAAAACTAACTGCCTTCTAAGGGTTAATAATGAATTTTGTCATTTTGCTGTTTCCATTAAAAATAGTCCACATAATATATTGAATTTTGTCATATTTCAGCTTTTATCTAGCACTTGGGCTAAGATTTGTGTTTTGGAGTGTTCGGACACAAATAGTGAAATTTTATGGCGATCATTTTTGTAGAACATTTTGACCACGCCCCCCGTCATTTTGAAGCAGTGTATGAGTTTGGGCAGGTATGAGTTATAGAGGAACCACTCCAATATGTTTCGTTTCCATAAAAATGGACTCCGAGTATTATATTCGGCTGTTGGATGTCGTCTTAGTTAATTCTGCAAAGGAAATTTGTGTCGAAGAATTTATCTTCCAGCAGGATAACGCAGCAGTACATCGGTCTAAGAAACCTCCAAGGTTTCTGGGGTACAGAAATAATACTAACTCTTGGCTGGCCTGCACTTAGTCCTGATCTCAATCCGATTGAGAACCTCTTGTGTATTTTACCTACCTAATTTTACCACCATGGACGAAAGTTTAAAAATGTCAAAGATCAAAATGTAGAAAAGTGGATGGTAACTGAACCTGAGCATATTCATTCGCTGATAAACTCAATGCCAAGACGCTTAGAAGAAGTTAAAGCGATAATGTAGATCATATGTCTTACGAAAGTTTTTAAAATATTTAAAAAACCTTTACCTTTATTTAAATGTTATAATAAATAAATAAATAAATGTTTTCCCGTTACATCCCAAGAAGGGATTAGGGAGAGCTTCTCACAACCAGTGAGCTGTGCGCGTTGTAGTTTTACACTCACTGATTGGGACCTACAGTTTTACACCGGTTCCGAACGGTATTTTGAGAAGCGTTTTCATGGCTAAATACTCGATAGTGTCGCCGTCACTAAGCGAGGTGACCGCCGTCGAAAGAAATTTAAGGTGGTCAGAGTAGGGATCGAACCCGCGTCCTCATACACAAGAGCCGCGCACACTACCATTGCACCACCGACGTCCAATATTATACAATTTAAAATAAAAGATTGAAAATTACTCTCAACACTTGGAAAAAACAAAAAATGGTGTTGATTTTACGCCATATTTTAGTGTTAGACGTTTGTAGCACCAAGTGTAATCTGAATCTTTTTCGACGACCACTTTGTTCTAGGGAGAACCACTCGTATGCAAATAAAAGAAGATCATAAAAAAACTATAACTCTTCAAGCAGTTTTTAAAATTTTTTAACTTTGAGTGGCTTAAAACGTGGGAAGTAATAAAATATCTCAACAATTTTTATAGATTCTAATTCAGTAAGTGTATAGCATGAAAATGCATTAATCACTTTATTTCAGATAGCACCAGTTATGAAATAGTGGAGGGTGTATGCCGGCTTCATGAGTTTTAAAAGTTTTTAACTTTGGCCCATATATGGAACAGGTAAATTTGTAACGCAAAAAAATACTATAAAAATATAGTTTATTGCCAATGAGCGTTCGTTCAAAAATTCAGATTTTCACAGAGTTTCAGTAAGCAATTTGTGCTAGCAATTTCAAGTCATAAATTTTTTAAAGTTAAAATTCAATTCTTTCCGATTAGGATTGCCCACACGCGTGTTTTGGCAGATCTTCATACTAAATAGGCCGGGCACCAAATAAAGTTGCTCAGTGTATCTATGCAGCAATTGTCAAAAAAAGGCTGATAAAGTAAATAAACAAAGTAAAATTAAGAGTATATGCTTTACCTATTCCATTATTTTATATTTTTCACATAAATCAAAAACCCTCTCTTTTTTTTCAATACAAAAATATTGACATTGAAATGTCAAAAGTTTTCACGTTTCTTTTTCCAGGTTTGCTCAGCAAATTTGCCTCGAAAACTTTCCACTTTTGTGCAAGGCGCTTTATATGGGAAATTTGTTTGTTTTGACGTTTGCTGTGCAAGTTTACGATGTTTTCGAGTTTACGAGGTTCTTTCGAGCTTTCATGGATACCACTATTGTATTTATAATTTAACTTGGAGTCATACAAATGTCTGATTATTAAAAATACGGAACTAATGTGCATATATTTTTTATTTTTTCTTAAGACAGACCATTTAAAAATGATCTTTTGCTAGGAGGCTTTCTTTTGCAGTCCTCTTAGGAAACTCCATTATAAGGCCTACCCGAAGGCCTGAAAGGGAAGGTCTTCTGACTGCCTTTGCAGGGCTGCTAGAAGGCATGCAAACCACCACTTTTAGGTGCTGGGTTCTTAAGTCACGTATTTTAATCAGTCGCATCCCAAATTTACAGTATTTAAACAAATTTACAGTTTTTGACAGCCATTTCTGTTTAGTTGCCTTTTGTATTTGACAGTTGTGTAGATCAGTCGATAACAATTTATTATGGAGCAACTAACGCACCAACAACGTGTTTAAGTTACTAAAACATTTTTTTCAATCATTCAATTGTAAAAACGCGAAAAATGTTGCAGGATTTTTTTGGTTTAAATAATGTGACGAACATGTTAACAATTCAGCGTATTGTAAAGAATTTTGAAACTTTGCATTCACTGGGAGGTAAGTGAAGTTTAGACAAAAAATTATTATTGAAGAAATTGGAGCAATAATACCCGTAAAATGCCAAAATTTTATGCAAAATAATGTTAAAAGACCACACATTTCCGCGGCGGCCATTCAGCCAATAATATCATGCAATAAAGTATTATTTAAAAATATTGTACCGTTTAAGATTTATTAGAAAAAACATCAGCCTGGAATATAAAAAACACCTACATATCGTATAAGTACATATATCTTTGTTATATTCTTTAACGAATGTTTTTCTTCTTATTAATAGTGTCATTAAAAGATTGCGGTAATATGGAGGAATATAAGTTTCTATTCAAAATCGTGCTTGTAGGCAATGCGGGAGTAGGCAAAACATGTCTTGTTAGACGTTTTACACAAGGGTTGTTTCCGCCAGGACAAGGTGCTACAATTGGCGTAGATTTTATGATAAAAACTGTTGAAGTTGACGGTGATAAAATTAAGGTAAGTTTTTTATAATCTAACAGTCCGAAAAAATATTTGAATTTTATTTTAAATAATGGGATTCTATTGGAACGTGTTATGATTCCCCAATCACTAATTAAAACCGGTGATTTTGACATTGATGGAAGAACACGTTTCTCAATTAACTGATGGAACTGTATCAAAATTTGTATATTACTTAGGAAAAATGAACAATTATATTATTCTTTCCTCTGAGGTGGAAGTTGAGAGATTGCATCGTAAAAGTTATAGATGATTAGTCAACAAAATACAGAGATTTTCTATAGCACCAGCGGGTTTGTTCTTTTTAAGCCTGGAACTTACTGTTATAATCTCGTCTTGATTGCTCAACTTCTGTATTCTCCTGAGACAAGTAACGGAGAGAAATGGTCTCTTCATAACCCCAATATGCTTTGCACATCTGCGATTAGGTTCCTGTCCTTACCATTCGGCTTTTTTACTTTTTGGGAAAGTTTTTGAGCTTTGTTCTTCCTTTCGTAAGTTTAAATTTGTCACTCTCTTCTGCCGCCGTTAGCTCGGTTTACCACTCCTTTTCTCCTTATATGTGTTATGATATGGTTTATATTTATATTATTAATTACAATTATCAGTACAAGTTAATGTTCTAGTCGCTATCAAGAGAATGACGATGTTGTACTCGGAATGTACTGTGATGCCAGATCAATCAAATCTAGTACACTGTTAAAATCATATATAATATAACACCCATTTTGTTTTATTGGAAAGATTCATAGTCTTCAAATCGTTTTGGAGCCCTGATGTGTATTTTTGGTCTCGATGTTGGCTGGGCGTTTTGTCCAATCGAGTCTTTGACAAATCTCAAATGGAGATCTTGGAATTTCTTAAAGCATTAACGGTTCTTTTTGCTAATTTCTACCGTTGGTTGGTTGGTTTTCGTGGTTGCTAAAGATACTATTTAGCATCAATTAGTGTCTTCAGACATCGTTTTGTATACCACATAACTCCGGGCAGTCCAAAGTACCGTGTCTATATCCCGCCTGCTAATCAGAGATACCTCAAATCCCCTAGATCTATCTCGTGTATCTCAGTGAGGTTATGCAGGAAGGGACGGCCCATAGTCTTCAGGCGTCTATTCATCAGAGCCGGACAACTGCAGAGGAGATGCTCCACCGTCTCCTGCGTCATCGCAGGCACGGCAGTGGTCATTATATGGCAGCTTCAACCGTCTTGCGTGATTACTAATTGGCCAGTGCCCGGTCAGTACGTCAGTTAGCCTAGATCTGTCTCCCCGATTATAGCTAATCAGAAAGTTAATCCGGTGAATGTTATATTCTGGCCAAGTGTTTCTGGATATGCGGCACGTTTCCGTCCTATCCCATCTGGTCTTCGCTCGTTCAAGGTAATGCAGGAAAATACCTCTTTTGACCAACCCAATAGGCGTTGCGGCTGACACCATGTGGAGTTCGGTGGAAGAGGATCCTGCCCTGGCTAGTTCGTCTGCCTTTTCGTTCCCTAGGAGACCCTTGTGGCCTGGTATCCAGGTAAGAACCACGTTGGCCAGCCGGCCTAGCTCGACAAGTTTTTCCCTACATTCATTAACGAGTTTAGATTCAGTGTTGTAAGATTTAAGTGATAGGAGAGCCGCCTGGCTATCTACAAATATTCCAATGTGCTCTGTTCTTCGCTGTAGTATAAGTACGGCGCAGGCTTCTTTGATGTCCAGTGCCTCCGCTTGTAAAACGCTGCACTTGTCTGGGAATTTGAATGATAAATTGAGGCATACCTTTTCGGAGAATATACCCGAGCCGGTACCACATTTCATTTTGGATCCGTCCGTAAATATTTTGGTGTGTAAACCTGTAAGTGGTTCCCCTTTATCCCACTCTATTGTCCTGGGAAACCTGACATCGAATAGGTTATCGAACGTCAATGAGGGGGTGCAGTAATCGGTGGTTATATTGAGTTCTCTTGGGATTGTCTGCAGTATACTCGCATGCCCATATGCGTTGCTCTTCCAGAGTCCAAGATCGTTTAGTCGGGTGGCACTCCGATCGATTGGTATAATATGAAGCATCGTATTAAGGGCTAGAATCATGCCCAAGTACTTGGCGTAAGTTGACAGTGGAATCTCTATTCCACTTAGCCGAGGAGGATTAAACTTTGGTATCTTGGTCTTCGTTTTAAAAAGCATGACCTCAGTTTTCCCTGGATTCACTCCAAGATTACTCCCAGTGGCCCATTCATGATTTCACTCAAAACGGACGGGAACAAACCAGACACCATTACGCCACGGTTTTGATCCTCATATTGTCCAGTTTCAGTAGTATTTTGTTGAGCACGAGTAACCAAAGTAGGGGACAGATGACTTCAACCTGGGGAGTTCCTCTATTCACTCGCTTTGATGACTCACTGTTTCCCATAGAGGCGTTGATAATTCTGTTCTGTAGCATTGTCACTATCCAATTCTTGAGAAATGTTTCCACGCCTAGATCTTCAAGTAATTCTTCTATAGCCGCTGAGTTCACGTTATTGAATGCACCCTCTATATCCAAGAAGTCCGCGAGGGTATATTGTTTGTTTTCCGCGGACCTCTCAATAGTTCTGACGACTTCGTGCAGGGCTGTGTCGGTTGGGCGGCCTTTTAGATATGCATGTTGGCTGCGTGATGTTCTGGGCGAACCATCCATCTTCGTGCGGATGTGTGCGTCGATTAGCCTTTCAAGCGTTTACAGAAGAAACGATGACTGGCTGATCGATGTGAAATGCTTGGCGCTCTCGTGACTCCGTCTCCCCGCCGTAGGTATGAAGACCACTCTTACCTGGCTCCAACTCTTTGGTAAGAAGTTAAGAGTCAGGCAGGATCGGAATATAATATAGACCCACGGCCTAATTATGACCCCCGCGCATTGCAGCATCTTTGGTATAATAACATCTGGGCCCGGAGATTTGTATGGTGAGAAGCTATTGATGGCCCAGGATATTCTGTCTGGACTGATTACATCCTCTAAACCATAAGTATCCGAGTATTGAGTTGATAATGTCGGCACCTCCCTGGACGTGTTCTCGCAGCCCGGGAAGTGAGTTTTCAGGAGTATATCTAGCGATTCAGCTGAGTTATTTGACCATGTCCCGTCATCCCTCCTCACATAGGTGGGATTTGAGTGCCCCTTGGCCAGTATTTTGCTCAGTCTTGGTTTGTCCTTTGTGTTCTCCATCGATCCACAGAACTTTGATCAAGATCGTATTTTTCAGTGGCTATTGCTTTCATATACTTTTTAAGTTTATACTTATATGGCTGCCAGGATCCACTTATATAGCTTGCATTGAAAGCTTTGCGAGATTCTCTTCTTAGTGTTGTGAGCTCATCTGCCCACCAAGGCGGATAGGTTTTCTTTGAGCGTGACTGAAGACATGACACTTTGAATGCGGTATCCATGGATTTCTCCAACTTGGATACAGCCACGTCTGTAGTGGTGGTAATCAGCTGCGCGCACTTAGGAAGCTTACTTTTCAGAACCGTGTTAACCTTGTCCCAATCAGTTCTCTTGGGATTCCGATAGCATCTGATCGAAGTTGTTTTCGCAGAAATGTTGAGCAATATCCAGTTGTGGTCCGAGAAGGATTTGTTTCCGGATACTGTCCAGTTTTCTATCTCTACTATTCTATTATCTGATATCAGAGTAAGGTCAATGACGTCTGACCACTCAACAAAGTTATCGGAACTCGGGAAGACAAAAGTTGGGTTAGTACCTATGTTGCAAATTGTGAGGTTGTTAGTATTAATAAAGTCTAAAACGGACTCACCTCGTTCGTTGACTTCAGAGCTGCCCCATATGACATGTCTCGCATTGGCGTCGCAGCCTATAATGGTGGTGTTCAATGGATGGATGTTTACCATATCGCTCCCCACCTCTCTGGGGGCGTCACAAGAATGCGCCATGTAGTAGGACGCAATGTAGAAATTCTTACCTTCTGTCAGCTCTAATTTAGCAACGGTGAAATCTGCTGTGCTAAACTGGGGACAGAGAAAAATGTTTAAATTGTTTTTTGCAATTAGACATGATCTTGGCTTACCATTGTCCTTTATATAGAGTGTTTTGTAACCATTACCATGAAGCCCTCTCACCACATTGTCTTGTACGTAGGGTTCCTGGATGATGCCTATGTCTAGATCCTCCTCAGCTAGAAGGATTTGCAGGTTATCTGCGGCGATACGGGAGTGCTTCAGATTAATCTGCACGACTTTCAGCATGTGGGTCATTTTGGTGATGAAGTGGATGCCCCCTCCAGCTGCATCTGGTCCAGCAGTTTATAGGCGTCTTCGACGTCGTCTTCGTCTCCCTCGCCATCGGGACCAGGTGAATCGTCTGGGCCAGGAGCGTCTAGTATTTTCACCTTGGCTTCTCTCATGCCAAAGAATAATTTCTCTCCTCCTGATTTCAGAGCGGCGGCGCCCGCTTTCGTAATGGAAAGGATTGGTGGCTCTTTACGGATGACGGTCCAGTCGTCCATCGGGACCGTCGGGTTCATTGCTTAGAGGCACTCCAGGAGCTGGGGACCCTCATTATTAATTTTGGTAACCAAATCCGTGCACGAGGCCTTAGAGGAATTTCCCGCGCCGGGATCAGTTTCAGGCTGATATCTTCCCAGGCATCGCTCAATGAAGCGATCGACTTCTTCAGGAAATCCTTCGAGAACTCGTCCATGCAGTTGATCACTCTATAGCCTCGGTTGATCTCGCTAGAGTCGTAATGGGGTACCGGGGAGCCCTTGTTTGCCAGTACGTGTTCCGTCACGATTTCTGACAACTTGAACTTGTAACGAACCACTTCCCTCAGACTCTATCTCCACTAGGCCAACGCTACCTTTAATTTTCCGGCTGTGCTCAGGGTTTGGGGGGCGTTCTTGCCATTGGAGATAAGTCTAGGTCCGATACTAAATAATAAGTTATAGGTAGCTTAGTATACCTGACAATAGTCGATTCCCAATGAAATGATATGAAGGAAAATCTAAATTAGTAGGGAGAGGTTAAAAATGTGTTCGTTTCCTCTCCAAAGCCGTATCCCACCCAACCATGCCGACTTTATGCTATATTCCCGTCAGCCCACATGGGCATTGCTTTATGACATCCCTTCAATTTCGTGCAATATTTATTTATTTAGGATTAGAGTTAAAACATTTTTAAAAAAAAAGAAGAATTTTATAATCGGTCGTTTAAATTGACCATACCGTTAATAAACGAAATTGTAATATGAAACAATATTATATGCGTATTTTGCAATTATAATATACAGAAATAATATTAACACCGAAATTAATTAGTTAGTTGTAATATTAGAAATATTTAGTATGAAGTTTTAGCCAATTTATATAATTTGTAAGAATAATTTTATATAATACAAAACGTCTTATACTTACTGTGCAAAATTGCCGTCGACAAGCGCTTGTTGGCTGCATTTGCTGAGTACTAATACCAATAATATGTTGAATGTAATATTTTAAAATTGGCTTTGTAGACTAAAATTTGCAATAACACAAAAAAAAATTAAACTTCGGGTGTTGAAATGATTCTAGTATCGATAGAAATTTTGCTTTACAGGAACATGTTTATAATTGATGACCAATTTCTGCGATATAATTCATTGATTTATTTATTGAGCCATTCAATTATATATCCTCTGGGTTGGCGTCTTCTTTTTGCAAAATTTTAGAGTGTAAAGTTAATAATCGATTATAATTTATAATATAGCCGGGTTCACTGAATAAATCTTTGCATCCAAGTTTAAATAAAATGAGTTGGCTGCGGGACGAATTTCCCGCAGCCGATTTTCCGGATAAATTCGAGCAATTTCTTTATCTAGACAGGATACCGAAATAGTCTTCATATTAAAATCTCCAATTGTGAATCTGATCGAACTTACCAACAGAAATCCACATATGCCTGTCCTCGGTATTAGTAAAGGGAATTTTTTCACTTTCCCGATCCGCAAAATATGAATTTACAAGTATATATTTCCCTTAACTTGTTATAATAAATATTTACTGACTTGATTGCTCAAAATTTTATTTTGAATGAAAAATATCGACAATTTTTTTTTGAAGTTAATGAAATCATTAGAAATGATATAATTTTATTTCCGTTCTCAGGTATTTCAAATACAGTAGTATTTACCAAAATTAAAGGCAGCCAACCAAGAATTAAAAAAAAAAAAAAAATATAATATGTCACTGCGGACAATAGTTCCTTGAAGTTGCTAACTCCAAATGTCCTAAGCATGGTAAATACCCTTACCTGTTCCCACCTCGTCTTGGAGTTCATAATAGACATTTCCTATTTTGTGAATCACTTTTGCTTTTATGCCCACCGGTGCCAATTTTGAACTAAATTGCTCAATTTTCGAGCTGTGAACAAAATTTCTCCTAAATACCTCCTGTCCGATATCAAAATGCTTTCCTCTTGATCTTAGATTGTACCGATGTTCATTCTTCTTATATGCTTTCGTCATATGTTGCTTAATTGACTCTCTTAACAGTCGAAACTCGTCCTGTCGTTCAAGTTTGATATCCGAGTCCGCCAGAAATTCCAGTCTTCTCAATAGATTGTAGTCATTTCCATTCGTTATCATTGTTTGACCAAATACTATCTGGTATGGTGTTTTGCCTGTACTCTGGTGAATACTATTTCTTAGAGAAGAATTAACCCCACTCAAATAACGATCCCAATCACGATGATCTTTTCGTACGTAAGAACGTAATGCCTCATTTATGACTCGATTGACGCGTTCACTGGCGTTTGCCTGCGGACTGTACACTGCATGCTTGACACCCTCCTTACTTAAAAAACTCTCAAAATTGTGGCTTTTAAATTGTGAACCATTATCCGTTACAATTACTTCTGGAACTCCAAAACAGCTAAATATTTCTGTTCTTAAATAATCGATGATAGGTTTTGAGACTTACTTTTTCAACGGTTTCAAAAAGGTAAATTTTGAATAGTGATCTAAAATTATCAAAATTCCTATATGACCAGACTTAGTACGAGGTAACGGTCCAATTATATCCATGTATAACCTTTGGAAAGGTCTTTCGGTTTCTATCATTTTTCCCAGCGGTGGTTTCAGTGCTGCAGTTGGTGTCTTCGACGTTTTACATAGATAGCAATTTCTAATATATCTCCTTACGTCTGCTACCAAACCTGGCCAATAAAAATACCTCCTTACTCTTTCCAAAGTCCTTGCGATACCACAGTGGGATGAATTTGGAATGTCATGCGCTGTATAAATAACCTTTTCTCTCAAATTCTCAGGGACCCATAATTTCCATGAAAAGGATTCATCATCATCCCCATTTGCGAAATCTGTACGTTTGTAAATATATTTATCGATTACTTTGAAATCCGGTAAATTTTTCTTTTGAAGCTCATTACATAATTTAAGATACTGATCACTGGCAAATTCTTGAGAATTCAAATCAATTGCTGGCATATTTTCCAAATCAATTGATTCCACCATGTCTTCGCCTTCATGTACTCGCGATAACGTGTCCGGAACAACATTATATTTGCCTTTTCGATGTTCTATCTTAAAATTAAAGCCTTGTAATTTTAGAGACCAACGTGCTAATCGACCTGAGAGATCCATTTGACTCATTAACCATTTCAGGCTTGCATGGTCTGTAATAACTTTAAAATCTTGACCCTCGATATAGGCTCGAAATTTTTTAATTGCCAAGACTACTACTAAGCACTCTAACTCGGTAATTGAATAATTTCGTTGGCATTTGTTTAGCTTGTGCGACATAAATGCTATGGGCTTTTCGATCCCCTGCTCATCTTCCTGGGCTAAAACAGCCCCAACTGTTTATTATAATTTGGGTGCATCAGCAAGGGAGCGCTGGTAAGCTTACCTTTCAGTATATCAAACGCTTCTTGAGCCTTGTCAGTCCATACAAATTTTTTTTTCTTTGTTAGGAGTTCAGTTAATGGAAACGAGATAGTTGAATAATCCCGAATAAATCGCCGATACCACCCCGTCATTCCCAGGAATCTACGTACTTCTTTTATCGTCTTTGGTCGGGGTATATTTCTTATGGCTTTTACTTTATCCTCATCGACGTGCAAAGTTCCATATCCTACTACATAACCCAGGTATTTGACTTTATTTAACGCAAAACTGCTCTTTTGGGCATTGATTGTCAAACCTGCTTTGCGCAGATGAGCTGCCACCTCCAGTAAATGTGCTATATGTACATCAAAATTTTCCGAGGCAATTAACAAATCGTCTAAATACACAAAGACATGCGATTTCAAATTGTACGGTATGGTCAAGTCCATAAGTCTACATAAGGATTGCGGAGCGTTACAAAGCCCGAAAGGCATTCTCGTAAATTGATGCAGTGGTCTATTTGGCACTGTAAACGCAGTCTTAGGTTTCGAGCTTTCATCTAATTTGATCTGCCAGAAGGCGTCTTTTAGATCGATCTTAGATATACAATAGACCGGCGGTAGTCTAGAAAGAAGTCCATCAATATTCGGAATCGGATATGCATCTTTTTCCGTCACAGCATTCAATTTTCGGCTATATAAACACATCCGCACTTTACCAGGCTTAATAACCACCACTGCAGGCGATGACCAAGAAGAGCTTGGAGCTTCTTCAATAACTCCTAGAGAGAGCATCCTGTCCAACTCTCCACAAAGCTGTTTTTCTACTGCAGGAGATATTGGGTAATATCGTTGTTTAATAGGTTTAGCATCTCCCGTATCGATGCTATGCTCTATTAGAGATGTACATCCTAAGCCATCTATTTCTGAATTAGGAAATGCAGCGATTGCAGCTTCCAATTTTCTGACTTGTGTCAAAGTCAGTTCAAGTTTATCCGGGTGTTGCATATCTAATTCAACTTCCTCGATACAAGGTCCTGAAATCTTTAAACCGACATTTTCCCAAAAATCATACCCACAAATAATATCCTGTTTTATTGTGGGCACAATTAGAAATTCAAATGGCAACGTTCGACCGTGAAAGATAATGTCCAAAGTTAACGATCCCAACACAACTTGGCTTTCACCATCGGCAGTCCGAACGCTCCCTTTACATTTATGAAATTGTCCCTTCTTTTGAACTATATCTGCCAACTTTCCACCAATTACACTTTTGTTGGCTCCACTATCAAGCAATGCCAAATATCCTGTTCCATCTACCCCAATGTTGACATAGGGTCTACTGTCCGGTGTATGAGTTAGCAATGTTGAAATAGTAAACATTTTATACTGTTTAAGCCTTTGGTAATAATGCTTTAAACGTCTAGTACTCCTAATTCTCTTATGCGACTTCCTTTCAATATTTATTTGCCGTATGGTTTGGAATTCTGCCAATCGTTCATGTAATGGGGTTTTCAAGGTGTTCATCACTTCATCATTTTCATTACTGTTGTTTGGTATTTATAGATTTCTGTTATTTTTCTCGGATGCCCTCTCTATTTCCAGCGGACATCCGACTTGTCGTTTCCCGGTTTGTTCTTGCTACATTTTGGACAAGTTGGCTTATACGTATCCAGCAAGCCACAGCCATAGCAAAATATTCGTCGTACCTCCAAGCAGTCTTGGAAAGTATGACAAATTTTACCACAATTCCAGCATTTCAAAATTCTAACCCCACATACTTCCTCATTAATATCCAAATTTTTTGAGTTTTCTTCAATCTCCAGGTTAACAATTTCCGAAATTCGTACTTTTGCGTCTTTAATTTCTTTCATTTTATATTCTCTCATAAAGTTTTCGTGTTTACGTACTTCCTTACGCAGCTGTGATATACTGTTTATTTCAATCTGTAAAAGCTCGTGACGAACTTCGGGCTTCAAGTTTCTAATGACAGTCTCGCAAAATTCAGACTCCGACATCGGATTCCTTAACCTGTCCGTCAAACACGTAATACCATCAAAAATCTCGTCGATACATTCACGGGGCTTTTGCTTAAACTTGCGTATTTCCTCCAAAATGTCGAAGTCAGTACTATCGTCTTTGTACTGTGCTTTTAACGCTCTGGTCAAAGTGTCCCATGTAATCTCGTCATTCTGGCGGTGAAATCTCCAATACCACTGGAGAGCCGTTTCCTCGAATAAACTGCTAGCATGTCTACACAGTAGTTCAAAATCGCCACCCAAATGATTGGTGGTCAGAATATTCACGCGATAGATAAATTCATCCACCGACATATGATATGAATATCCCGAAAATTTCAATTTCCAGTTCCGAATAATATTTAGAACCCTTTCGGTGTTCAAAGATTCAAATGAACTTCGCTCTCCTAAACCATGATTCGCCTGAGGTGGTTCACGTGGTATAGAACTCCGTGGTAGCCCAAAATGCACATTACTAAGTACAGCTCTTAATTCATTCGACATCACATTTGTCATTTCCTGTCTTAAACTATTAATCGACTCATTCATGATTTGCCGAATACGGCCTTCAGTAGAGTTGTGTAAAACTTCTGATCTCGCCGCGTCTCCGGCCATAGAAGTAGCTGCTTCATGTATTCCATTCGAATTATCGCCATGGTTCAATAATGCACTGCCTCTTACTTCATCAGTATATTGTGGTGCATTAATTCTGTTCTCGTTTCTAGGCAAATTATGTCTCGTACGTTAGAATTGTCATCCTCTATATTAATCGTAAAACTACAGTTAGTAGGTTCCTCGATGTCCATAATTCGAGAGTTATTTTGACTTCTTGGCATCGTCATATTTGTAATTTAATCTCTTTTTTAATTATATGTATGTATATATGTTTCAGTGGTTCCTTCGTATAATTATAATGTTGAATTACTCAATAAATAAATTCTTATTTAATCAAGTTAATTAATTAATTACTTTATATATGCTGATTTGCACTACTCTTGAAGGGTTGCACAGTGGTTTCTTTTTGGGGTTTGCGTAGCTAAAATCTGTAACTTTTGATCTAGAAAACATTTTTGAGTTTTGTAAAAAACCGATTGCAGACAAGAAATCAAGGACTACTACGACATATCAACATTGAAAATCGCACAGTGGGGTATATTGTAAAAAAATTTCCAAAGCTGATTTTTTTTTTGGATTTCCAAGAAAACAAATTTAAATTTTTTTGTTTTTATGTTTTTTTGAGTTGTTTTGATGGAATTGTTCATAATGTTTTTCGTCTTGCAAATATTAGCTTTTTTGAGATTTTTTTGAGATTGAAGTTTAAATTTTTTTTTTTTTATTTTTACTTCCAAGTAATACTTGCTTTATTTTTTACATAATAAATAAAAATTACCTATAACAGATTTATAAATTTATTAGCATTATAATTCAACAAATTTCGTTTATTTATCATTTTTTACTTCATCATTTTAATCTTCCGAGTCGTCTGTAACACTATGCAAATATTCCGAATTTTCTAAGAGCTTTATAGCATCATCATCCAGTGTTTTGACATATTTGCTATACTTATTCCTTAAGGATGATATATATGGATCTGAAGAGTACAGTAGGTAATTAAAAACATCTTCATTGGTAGAATATCTCGAGCATTTTCTAGAGTGAAATCGTCGTGATTCCTTGTAGCATTTATTTCTTGATTCCTGTGCATCCTCTGAAAGAACCCTAATGGGAATCATCTCAAAATGTTTTATAATCTCCTTTCCATGAATAAGAAGTTTATGTATAGAAGAGGGCATATAATACCATTTATATTTATCAATAAACAGCTTTGCTGTATCCAACGAATATTCTCCAAACTTATCAACATCAACTTTTTGTGAACACGATATTGTTTGTAAAATTATATGAAACCTTTGAAATGAAATACTTATAAAAATTTATTATAAAAATTGCAAATAGAGCTTACCTTTTTATAAGGTCGGCATCTACACCTGTTATTATAGCTGATTTTTCCCAGTTAGCAAAGAACCTTCTTGCCGTGTTGCCATCATTCGATGTTCCACTACCAGGTCGAGGTTTGTCTATTATCAAACCTAACTCTTGCCGAAACCGCTTTTGGACGTCTTTCTTCTTTTCGCCCTTCATTTTCTTATGTTCGTCATTTATTGCTGACCACCTTTTAAACTCCATATTATACGATAAATGCAAAATAGTTTCCAGTGATCGAATCCATGCATGGAGTGTTGACAGCCCGTACTGATATGCGCTTTGACATTTAAACCAAAAAATAAAAAAAAAAATTTTTTTAACTTTATTGGAAAAACTTATAAAAATGCATATTCCGAAATGTAGTAGCTAAAGTATTTTGTAAATATTTTCCAGGTTAGCAGGTATTAGCAGCTCAAATTTTCAGGACGAATAAGTGAAGCATGTAGCTATATACCTGTACTAATATCTCAGTGGCGGGGAGTGGCGGAAAAATTGTAGGTCCACCTTAAAATCTAATTCTTAAAATTTATAGATAGATCGAAAAATTGGTTGAAATTTTTTTTTTTAAACCACATTGATAAAAAATTAACACAGTTTTATTTGCAATAAAATCACCTTTTTAAAAATATATAATATGTAAGTATGACTCTTATACTTTTAAAGTTATAGGTCTTCAAAACTTTAGTTGTTATAAGTCAACTTTTTTGATTTCACATATATAGCTACTTTATGCAAGGATATTTCCTAAAGAAAAATAAAATCTGTTGATGAACCTAGTAAAATATGTAAATTTGGACATATTTTTATTGAAAAAATAGAAAAAATATTACGTCTCAAACACTTCAAATTTTGAATTTATCTACGCTCTTACACTAGCAGGAACCATTGTGGGTTGGTCCAAGCGATGCCGATATTTATGTTAAACTTTCCTTCATATCAAAATTTACAGATACCAAAAAAAAAATAAAAATACCGCTCGAAATTGCTTTGGAAGTTTGCAACCAGAATAATCCAGTCAGTAAAATCTCTA
Source organism: Phaonia tiefii (assembly GCA_963931995.1). NCBI lineage: Eukaryota > Metazoa > Arthropoda > Insecta > Diptera > Muscidae > Phaonia > Phaonia tiefii. The sequence continues at coordinate 141,655,743 of OZ008368.1, forward strand.
CCAAATCAATTTTCAGAACAAAAACCTTCAATTTACAGTAAAAAAAAACAACATTGAGTACGGATCAAGTGAGTATAAGCCCAATATGAACCAAGCTTATAATCTCCAACATGTTTCCATTCTCAAAATCCTAATAATATAACACTTGTAATAATTCATGTTAATTAAGGATCGCTTTCAACATTAAGGTTTCAAAAACGATGATCCTCATTGACTGAAAAATTAAAGCGAATTTAGTATAAGAAACTATTTCGTAAATGCATCTATCGTCACCGTTTAGTAATTTTAGGGAAACATCAGCTGAATAATTTTTAAATGTTAAACTATGTAACATAATCATATTTAATCGATTACGCTGTTTATTCTTCACCTTTGGAAAGAAGACATACATATGTATGTTTTCTTCTGTTGTTTAACCGATGTTGCCCCACGTTGGGCGCCTTTATATTTATGTAACGAACCACTTCCCTCAGACTCTATCTCCACTAGGCCAACGCTACCTTTAATTTTCCGGCTGTGCTCAGGGTTTGGGGGTGTTCTTGCCATTGGAGATAAGTCTAGGTCCGATACTAAATAATAAGTTATAGGTAGCTTAGTATACCTGACAATAGTCGATTCCCAATGAAATGATATGAAGGAAAATCTAAATTAGTAGGGAGAGGTTAAAAATGTGTTCGTTTCCTCTCCAAAGCCGTAGCCCACCCAACCATGCCGACTTTATGCTATATTCCCGTCAGCCCACATGGGCATTGCTTTATGACATCCCTTCAATTTCGTGCAATATTTATTTATTTAGGATTAGAGTTAAAACATTTTTTAAAAAAAAGAAGAATTTTATAATCGGTCGTTTAAATTGACCATACCGTTAATAAACGAAATTGTAATATGAAACAATATTATATGCGTATTTTGCAATTATAATATACAGAAATAATATTAACACCGAAATTAATTAGTTAGTTGTAATATTAGAAATATTTAGTATGAAGTTTTAGCCAATTTATATAATTTGTAAGAATAATTTTATATAATACAAAACGTCTTATACTTACTGTGCAAAATTGCCGTCGACAAGCGCTTGTTGGCTGCATTTGCTGAGTACTAATACCAATAATATGTTGAATGTAATATTTTAAAATTGGCTTTGTAGACTAAAATTTGCAATAACACAAAAAAAATTAAACTTCGGGTGTTGAAATGATTCTAGTATCGATAGAAATTTTGCTTTACAGGAACATGTTTATAATTGATGACCAATTTCTGCGATATAATTCATTGATTTATTTATTGAGCCATTCAATTATATATCCTCTGGGTTGGCGTCTTCTTTTTGCAAAATTTTAGAGTGTAAAGTTAATAATCGATTATAATTTATAATATAGCCGGGTTCACTGAATAAATCTTTGCATCCAAGTTTAAATAAAATGAGTTGGCTGCGGGACGAATTTCCCGCAGCCGATTTTCCGGATAAATTCGAGCAATTTCTTTATCTAGACAGGATACCGAAATAGTCTTCATATTAAAATCTCCAATTGTGAATCTGATCGAACTTACCAACAGAAATCCACATATGCCTGTCCTCGGTATTAGTAAAGGGAATTTTTTCACTTTCCCGATCCGCAAAATATGAATTTACAAGTATATATTTCCCTTAACTTGTTATAATAAATATTTACTGACTTGATTGCTCAAAATTTTATTTTGAATGAAAAATATCGACAATTTTTTTTTGAAGTTAATGAAATCATTAGAAATGATATAATTTTATTTCCGTTCTCAGGTATTTCAAATACAGTAGTATTTACCAAAATTAAAGGCAGCCTTATACCTTTCTGTCCAACGTTTCAATAACTTACAAACTCCACTTTACTCCATTCCGAGACTGTGGTAGGGATTACCTTCCCGGTCTTCGTGTTGGCCAGTTCAACCATTAGGTTGTCCTTCACTACCTCATTGAAGGATCTTTTCGCAGATATGGTCGTTTTTGACAGCTCCTTGACCTTTCTTCCCTTTGTGGGTTCATTGTCCTCCACTCGAGAACGTTCCCGCTTAGAGGTTGAGGGTCTGTTGCTTTGTAGGGAGGCCTTCTTCTCGTCGTACTCCTGAACTATTTTTGAGTATTTGACTTTGTCCACTTCAACACGCTCGTGCACTGTGCCATTGGCTTAAATTTTGGCAATCTTCTGAAGGATGAACTTCGCCTTTTGGTACAGTGTTCTTCGAGCATCAGCAGGACATGTGCGTCTTGGGTTTTTAGAGACCGTCGCGCCTGACTTGACGGGCTGGTCTAATTTTTCTTCTGTGGATGTTGACTGTGTATACGGGGGAATGCTTTTGACGACATTCACCGCGCTTTTGGGGTCTGCTTCCGAGTCCTGACTGGGTGCCAAAAGATCCTCCTCTGATGGGTTGCCCAGATCGATCGAGTAATTTGATTCTGGTTTGGTTTTAATTTGCGACATTTTGGTCCCACGAGTGTACCGTAAGGGGATGGACCGTAGTGCGCAGTGACGGCTTGTGCACACTAGTCAACTAAATTACAACCGAACTGTGCCCTGGAATCGGAGGAGGGAAGTTAGCGACCAGTTTCTTAAAAGCACTTGCTGACCATACAGATCCTGGGCACAACTCCTTCACCTTGATCTTAAAAGTGCAGATCCAGGTAGAGACATGACCTACAAGGACCGGAAAGAACTGCCGCCTATTATAGGACAGACGCAGACCACGAAGGCGCCTAATGAAGGACATACGCTTGTGGCTTTTGACTGGTAGCCTCTCTATTAAGAGATAGACAGACGCTACCAGCCTGGGAAGGGTAGTTCTTAGTTCATGGACTAGTGCCCTTCTGGCATGGGTGGTCCTATGGGAGTTCCTTGCAGGACAAGAACTACTCCCTCCAGCATGGCCACTATAAGAACACTTAAGTCCCTGCATCGCGTCAAGATGACTACCCAGCACAGAGGATATCGTATTTGCTGCAAATATCACAGTCTTGTATCTTGCGCTTTATACAATCTGAGATTCCTCTAGCAAGCTTCAGAGTTGACTCTGTTCCCAAATGTGGTTGATGCAACCGAATCAGTATTTCATTTCTCAAACGTTGTGGAACTATTATTCTGCTACCTTTAAATATCATTTTATTGTTACCCAAAAATTCATCATGAACATTCCAGTAATATCTTATTGCCTCTTCTGTTTCAGATTTGTTTTGCGGCCAACCATTGTGTATTGTTTTCGCTAACATGTTTATCACACTATCTTGATTCGTGGCTTGTTGAATTTTTATTATTATCTCGTTGCTAACTCGTTTGTGTTCAACATCATTACAGTCATCTAGTTCCTTCAATTCCTGTTCTATTTTGTGAATTTCGTAGTATTTCTCCTGCCAATTTTCCTCCATTGGCCCCCTTGATTGAGTCTCTGCGATGTACATTTTGTTCCCCTGTGTATATTATATATTAAAATGGTACCTTTGTAATGATTGAATCATTGATTGTAGTCGTTTCGGAGTATTTAATAATGGCTTTTTAAAAAGACTAATAAGTGGTGAGTGGTCAGTCTCAATTAATACATCTTCTTGCCACAAATGAACTGGTCAAATCTTTTGCACGCGAACATTTCTTTTTCTATTGGGGCGTAATTTCTTTGTGTTGATGTTAATGTTTTTGAAGCGTAAATTACTGGATGTCCATCTTGCATAAGTGTACAACCCAATGCGAATGACGGTGCGTCAGTTTGCGTTAGTACTTCCTTCGTTGCATCAAAATACTTTAATACTGGTGTTGTGGTTATCGCTTGCTTAATAGATTGAAATGGTTTTTCTTGCTCCTTATTCCATGAGAATTCACTTTTTATGTGTGTTACTCTCCTGAGAGGTTCGGGTATCTCTGACATGTTCGGTATAAACTTACTTAGATAAGTTGTCATACCAAGGAAACGTGACGTATCATTTTTGCTTGATGATCTCGGAATGTTGGTTATTGCGTTTATCTTGTCATGGTGCGGTCTTAATCCTTCACTCGATAATATGTGTCCAAAATATTTTATACTTTGTTGGCAGATTTTCATTTTGTCTCGATTTATTTTAAGATTTTCATTCTCCAGACGTTTCATTGCTGTTGTAGGTTTCTGCTGTGATCTAGTATTGCATTTTTATTCTCCTTGGCCTACCACCAAAATATCATCTGCGATGCATGTTACACCTTTTAACCCACAAACAAACTATTTCCATTGCCGGTTTCACTCCAAACGTTGTCAATTTGCTGCTTTGTTCGTCCTACTGCAACTGCCAAAATCCGTTCTTTGCATCCTTTGCTGCTGCTATTTCCGTGAGTATTTCCTCCACTGTTGGTAACTGAAACTTGACATCTCTAACTGCAATATTCAAATCTTGTGGATTAATAAAAATTCGAAGCTTGTTGTCGTTTTTCTTAACGATCACAATGTTACTGGTCCAGGGTGTGCGTTCTTCCTTTTCAATCACATTCATGCCCTCCATTTCATCTAACGCTGCTTTTAGCTGTTCACGTAATGCAACTGGGATTCTCCGTGGTGGTTTCCATTTCGATGTTACCTGATCGTCAATTTACAATTTTATCTCACCCTTCAACTTACCCAGTCCATTAAAATTGATTTATTATTTTGTATTTGTTTATTATTTTGTACGCTTTTTGTTCAGCTATACCTTTTACAATATATCAATAAATTTCAGTTTCAGGCATGCGTCGGCCGATAATAGGGGGATCTTTTTCGATGACGTAAAATAACGATTTTTTTCGATATCCTTGTGTTGAACGGTTAATGCAGTTTTGCCTACAGTTGAGATATATCCCTCTATTATATTTAGTACTGTCGATGTTCTTCCAATATGCGGATGATACATTTTTCCCATTAACCGTTTCCGTTGTAAATTACTAGATTTCTAAATAAACCTTTGGGTTTGTCTTCGTTAGACAAATTCAACACATATTCAACACCACCCTCATGTTCATCAACTGTGGCAGAAACTGCCTTCACCACTCTACCGTGTTCGCTACGGTTATTGTTGTTGCCATAGTTTGAGGTGACCACTGTATCTGCCAGACACACTCTTGCATAGTGAACCGTTTTGTTACATTTTCGACAGTAAACTTTTCTTGCCGGACAATTTGCCAAGTTTTCGTGGTACTCATTACCGCAAAATCTACAGTTATATCCCGTTTTGTTGTAATTATTATGTTGTTGCTGTTGTATATTTCGGGTCGTCTGTATTTTATTGACTTCCTCATTGCTGTTATCTAACCCTCTTAGTTGTTTTTCGGAAATTTCTTTTGATCTACAAACCTCTATCGCCTTGTCCAACGTTATGTCTCTCTCCAACCATAATCTTTCACGAAGAGTACGATCCTTTATCGATCAGATAATTTTGTCGAGCAATAAATCGTCTTGCAGTGCACCTAGGGTTGCCAGACGTACCGTTTTCAGCAATTGTTTTTACTAATTGTACTTCTGACTGCATAGTACCTAAAGAAGTACGCAAAAGTGCTTATTTTTAAGCCTTATATTTATGCTAACAATAAATACGAAAATGTTACTTCTTATTCATACCAAAATTCGTATATAAGTATTTACATAGAAGAACGTTTTACTTTAAAAAATAACAAATTTGAAAAACTTCCCATTTTTAACCTTAATTCAAACAATTCATTTCATTCATGTCGTAATTGAATTATGTTCAATCAAATAAACTGGCTTAGATCAACTCTTTGACGAATTTATATTCTTAAATGCTTTTGCTGAAAATATTCCAAAAGAAAAATCCGTTTAAGAAAAATGGAAAGAGATCCTAGAAGTGGGTCATTTCCAAATTTCGGACATATCTGTAAATTCGTATTTTCAATTCCTCGTTCTAATGCGGAATTTGAAAGAATATTCAGCTAATTTTACGTACACTTGTAATGAGTTTGTACATTTTGTAAAATCAGAAAATGGAAAAAACGGAATAGTTAATCAAGTCCACGAAAAGTATAAATATTTGTAATTCGTTAAAAAAGTTATAATATAGTATCTTTGTTAATTAAATAATTAAAACAAGAAGGTTATATTCAGTATTAAATTTTTTTTTTATATAGAATAGATTACACTCTTTTTAGTTTAAAAATAAAATGTGAAACACCTGACAAGTTTTTATTTAAAAAAAATATTTGTGGTCTCTTAGTTTGTTCGTTTTTTTCTTAAATTTATAAATTCTTACTGTTATGTACTGATTTTGTTTTATTTCTTAACTTGAAATCTTATTTTTCTGTACTGAACTTTATGATATTTTAATAACTTTTTTCCTCGATGTACTTTTTTTGTTGATTTCAAATCTGGCATCCCTAAGTGCACCATATTGTGCGTTTTTATCATACCTCGTAAGCGATTAAAATACTCGTCGTATGTTTCATCCTCTTCCTGTTTTGCCATAAAAAAAACTGTTCTGACGTACCTTTTGTTAATAGATTTCACTCTATGGCGTTTAGTAAATCAGCGGCGCACCTCTTCCTCATCACCAATAGGCATATTCCCATACCTTCTAAAGACATCGCTACCAATAGCCGTAAGTAGAATTGCCTTCTTTGTTTCTTCATTTTGCGATGTAAGACCCGTTGCTTGTAAATATATCTCCCATTGATTCCTAAAATTTTTAAAATTTTTACCTATATCGCCAGATGTCCAACGATTCTGGTAATGGAATTTGTGGTAGTGCTCGTTGTTCAAAGCGTGTTCCCTGTAGAATCATCAACTTTCAATTGTTCAATTTCGTTTCATAATTGTTGCACGTCCGCCATTGTTCGTTTCTAGAGTATTCTATAACAAAAACACACGTCCTTCAATACGAGTACAGCTTGTTGCGTTTGATATTCTCTCTCCTATTTATGTTGGTTGAGTGCCTCTTCCCTAAGTCCTCTGATATGGTTTATATTCAATCAATTCATTTATTTCTTATTTTAAAGTTAATTACAATTATCACTACAAGTTAATGTTCTAGTCGCTCCAAGAGAATGATATTCTCTCTCCTATTTATGTTGGTTGAGTGCCTCTTCCCTAAGTCCTCTGATATGGTTTATATTCAATCAATTCATTTATTTCTTATTTTAAAGTTAATTACAATTATCACTACAAGTTAATGTTCTAGTCGCTCCAAGAGAATGGCGATGTTGTACTCGGAATTTACTGGGATGCCAGATCAATCAAATCTAGTACACTGTTAAAATCACATATAATAAGGCTGTTTTTTTATTCCATTAAGCTATCGCCACTTACGACTTTCCAAATAAAACGATCCACACTTAATACTACGAAATGTCACAACATTTGTTGTAATAGGTAAAAAAAAGCGATACGTAACACGTTTGTACCCAGTGCTAACAAATTCATGGTAGCAGCAGATGTTGTTGTATTTATAAGCAGCAACAACATACATTTTATTTTCGTTCATTCGTTTCAGTTGTCAAACTCTAACAAATTTTTACCAACAATACAAGAATACAAAAAAATATAAAAACAAAACACAAAAAAAAAAAGTTTAAAAAAAATTTGAAATTTGAAATATGAGTTTGACAAGTGAAACGAAAAATGACATAGAAAATATTTAATCACCTGTTTAAACGACTATACCTGATACATAATTCTACCATGAGCAATATGTATAACATTTACCCAGCGCTGTTGGAATAATTTAATACCAATTTTGATTTCAATCGGAAATAAAAATCAAACCTTCAAATTTAGAGATATAAAATTATACGTAATGTATAATTAAATAAAATAATTTTAATGATAACAAAATTTCTCTAAAATTACTTTTTGTTGTCATTTCTTGAAATTCATTTGCTCAAGTCGGAATTTAAGTGGGAAATTTAAATGTCACTTAGGCCTAATTTTTGAGTGGAAAATCATCATTGATCAACGATCAAACATAATTTAAACTCTGAATTAATTTTTTAGGTTAATAGTTGATTGCTGTTTAAACAGCCAAAGTTGGGCATTTAAACTATGATCAAGTGACCATATGACTTTGGCAGAAAAGAAGACGAAGAACACACACAAAGCTTCTTTAATTGTAAATATGAACAATTATAATCACCATCCTAGTTGAAATAACAATAAAAACGTATCATTTAATTCGTAGTGCAGTTAGAACTTCATTTCTGCTGAAATACCTTCCAATTTCATTAAATATTTAGTAATTTTCTCACTTCACTTTTCTTTTGCAAATGGCGTCAGTTTGATGCATTGTAACGATTAGCCGATAAATTTATGAATATCGGCAATTTTTCGTAGCATTTGCCAATGTTGCCACATGGTAGTAAGATTATTTGACAAAACACTGAAAAACTCTTTTCGTATTTGAAGTCAGATCAAACATAAATCAAAATCAACTGATTACCAATTTAAATAACCAGTCAAACATTGAGCTTTAATATCGCTTAGCTGTCCCGTACAAATTAAGCTATTATTAACTTTAGCGGGGTAAACAAAACACACTTAATATATGTAACATTTGGGACATAATTCCGGCAAATGAACTCCGATTAGAATAAAAATACCAAAATGAGAAAGAGAATTTTTACGTAAAAAGTGGTGGAAAAAAATAGTTATTCACGTTTTGGGACTAAAAGTTGTGACATTTTTCGTTAAATTGACGTTATCTTCTGAGGGTTCAATTTGGTGCAGGCCAAAGTTACCCTAAGAAATTGGGGAACACATCAAGCTTTCCAACTTCCATGCTTCTGATACACAAAACTTATCTTGATCCAAAGTCAATTTTTTTTTCAAAAACGATATTTTTTATATATTTAGTACAATCAAACTATATTAGCTATAAACAAAACTTAGTCGTCGCGTTAAAGCCAAGAAACTACAATTTTTATTAAGAGAAATTTGGATGCAATATCTCTACAACTGTATGAGATACAGGTCAATAAATTCGAAAAGACAAAAATTTTTTTTTTCGATTTTCAATATCGGATAAATGCGAATATCAGTAGTTCGAAAAAATTTAATTTTGTACGTATTGTGAACAATTATGTCAAAATATGTTGAAAAAAATATAGAGAGAAAAATCAGACATTTTATTTTCCTTGAAGTCAAAATATAAGAAAATTAGTCAAATTTGGAATATTTTCTAAAATACACATAATTATCCGATTTTCTGCAAATAATCCTAACTCTATACCAACAATCGGGTTTTTACAGAACTTTAAAATTTTTACTAGATCAAATGATATTAAATTTTCGATTGAGAAATCGATTATAGCCAACTGTGCGGCGCAAAAACAGTTGAACATCGCTAAACACTGATAAGAAGTGGTCGAATGTGCTTATGGTCGAATGTGAGTAATCGCGGCACCCATCGCGCGGAAGGCTTTTTCAGGGTTTTTGGTGTGACACCTCTTTTGCGCGACCTACACGTTCGTCTGCTGTTACGACCACTACGGAAGTCAGTAAATCACTTTTTAATAAAACGCAATAATCAAGTAAATTACAGTTATCTCTCTAACAAAATATTTTTGTTAATATTAAATAATACTTCCTTATCCGGTCGCGAACAACCCCGGGGGGTCAGGAACCTTACAAAACGAAGATAACATATTAACATAACCTGATCCCTCCAGCGGAGTCTTGGTCTTCCTATTTTTCATCTTCCTTCGAGTTCGGTTTCGAAAACCCTTCGTGTTGGTTCGTCTTCAGCCATTCTACAATCGCAATCGCGTTATTTTGATCCGCTTAATTATGTCAATGTCGGGATATAGCTCATACCGCTCATGGTTCATCCGTCTCCGATACTCGCCGTTGTGCACTATAGGGCCATACATTTTTCGGAGTATTTTTCTCTCAAAGACTCCTAGAGATGTTTCGTCTGCTTGCAATAGACCCAGGATTCTGCGCCATAAAGCGAGTCAGGTTGTATGAGAGTCTTGTGCAGCTGGACTTTTGTTACTCGGGAAAGGGCTTTATCTCTAAAGTGCTTGCTTAGCCCAAAATAACATCTATTCGCAAGCACAATTTTCATAATGATCTCCATTAAGATGTTAAAGAGATCTCACGATAGGGAGTAGCCTTGTCTGAGGTCTCGGTTATTTTCGAAAGGTTCGGCAAGTTCCTTAGCAACTGTCATCCTGCAAAGGCGAATGAGAATCGGGAGGGGGTGGGTTCTGTGCCAAAAGTTGCGAGAGCTTCTTTGAGTAAGTTGTGGCTACCTCTGGTAATTGCAGCTTTCCGATGTCCAGCTTTCGCTGTGCCTGGTTTCGTACGATTTTCGCTCTACTTAATCTTGTGCGAACCTTTGCTTGCTACCAGGTCGTGATCAGAATCGATGGTAGCTCCTCTGATGACTCGAACGTCCATTACACTGGATGAGTGCCTTCAATCAATTACCACGTGATCAATTTGGTTCCCCGTTCTTTGATCAGGGGATACTCAAGTAGCCTTGTGGACGTCTTAATGCTGGGATCTTGTACCACTAATGACCATGTTTTTTGCCGCGGCAAAGTCAATTAGTCTCATACCGTTTTCGGAACTGTCAGCATGTAGACTGGAATTGCCAATAGTTGGATGAAACACATTCTCCCTGCCTTACTTTTATTGACTATATTGCAACCTCATGAGGTCAGACGTCTTACACATATTAATTAAACAAACAAATTAAACAAATTTCAACATATTCTACCAACTGGCTCTATCCTTCGCCTTTTCTCGCCAGTTGGTAACACCAAGGATACGGAGGGATTCTTCTGCCTGGTCTTTCCAGCGGAGTCTTGGTCGTCCTCTTTTCCTGCTTCCATCGGGTACGTTATCAAAAATCTTTCGCGCTGGCTCATCTTCATCCATTCTGATAACATGGCCTAGCCAACGCAATTGGCACACTTTGATTCGTCTAGCTATGTCCACGTCATAATAGAGACTATATAGCTCTGCGTTCCAGCTACGTCGGTACTCACCGTTTTCCCTAACAGGCCCATATATTTTACGGAGAATTTTTCTCTCGAAAACTCCCAGGTGGTTTTCATCCGCTTGCGATATGACCCAAGTTTCGGAGCCATATGTCAAGACAGGTAAAATGAGAGTCTGATATAGCTGGACTTTTGTCCGTCGAGAGAGGGCTTTGTTCCTAAACTGCTTGCTGAGCCCAAAATAACATCTATTTGCAAGCACAATTCTCCTATCTTTCTCCAGTCTGACGTTGTTGTCCTTGTTCACGGCGGATCCAAGGTAGACAAATTCATCTACCACTTCAAAATTAAATCTCCCTGCCTACTTTAGCATTAAAATCTCCTAGTACAATCTTTCCTCTAGGCGCTCATAGAATATGTCTTTGGTATCATCATCTTTGTCTTATGTCGGGGCATGCACACAAATTAGGGAAATATAAAAATATTTCGATTTTATGCATATTGTGCCTATACGCTCACTCACAGGATTGAACCTAGAGACTAGATGTCGCAGTCTTTTGCCAACTACAAATCCGCAACCAAATTCATGGTTTTTTTTCATGGCAACTGTAGTATATGTCGCAGTTTCTTTTTCTTGTGCAGCCATGTCCTGTCCATCGCATTTCCTGGGTAGCAGTAATGTCAGCCTTATAACTTTCGAGGATATCTGCCAATTGGATACTTCCACCGGATCTATATAGAGTTTTTACATTCCAAGTGCATATCTGTAAATCGTGGTCCTTCTAACATTTGCAGGGGTTGTCAACAAGTAAGGGTTGTTTATGTTTTCTTTTTCGTTTTTGTATATTCACTGCCATTATGAACGGTGGCGGGAGGCAAACCCAGTCCACCGGCTTTTTTGCATTTTACCTACTGCCAGTATATTTGGTTGCAGCCGCCCATTATGGATCAGACGCTGACCAGGATACAATATGTCGAACCTGGATTTTCTTCTTTTGGTTTCTATCCGCCATTGGCCCGTATGTTTGGCTCATCCGCCTTCTAAGGACGAAAGAATATGCCCGATAGTTTGATGAGCATCAGTGACATCAGTCACCTACTAATCCTGAGACATGTCTGTGATCCAATCAGGCTGCTCAATTGTTTCTAGCTAGCTAACGGAAATTTCCGAAAAAGCCATTGCCCAGGACTTACTGCGTGGAAGTAGTGATCTGCCTGGACTACCCAATGAGGAAATCATTTCTGGCCACTCCCAAGTGAATGACTATTAGAAACTTTCGACCTCCACGGACAGTCCCAATATTAAAGAATAAAGATAGAAAAAATACTTTTATGATTACCATTTTCTAATAGATTATGGGTTTAAAAACCTTCTTGAGAAAATTAAGGATGCGTCCGATAGTCGCGATCTAATTTTGTTGCCGATATAAACAGCCGATGAGAAAAACCTTTCCCAATCAACGCTAGTGGGTTGAATTGTTAATAAATATCTATATGCTGCTTGCAACTAGACACCTCTAACACCATCTTATTCTAGTATTCGACGGATTTTTGGATGTCCACCGACCGCCGGTTTTCTGAAAGTTAGCATTAATAGTTATTGATCTTAACCCGTTTTTTGGCATTAAATGATTTTGTTGCAAAAGATTATTTTTCAAAGAAATAATTTAATTCTTAGTTAAATTTTTAAATGAAAATTCAGTTTTTTTTTCACAGAAAGTTTAAATTATATACATTTTTTTAAGAAATGAAAAACAATTGACGGGTTTGCATTTTTTTAATTTAATTTGCAATAGGCAATTTAAAAATACAATATTTTTTTAAACAAAATTGTTAAAAAAAAACAAATTGATTATTTTAAAAATGTGCCCAATTTGTATACATTAATTCTTAAAATTCTCTTATTTGTTTTTGAACATATTTAAATTAATAACGGTTTTATTTTTTGAACGTAAAAATTCGTATTGCTGCGTTTTCACTTAGCGGGTTTAACACGTTTAACAAATTTTTAAGTTTAAGTGAATATGGTGTTTAAGACTGAAATATAAAAAGTGACACCGGTGGAAACTGGGGTTTGTCTTCAAAAAAAAAAAAAAAACCGTTGGAACCGGTCTTTCAAAAATTAATTTTTTCGTAACAGACGAAACCCGACTTTTTAAATTGGCCCGATACTTGAAGCAAAATTTCCAACTGTTCTGGATTTATTAAAGAAACCCCGAAAATAGAGTTCTTTCCTCAGCCTAAATCTTCTTTGGCCGTCGGTGGTGTAATGGTAGTGTGCGCGGCTTTTGTGCATGAGGACGTGGGTTCGATCCCTACTCTGACCACCTTAAATTTCCTTCGACGGCGGTCACCTCGCTTAGTGACAACGACACTATCGAGTATTTAGGCATTGAAAAGCATCCCAAAATACCGTTCGGAACCGGTGTAAAACTGTAGGTCCCAATCAGTGAGTGTAAAACTAGAACGCACACACCTTACTGGTTGTGAGAAGCCCTCCCTAATCCCCTTGTGGGATGTAACGGGAAACCATTTCTTTATTTTGTATGTACAAAAAAAGTGTGGTGATCAAGGACGGCACCGAGCAGGGGTTTGTGTACCACGTCCATGTAATTTCGTAATTTGTTGGTTTAGTTAATGGCCTAAACAAAAACCTTTAATTTATAGAATAGAGTTATTCAAGATATTTTCTGCAACATGCGATATGACCTGTTCGCTTGGAAGTGTGTGCTAAGCAGGTGTAGATATTTAGCACTCGATTTCGTCCACCGTCCGTTTTGTTCTTACCGAGACTCCAAATAGATGGAAGTCGTCGAGATGACTGCGCATTATGGATGTCTCAGATGAATTCTCAATTCCATCGCAGAAATGTTTCCAAGACTTCCCCTTTGACGATTTTAGCTCTCTTTTATTCTTTAAGTTCAAATTTGTACACATTCCAGGGTCGCTACGCCCGTGAGGACTTAGCCTTATTGCACATCTTTCTCCAAGACTTTCTCAAGGTATGTTTCTCCACGGAGGTTTATTTTTACGTTGGGGCATACAGAGTCGAGTGATTTGTTGAACCAGTAAGACCATCAATCTTAGTACAACAGGGTGATTTTGATGTTTCAGGCCGATGTTTTTTGACCACCATTTCTGTTTGGTTGACATTTGTCAGTTTGTATTTGTTTTCAGTTGTGCAGAGAAGTCGATAACAATTCACTATGGAGCATCTAACGCACCAACAACGTGTTGAAGTTATTAACACATTTTATCGAAATAATCGTACAATTGTAAAAATGCGAAGAATTTTGCGATTTTTTAAATTCTTTATATTAACTACACCTGTCTGTATGCCGAAAAAACTTTGGACTGATTTTTAACCCTTTTCCCGTGATCCAATCGAGCAAACTAATGGCGACGATAAAAATAAAGTATCAAAATATGGGCGGGATTGAATAAAGGGGCGTGATATCTCCCATACAAATCACAAATTAAAAATCCATTATTTCTGCTCCTGTTAACGGTATTTGAACAAAATTGGGTATGTTTGTAAGGTGTGCATATTCTAAGATCTGCTGCAAATATGGGCGGGATTGAACAAAGGGGCGTGGTCATATGTAAAGAATTTATAGTAAAAAACTATGTTTTTTATTTTGTTTTAAATAATGTGTCGAGCAAGTCAATCAATCAGCGTATTGTAAAGAATTTTGGAATTTTGTATAGTCTGGTCGAACTCGTAGCGTACGTACTCACAAAATATTGATGCAGTGAGAGTCAATGTCGATGAAAGCCCAGATATGCCAGTTTGTCACCGTGCACAAGAATTTCAAATGTCATCGTCAACTTTGTGCAAAATACTCAAAAAAGATTTGCATGTATAAGTTAAACAAATTAATTATCTCGAAGATAAAAAAATTTATTTTTAGGAGGTGTCAACCTCTTTATTTGAATTCATAATTCGAACTGTTTTTTCATAATACAAAATGATAACTTAAAGTAAACTGCAAGTGATTATTTTGCTGCGTTAGCTATTCCTGTGTTATTTAGTTCTTCGTAATTAACAGCAACATTTCGCAATCCCACGGTGGAATCAGGTATGTAGAGTTTCCTCGGAAGTCTGTATTAAGTCGCGCGTGTGTTGTGTCAGCAACATGTTTTGTTTTATGTTTTGCAATTCCTCGGAAGTCTGCATTAAGTTGCGCGTGTTTATTCGTTAAGAGGGAAGTTTAATAATTTGTCGTCTTAACTTATACTCGTATAAAATTCAACTGGCTCAACAACGATTGGAAAATAGAAATATGCGCAGACGGGAGTGGAGTGAAAAGGTTTTGCAGCTAAATGAGTTTTCGGCGAAAAATCATTATGAGAGACGAGGCTGGCTTTGTTAGTAACAGAGTAGCCGCTACTGGGGAACTGAAAATGCTCAATTGATACACCAACGGCCTTTACACCCTCGTAGAGTGACTGACTGTTCTGAAGTCCAGGACCAGGGGCAGGCAAAAAAAAATTTGTTAAAAAAAACCAAAATTAAAGAAAAATTAAAGAATGTGAGAAAATGGAAAACTAGCCGTCGGAGGGATCTATGGGGCCCACAGGATCAAAAAAACCGGTACACCCAGGACCATTTAGGTATGGATTAGTGTGGGTACTTCAACGAAAGGTATTCATGTCACGAATTCGGCGGTGTAATTTTTTTTTCGTGGGATGCCCATATAAGTCCACTTTTGTACGTATAGTGCCCATGCGATTGGTTATGATAACCATCCAGAAAAATAAACATTTTTTTTAAAGAAATCGCGCGATTAAATACACTCCTTGTACGAAATTTTTTATTTATCTTTTCTTACTTTATCGGTCGAGAACTCGATTACTAAGGTATTTACATAATATTTACAATTAAAATAAAATGTTTTGGTCGACAAAAACTACTTCACTTTTCCGTGTTACTTTGACATTTATTTTAAAACGCGTTAAACAAACAAATTGTAAAAATGTTATCGTTCAATAACTCGATAACTAAGGTAGTTATCGAAAAAATTTACTTACGTTTATCGTCTTATTTTCACATTTACTATCTATCTAACGCGTTAAAAAAACAATTAAAAAAAAAACAGCAGACAGTTGTCCGCGGCCTTCGGCCACGGACTGTCCCTGCAGGCTGTGTCAGAGACACGGCCATTAAGTTTAACGTAGAATACGCCATCCGATAAGACAGAACACATATATAACAATAAATGATAAATAACATGTCTGTTCCTTTACTTTACCGCGGGAACCCAAATTTACCCAAACTTACCCAAAAGCGTTCCCGTACGCAAAAATTGGGTAAATGAGGGCGACTTTTTGTTTCTCTTAAAGTCAAAATGCGTTTCTCTTTTTACCGAACTTACCCAGACTTTTTCTTCGGGTAAGTTTGGGCAAAGTGTCAAACAATCAGCTGTTCAAAACGTCAACATAAAAACATATGTATTATTTGTGAAAAAAATAACGCAAGTGAAAAAAAATTATTGAATTTACAATTTTCTTAACTTGAAAAGTGATTGCTTTGAGAGTGCTTGTTTAAAGAAGATGGGAAGTGTGCAAATGAACAGTGAAAATTAACATGATATGCAAGATTTGTTGTCAAGCATATGTTTTGTGTTGTGACATTTGTTTTCGGGTAAGAAAAGTGGTTTTTTGCGTTCCTTTACTTTTGGGTAAATTTGAGTATTTGACAGTGAAGTTTGCTTTTACTCTCATTTACCCGAACTTTACCCGAAAAGTAATTGACCAAACTTAACATAAGCGAATGAATTTATTTATTTGATACTTACTTTTGATAATATACATAAGCTTATGGTAGGAAAAATAGAATAAATATGTGTTTAAATTAAAAGAGTAAGGATAAATGATAAATAACAGTAAATATACGAAATTTCAATATTTCATCAATCAAAACAACAGTCGAAGGTTTGTGTCCACACTGAAACAGCAGCATAGTTTGTGTTCACGCTACAAACTCAAACACTCAACCAAACACCACACATATGTTTGAGTGTATGTGTTTAAACAATTTTCATTTGAGAAATTTAAATATTAGGAAGATATCAACCAATATGAAATGTATATCAAACGAAAGATAACATCTTCATTTACCTACAAAAAAAAATTTTAAAAAAAGTTATCTCGCCGTTTCCTCATAATCAATGAAATAAAGATTACAACAATAACAATCTGACATGACTCTCTATACCGTAAGGTACGACGTATTCTACGCCAAAAATTGTATCGTTCGATAACTCGATAACTGGGGTAGTTATCGAACAAACTTATTTAATTTTTTCGTCTTTTTTTATTCACCTATTTTGAGGCCCTTTTTGGACTCTGTGGGCCCCATAGGCCCGTCCGACGGCTAGTTTTCCATTTTCTCACATTCTTTAATTTAGGTTTTTTTTTTTAAAAAAATTTTTTTTTGCCTGCCCCTGGTCCTGAGTTTTTGCCACTGACTGTATGGTGTGGCATTTGGGCGGCATAATTGTTCCATATTCTTTTGAAGACGCAAGAGGCAATGCTGTAACCATTACTGGTGATACCGTGACATGTAGATACCGTGATAACATATGTGCTTCTAACAGGACGGTGCCACATCACACACAGCTAACGATACGATGGGTATTTTGCGAGAACTTTTTCCCGGCCGCATTATGCCAAAAAGAGGAGATTTATATTGGTCCCCTCTATCTTCTGGTTTGGCTGTCCCCGACTACTTTCTTTGGGAGTACTTCAAGGGGTTGGCTTGTTGCAACCACAATTCAGATGGCGCAGAATGAAGAAATTGGAGCAATACCACCCGAAATATGCCAAAATGTTATGCAACATATGGTTAAAAGAGCACACATTTGCGCAGCGTCCATTTGGTCGATATTATATTTTATACATAATTGTTATAAACCAAACTTTCATGCAATAAAATGTTATTAAAAAATATTGTACCGTTTAAGATTTATTCCCCATTGGCATCAGCAAGTGCCAGTCAGTACATACAGTGAGCGAAATTTGTTTAGCCGCATGTTAATTTTGTTTCAAGATTAGCTGTTGGTTCATCTTTTCTCAAAACTTTATTATTTAAAGCAAAACAAAATTAAAACACCAACAAAATATTGTCATAACGGTACTTAGATTTACATCTACATAAACATCGAACTAAATTGACGCGAAATTTGCATAACCGCGGTTGCTTACAAGAGTTGAACCAGAAAGTTCTCTAATAAGATTCCGACTTTAAGAAAATATTTTTTAAGGTTGTATGGTTTTAAGTAATTTTTTATACATTTTTGTGATTATTTGGCAAGCTTATTAAAAATGAAGCGTAAGAAGTTTCTTGACAACCCTGAAAAGGGACAAATAAAATTACGTATCGCAAGCGGATGAAAAACAACTGGTAGGGAGTATTCGAGGGAAAAATCCTTCGTAAAATAAATGGTGCTGTTAAGGAAAACGGCGAGTTGGAACCGAGAGCTATATCATCTATATTCTGACGTGGACATGGATAGGCGAATCAAATTGGACCAATTGCGTTGGCTAGGCCATATTATCAGAATGGATGAAGATGAGCCAGCGAGAAAGGTTTTCGATAACGAAGCAGTAAAAGAGGTGTTTCTAACTGGCGAGAAAAGGCGAAGGATAGAACCAGTTGCAGAAATATGTTGGAATTTGTTTAATTTGTTTTTTAATAATTGTTCGGTTCACGATCAATAACTATTAAAATAACCTTTTCTATGAAAAGGTATATTTTAATAGAATAATTAAAAAAAAGATGAGTGAAATTGGTTATTATGATGGAAGGTTGGGCATATACGTAGCTATTTCAATTCCCACCAAGGCATATCATCAGCTCCCTTCTCCACATGTATTCAGGTATATCATCACACATTATAAGGATAAATAAAACTCAACTTAACGAGAATTGTCTCAACACTCCTACTTGTGCGAAAACATCCACAACAAATATTTTTCCATAGCCATCAATGTTCACAAAATTTCTTTCCTATGCATGCTTTCATCGAAAGCCATTGCATATATGTTGTTGTTTCAAAAAAGAAACAACAATTACTATGAGATTGGCGTTAGAGTGTACCGTCTTCAAATTTTGTCCGGCATTTTTTATCCAAATCCGCCATTGAATGTTACTTGGGAAAACCAGTAGATACAAATATAAGATCCGAACAACCATCAACATCTAAAGCCAATTACTGGATCTTGTTATATATGCTTAGCACCACCTGACGGAAACCCGAAAATCATGCAATGAGTGTGATAAGCCCACCATACCAAAACAATTTCCAAATGCTTCAACTGTATTTAAATAGATAAAATAAGAATCATATAATATTAAATTAATATAAACCTTAATAAAAATGAATGATTTATTTGAATTTAAAATTAAAACTAAAACCTTTTTTTTTAATCATATAAGGGTACCGGGGTACCCGTTCATTGACTGCCGTAGGTATCAACTTTAAACTAATTTTTACCAATGACCAAGTCAATATTTTAAACTTTTTTATAATTTTAACATCTTCAAACACCTTGACTGCGACGATCTGAAGTTTCATGGCTATAACATTTCTTACAAGGAAATGCCAGCGCTTTTAAGTTGAAAAGGGTACCCGGGTACCCGGTTATTGACCGTAGGCTTAAACGATAAATACGGTGGTCCTCATCCAAAATTCCAATGTCACCAGCCGTCAAATTAACGCCTTTAAGAAGAAGCCACTAAAATTCGACTATCCTCATCCCATATAGTGGCTAAATTGGAAAACGCAGAGTCCAAAAGGTTTTAATTGCTGACGGGAACTTAAAGTGGAAATAACCTACAAAAAACCCAATTGACTGACATGTAAACATAAAGTGGCAAGATTAGTTTCTACGAAAAAGCACATGGTCAGAACTGAAAATTAGCAAATAGTTGTTTTTTCTGACGAAAAAAATTTTAATCTCGATGTACCGTACGGTTTTAGTTTTTATTAGTACGATCTTCGCGCAGATGACCATCCACGACTAAGTCATAACTTTGGAGGTGGTTCCGTCGGGCTTTTCTTACCAAGGAAACTAAAATTATGCTTAGTTCCCAAAAAGATGCATTCTGAGAAATGTTAGACGGTGGTTTAATTGATTACTGCGAAGAGAAGGACCAAATACAATTTATATTTCAACAAGACAGTGCCAGCATTCACGTGTTTAAGAAATCTAAAGAGTTTGTTCATCCCGTTTGATACCCTTACTTGACTGTCCAGCTTTAAGTCCTGACTTAAACCCAATCGAAAACGTTTGGGGGATTATTGCTAGAGCTGTATACAATAATTGAATCAATATTCAACGGTGCAGGAACTAAAAACATCCATTTTACAAGCTTGGATTGATTTGGACATTAATTTGCTTCAAAAACTAATTGGCACAACACTCCCTGCTCGAACTTTTTTCAACAAATAAACCAAATATTAATAGTGTAGTTTTTATATTTTCTTTAAGTTGAAGGAATTTTTTTTGCTATGTTAGAACTGTGAGGATAAACAAATTTGGCACAAATAATGCATTAATTGTGATTACTTTTATTAACCTTTACAGGTTAAGCTAGAAACCTTGTTTTTGCCGTCTTAAAAAAACCAATGAGTGTTCGAATTCACGGGCGATGTGTTAACACGTTTTTGTTACACGGTACCTTTTCGATTTCTATGAACACATTAGTAAATGTTACATTTGAAAATAAATAACAGCGTTCAATCACATGATGACGTTTCATTTAAATAATATTAATACTTAAATATTTGTATTCCGTTGTTCGACCTTTTCGTTATCAATAAATAATCTATACTTCATACGAAAAAATAGCAAAAAATGTTTTCTTTAATTAATAAGAAATTTATTCTTGATTTTTTGTTTGTTCCCTTCAATAGCGGCCTTCAAGCCATTATCAGTTTTAGTGTGGAAGACATTGAGTGTGGAGAAGAGAGCGAAGTATGCTAGGCAGGTGCATATCCTCGAAATATGGGATCCGTGGCCCTTATCACGGAAGAGGTTTGGATAGTACCTCACTCTTTACCAAGGAGGAGTAGCTCATGTACAGAGAGTTTGCTCAATTAGTAGCTCGTGGACGGAAGAAAGAAGTCGCGCTGGCGGATATGCGAATACGGGGCGTTTGTTCTCCCACGTAATCGTGTATACCAATGGTGTAAGGCTTCCTATTCCTGATCTCTTGGCTGCCCCTCTATGCGGGGTAGCACGGATATCTCACGGGCGGCGCTAACAGTCGTATCAAACATGTTCTTGGTGGGGCGGTGCTCACCTGTGGTTAAGGACTTCACGTCGAGAATCACATTAAATCACGCGGACTCTGTCCATTCATCAAATATCGATAAAAAAAAAACTAATAGAAGCCTGAAAGTTAGATCCAATTTTTTACGCGATACTATAAACTACGGAACTAATATTAAATGTCGTGTTGTTACTGCTGCCGATAAAAGAGCGATTCTGAAACATACATCAAATCTACACGACTCTGCTGCCAAACTTAGGCCCATTATTCGATCTTCTTACCCTCTAGAAAAGTTTTCGGGATTCACCATTCATCCTGCACAGTTCGGTATTTTCACTATCCCTCTGCTCTCACTGTCATTTTCCGCCTAAATAGTTGGTGTTGCTCCCTTCTCAGCCCCTTGTGCCGCTTACTCGCAGCACGGGTTGTAACTGACTGTTTCATTGCCATACGTATTTTTCATCAGTTGCAATGTGACATTTTTTGTCATACCATGGCTTATCCTTCTGCGGTTTTTGATAGACAAGTTCAGTCCTTGCAGCGGTTTCCAAAGAATGGGAGATGTGCTTTCACTGCGCATCTTGGTTCTCGGGAGGGGGTATTCTGCCCTAGCAGGACAGAGAGCGTTTGTTGGTATGACATTGATATCTCCGATATTTGCAACTTGTCAATATCTACCTTTTCCCGTGTTCGGCTTCGTACGTTTTTCGACGTGCTCAGTCTTGTGCGAACTTTCGCAGCCACCAGGTAATGATCCGAGTCGATAGTGGCACCTCGAATCACACGTACATCCATTACACTAGAAGAGAACCTGCCATCTATTACCAAGTGATGAATCTGGTTCGTCGTCCTCTGATCCGGAAGGATATATCTAAGTCGTCTTATGTATGTTATTATGCTGGAATAGTGTGCTACTAACTACCATGTTCTTTGCAGTGACGAAGTCTATCAGTCTTATTCCATTATGGGAGCTGGTATCATGCAGACTGTGATTACCTTTCCCAATTTGACATTAAAATCGCCTAGAATAATCTTAATGTCGTGGTCAGGGTAGCGTTCGTATACTTCCTCCAGACGCTCATAAAATGATCCTTTGACCTCAAGGTTAAGGTTGACTAGACTCAAGTCGGCGCCTCCGAGCGCACAACCAGGTAAGATTATAACATTTTACCTGGGGCTCTAGTTCTGCAAAGGACAGGATCAATATTGGGATCCGTTCTTTAGTAACGACGGTGTAAATACATTGCTACACAGGGTCTTCGGCACACTGTTCCTACGCAGGGGTTTCAGCTCACTGTTCCTACATAGGGGCTTCGGCTCATTGTTCCTACACAGGAGTTTCGGCTCACTGCTCCTACACACTGGCTTCGGTTCACTGTTCGTACACAGGGGTTTCGGCTCACTATTCCTACACGGGCTTCGGCTTACTGTTCCTACACAGGAGTTTCGGCTCACTGTTCCTACACAGGAGTTTCGGCTCACTGTTCCTACACTGGGGTTTCGTCTCAGTGTTCCTACACAGGAGTTTCGGCTCACTGTTCCTACACAGGAGTTTCGGCTCACTGTTCGTACGCAGGGGTTTCGGCTCCCTGTTCCTACACAGGGGTTTCGGCTCATTGTTCCTATACAGGGGCTTCGGCTCACTGTTTCTACACAGGAGTTTCGACTCACTGTTCATACACAGGGGCTTCGGCTCACTGTTCCTACACAGGGGCTTCGGCTCACTGTTCCCATGTAAAACACCCGATGATAACCGATACCGAACCGTTCTAACAGCACACCACATGGTGACTTTGAAAGGGTGTAATGGTGCTTCATGAATTATGCGTGGATTGTCCGTCCCCCAGAACCGAGAATTTAGCTTATTGACGTGGTCGCTCAGATAAAAATGAGTCTCGTCTCTCGTGATCAATTTTGATGGAAAATCATCTCCTTCGTTGAGTTCCAAATCCTTACGGTTTTCTACAATTAATTGAAATAAAATGTATAAGTGCGAATAAACATGATCACTTAAAAACCAAGTGAGTTTCCACTTTAAACAAAAGTTATTGCTAAAGAAAATCAGATGATTGTTTTACCCCACCCTGTATAATGATAACTGGCTGCACTATGAGGGCTTTGTTTACTTACATTACAGACATCTGTTAGTACAGCAATTCAGATAACATTTTTATAAACTGAACAAAAATATTAAAATTTTTAATAATATTATTTGTTTTTTTCTTTACTAGTTGCAAATTTGGGATACTGCGGGACAGGAACGTTTCCGTTCAATCACACAGAGCTATTACAGATCTGCGCACGCCTTAATTTTGGTATATGACATCAGCTGCCAACCTACCTTCGACTGCCTTCCTGATTGGCTAAGGGAAATACAGGAACACGCAAATTCTAAAGTGGTAAAAATTTTAGTTGGCAATAAAACCGACCGCGACGACAGAGAAATACCAACGCAAATTGGAGAGGAATTCGCCAAGCAGCATGACATGTACTTTTTGGAGACGTCTGCAAAGGAGGCCGAAAACGTAGAACGACTCTTTTACGAAATTGCTGCAGAGTTGATTGATCAAGCTAGAAGTAAAGACACCTCTTTAATAAATAGAAATGTTGGCGATTCTATAGGCCTGTCATCTCTTGGAGTAAAGTCATCCCAAACCAGCTGTTGCAGTGGTATATCCACTAGTAATATAAACCGATCTAGTAATACATCTTAAACTTGAATGTAATTTTCGGATAAATATTAGTATAACGTACATATCGCTAACCGTCGACAATAGTGACACATTTCACAAATCTATCGCAAAACACATACCAGTTACTGTTTCAGAATTTAGGAACAAATGTCACTATGACATTTGTCCAATTTCATTTACCGGCAGGCAGCTATTTTGTTTTTCTCGAAATTGTGACATGATGAGAAGTCATAATTACATATTTGCGATCTATGGAAAAATGTTTAAATATTTTGCATAACAGTGATATTGTTCTTTGAGTTGTGTTATTACTTCCGCCGGTGAGCGATATGTTTTTTCTAATAACTGTTCGGTAGAGGACGTTGCAATGATTATAGTAACTGGTGATGCTAATTATATGTGTTATTTTCTATGATTTTAGAATTAAGGTCAAACTACAAAAATATACAAGTACCAAATATTTATAAGTCCACCAAAAATTATTTAAAGTTCACACATTGTTATTTTTATATCATATTTTGTCTCTACTAACATTCCTTGAACCAATGGCAAAAACATGTTTAATGTTCAAAGATTTTTTACTTTAATTATTACATTGTGAGCACAATTCATACTTTTGGTTCTTATTAATTTTTTATACTCCATTAATGCAGCTATATGTTTTCTATGTGGTCTGACAGTTGACTAGTTTTTAAGCAGAGTGCGAATATTATTGTTTTTTTTTTAATATTTTAACTATATTTTTTCAATAAAACTTCATTAGAGTGGTTGGCTCTTTCGATCTTTGACAACCGATATATTGTTAATTTCATTGCTGAAATACATGTCAAGTACATGAGGACAAGCAGGAGCTTATCTAATATATTACCTTTTTCAAAGTACAGAGCTCGGTGTGTTGAAGTATGTAGATACTTGTAACGAATGACAAGCCAGCAAGACAAGATGGCGAAGGGAGTCAGTTACTCTTTTAAAACAAAATAATATAAATCAAAATGAGTAAACAGATTCTAACGAAAGGAAGAAATTAGAAAAGGGTTGCCAACAAGCGGCATCTTAATATCCCGTGAGGATTGGTGAAAATGCCATTCTGGCTTAAACATTACCGGCCCCCTTGCAACATCCTGCCTTGTTGCAAATTGAACTAATAAA
Source organism: Phaonia tiefii (assembly GCA_963931995.1). Lineage (NCBI taxonomy): Eukaryota > Metazoa > Arthropoda > Insecta > Diptera > Muscidae > Phaonia > Phaonia tiefii. The sequence goes on from OZ008368.1 coordinate 141,680,780, forward strand.
ATGGCTATAGCTACCTAAAAATACAATGTACATACATATATACAAATATAAAAAGCGTATAATCATTTTTTTCGCGTGGACTTTATTGTGAGCTTTTTCGTTTTCTGAGACTTGGCGAAAAGGAACTAGCGATAGTATGGCCCCAATATGACCCAACCGAATATAGTCAATTGCGCCATCAACAACCCGTGGCTCGTACCCTGTCGAGGTCGGTAGATCGCGGGTAAAACCTCAGGCACTAACGCCGATGCCACACCCGCTGAACGATTGAAGTTGGGGTCAGCTAAAGGGAACCCCTCATAATGTTCCACTAAACGTTGTGGTATGGTCTCTTTTGGAGTGGAGTCGTATGCCATGTCACCAACTTCTGACGAGAATGCGATCTGCCGTGTAAGAACATGGGATGACGCTATGGTCAACCTGTAGATGTGTGCGCGACCGGCGACCAACAACCAACGACCGTCTGAATCAATAACAGCGGGCACCGGAACAATCAACTCGGGCAGCAGGAGCTGTACCACACAAGTGGGTTTCACTGTAATTAAATGCCGAAGTGGCAAGTCGACCAGAGGGGTCGAGTATTCGACGCATGCTACGGTGGAGGTGAAATCAGAGCGGGACAATTGGCGATTCTGAGCTGAAGGCTTATTACGGCTAGGTCCCCTGTGCCGACCTGGCCGGCACAACGCCAGATGTAGCAGCATTTACCATGGGGTGCGCGGAGCAAGCCGACTGCAACAGACGGCCGCCTCTAGGTCTACTTCTGATCTGATTGCTCACGTTGGGAGCTTGGTCGGCCGTGCTTCCCGGGCTCGGAGGGTGTATGAGGCTGTGATGCTTCTCTTTACACACACGACACCTAGTAGTACTTGTGCACGAGCCAGTTGGGTGCACAGTGACTAAACAATTGCCACAACACACTAAACAATTGCCACAACACCCGCTATCGTTCGCAGTCGGGTCGCTGCACTCATCTTCCTAAAATGCAGCACCGGAAGAGAATGCTGCCCCTGGCGCGGCACAATGTGGGATCATTCCTGGAGCGAACCGCAAGACAGAGACGGACCATTCGACGCCGCCGGATGCAGGTTTGCTTTCAACGACGGGGGACGTCGTCGTCTCGGAAGCAATCGCGGTCGGAATTGAGATAGTCTCCACCATTGAGTAAGTGTGGTCACGAGTGGTAGTCGCAAAGGCATCTGAAGTGGATGGGGCCACCGAAACGAAAGGGTTCCTGCCCAAGGGCTTCTGATGAGTGTGGGCTACGTCAGCATCCAGCAACAACTTACTTACAAAACGAAGATAACATATTTCGCCAACCAGTTCGATCTTTTGCTTTATTTCTCCAGTTGGCAATACCAAGTGTACGCAGCGATACGTCAACCTGATCCTTCCAGCAACAACGCTTTTTCATATTCGGAGATGACCTGGTCAAAGGACGGAAATTTCGACATATCCATATTCCTATAGTAGCAAGATATAGTTTCGTGATATTAAGTGTGTTTTTTACCCCGCTAAAGTTAATTATAGCTTAATTTGTACGGGACAGCTAAGCGATATTAAGTGGCATTTCAATTTCCCACTTAAAATCCGGCTTGTGCAATGACAATGTTGCCACATGTTAAATTTCAAGAAATGGCAACAAAAAGTTATCTTAGATAAATTTCATTTCTTGCGAATGAAAATGTTATCAAGGAGAGACACAAAAGCAGAAATTTGCAAAATGGCTTACACATTTTAAGTTCATTAAAATTATTTTGTTTAGTCGAAAACTACGTATACTTTTACATCTCTAAGTTTGAAGGATAGACTTTTATTTCCGATAGAAAACAAAATTGGAAATAAATTGGTCACAACAACGCTCGGTAAATGTTATACATATGGATCATGGTAGAATTATCTACCAGGTATAGTCGTTTAAACAGGTGATGAAATTTTTTCCATGTCATTTTTCGTTTCACTTGTCAAAATCTTATGTATTTTGTTTTTATCCTTTTTTGTATTGTTGTTATATACATATGTATATGTGTAGAGTTTAACAACTGAAACGAATGATCGAAATAAAATGTATGTTGTTGCTGCTTACAATTACAACAACATCTGCTGCTACCATGTGTTTGTTGGCACTGGCTACGAACGTGTTGCCGTATCGCATTTTTTCACCCATTACAGCAAATGTTGCCACATTGCGTAGTATTAAGTGTGGATCGTTTTATTTGGAAAGTCGTAAGTGATCTCACGTTGCCGTAAGTAATCTCTCTCAAGCCCACCCAGCGAGGAATACAAATGGTATTCACCTCGTGGTAACAGCCAATAAACTTTCTCCAAGCCTTTTCGGTTAAATCCGGTAGCAACTCATCCCATTGAATCTGATCTAACCACAACTTTTGCATTATAATATTGAGCAACAATGATCACAGGGGCCAACCAACCAATTGGATCGAACAGTTGAGCAATAATCGACAAGACGATTACCTTCGTGTGATGAGATGTATCCCCAATAGGTTCCACCGAAAAGTAAAAATCGTCCAATTCAGCATTCCAGAAAATTCCCAAAGGTTTGGAACTGCAGGCCTCCTCAAAGGATAAAAGTTGCGGTTCAACTAAATGTTCCCGCGGAAAACGTTCAAGGATAGACTTGTGATTCGATGTCCATTTTCTTAACTCGAAACCAGCTGACAACAAAGCGTCGCTAAGCTGGTTCCGGGCCTTAAACGCAGTTACAAGATCGTGGGTACCCGTAAGAACATCCTCTACGTACATACAATTCGGCAAAATATGAGCCGCTAGAGGATATTCGGACTCGCAAACGTCGGTTAATTGAAGCAGTACGGAGCACAGTTCACTCCGAAGGTATCTGTCAGCAATTCATAGTCCCTTATGTCCTTAGTGGGAGAATCCCTATGTAGAACGCGCTGAAAGGGTGTATGTGCGGGATCTACTCGAATTTGCCTGTACATTTTAGTAATATCTCATTCCATTAGTGGTTTTATGCGAAGCATTAAACACGACTCGTAACTTGGTCGTTTTCTTTGCAAGATTAAATCACCGGGTGGCGCGGCAAATAACATATTCTGTCAACTAGTCCAATATGGCCCAGATCGAGATACTCCTTGACCACCGAATCGTAAACACTTTTAATCTTAGGTCTACCAACAGAGAACGTGCATTTATCAAAAATTGTTGCAAAACACCTGACCTTGACTCGCCCAACTCTAGAGTCTGGGAACATTCTGACTTGAACGGAAGCGTAACTAGAATCTTCCGTCAGAATCACGACGAGTAGTCGCCTTAATGTTTTCGTCACAAAACTTATCCGAAGAAAGAACCATTGTCTTTTAGGAGTTTCCTCCATCTCCTAAAAGTGTAAAAGATTCTGGTTGAGATTGTCCTCCTCCGTAAATTCGCGAAGTAGTGAAGACGCAAGCCGAGGAGGAGTAGGAGCTGGTACTAACGGGACCCGTAATGATCCAACCAAACACCGTATTCTGGGCCAAAAGTAATCCCAACACATTCTGCCTAATACCCTCAATAAGAATTTGTGGATAAAGATCTGCACCGAGAAGCAGATCCACAGGTCGACAGTCAAAAATGTTATCGTCAGCCAAACGAATATTCAGCAAACCCGAGAGGAAATCAGACGGAACCCGGAAGATTTCCAGAAATGCGCGGAAGGAAGAATGCGATTTCGTCGTAGAGTGCGAAAATTCCGCAGAGACCGTTTTCGTCACGTAAGTTTTCACCTTCCTATCGGTCGACTTATTCGCGCTATCAGCTCACTTCAGCTCCCTAAGACACTAATATCTTATTACGCTCAATACGAAATCCATCCAACTCTTTCCAAGTCGACAAAACGGGTTTGTTCTTGACCGTACGCTCCCAAAGAGAGTCAACATATTTCGGCAACCGTTTGATGGACTTGAAAACTAAAACTGGCTCCCAATCAGCGGTCGAGACATACGTAACCAACGCAGAAAGACAACCATTAATTCCGCGTCGCAAACTTATCAAATCTTCAACAACTAAAGTTGGTTGTTAACCAACGAAGCTAAAATTGATAAGAGAAAATTTAGAAAAACAATTTCACGAGCCTTACCCGTTGTTTCGCGGTGCAAATGACACTGTCGTTCTAGTCCCTAAAAGTTGGCCACGATAAATAATCGCCCTTAGAAATATCCGTATCACATGGTGGAAGAGTCAAATTGTGTATAAAGTTATCTTGTAGGCCGAGTGTGTTACCAGCAACCACATACTGCAGTAACCTATTATTTTCACTCAGGCGTATATAAATGATTTAGTTCGCGACTTAGGATTAAGGAAACAAAAGTTAGAACTTCTAGGATCCAGGTTACAGGAATATAATCTGCAACGTGCAGATATAAATGTTACCCTTTTTAGGCACAGATAAAGTACTTTTCTTCCCTATTTTGCAAATGATAAAACTCTTACGTTCTGCAACGGTGTGTGTGGCTTAATGAGAGATCTGGAGTTAAAATACGATCACCGAGAATGGACTCTATAGACGCCTCCAAAACTAGTTTAAAGGCAGTCCTGATATTGAGTATGCAGCAGAGCTTCACCAAATATGTGTATTTTATATGTGAGTGGGATAGACATGACAGAAGTTCCCATTATAAGAAAAAACATTGGACTCAACGAAAAGGGAAGTTGGGCGAAAAAATTTACAGCGTACAAATCTTGTAGCTAGTGAAGATGTTCTCCTTCCACTACTTCATATAAAATTAGGCCTTATGAAGCAATTTGCGAAGGCAATCGATACAAGTGGAATTGAATTTATTTACTTGTCATGCAAATTCAATAGTCTATCACAAGCAAAAATGAAGGAAGATGTGTTTGTTGGTCCTCAGATTAGGCAACTTCAAAAGGACCCACATTTCGAAGAATGTCTGTGGAATGATCTCACTTATGGTATGTTAGCAACTGGTTTATTGAGTACGAATGTGAATACATGAAAGTACATTATTATCCATCTACAACCCGTGGCACGTATCTTGTCGAGGTCGGTAGATCGCGGGTAAAACCGCAGGCACTAAGGAACTAGCGATAGTATGGCCCCAATATGACCCAACCGAATATAGTCAATTGCGCCATCAACAACCCGTGGCTCTTATCCTGTCGAGGTCGGTAGATCGCGGGTAAAACCTCAGGCACTAACGCCGATGCCACACCCGCTGAACGATTGAAGTTGGGGTCAGCTAATGGGAAGCCCTCATAATGTTCCACTAAAGATTGTGGTATGGACTCCTTTGGAGTGGAGTCGTATGCCTTGTCACCAACTTCTGACGAGAATGCGATCTGCCGTGTAAGAACATGGGATGACGCTATGGTCAACCTGCAGATGTGTGCGCGACCGACGACCAACAACCTCCGCACTAGAGAAGTACAGACCTGACTTCCACGACCGTCTGAGTCAATAACAGCGGGCACCGGAACAATCAACTCGGGCAGCAGCAGGCAGCAGGAGCTGTACACAAGTGGGTTTCACTGTAATTAAATGCCGAAGTGGCAAGTCGACCAGAGGGGTCGAGTATTCGACGCATGCTACGGTGGAGGTGAAATCAGAGCAGGACAATTGGCGATTCTGAGCTGAAGGCTTATTACGGCGAGATCCCTGTGCCAACGGGGCCCGCACAACGCCAGATGTCGTAGCAGCATTTACCATAGGGGGCGGGGAGCAAGCCTACTCAGTGATCTCAGTGCTTACGTAGGGAGCTTGGTCGGCCGTGCTTCCCGGGCTCGGAGGGTGTTTGAGGCTGTGATGCTTCTCTTTACACACACGACATCTAGTTGTACTTGTGCACGAGCCAGTTGGGTGCCCAGTGACTAAACAATTGCCACAACACCCTTACCGAGCTACCGTTCGCAGTCGGGTCGCTTCACTCATCTTCCTAAAATGCAGCACCGGAAGAGAATGCTGCCCCTGGCGCGGCACAATGTGGGGTAATTCCTGGAGCGGACCTCAAGACGGACGGACCATTCGACCGCGCCGGATTCAGGTTTGCTTTCAACGACGGGGGAGGTCGACGTCTCGGAAGAAATCGGGGTCGGAATTGAGATAGTCTCCACCATTGAGTTAGTAAGTGTGGTCACGAGAGTGGTAGTCGCAAAGGCATCTGAAGGGGATGGGGCCACCGAAACGGAAGGGTTCCTGCCCAAGGGTTTCTGATGAGTGTGAAAGTTAATTATAGCTTAATTTGTACGGGACAGCTAAGCGATATTAAGTGGCAATTCAATTTCCCACTTAAAATCCGACTTGTGCAATGACAATGTTGCCACATGTTAAATTTCAAGAAATGGCAACAAAAAGTTATCTTAGATAAATTTCATTTCTTGCGAATGAAAATGTTATCAAGGAGAGACCCAAAAGCAGAAATTTGCAAAATGGCTTACACATTTTAAGTTCATTAAAATTATTTTGTTTAATCGAAGACTACGTATACTTTTACATCTCTAAGTTTGAAGGATAGACTTTTATTTCCGATAGAAAACAAAATTGGAAATAAATTGGTCACAACAACGCTCGGTAAATGTTATACATACGGATCATGGTAGAATTATATACCAGGTATAGTCGTTTAAACAGGTGATGTAATTTTTTCCATGTAATTTTTCGTTTCACTTGTCAAAATCTTATGTATTTTGTTTTTAACAATTGAAACGAATGAACGAAAAAAAATGTATGTTGTTGCTGCTTACAATTACAAAAACATCTGCTGCTACCATGTGTTTGTTGGCACTGGCTACGAACGTGTTGCCGTATCGCATTTTTTCACCCATTACAGCAAATGTTGCCACATTGCGTAGTATTAAGTGTGGATCGTTTTATTTGGAAAGTCGTAAGTGATCTCACGTTGCCGTAAGTAATCTCTCTCAAGCCCACCCAACGAGGAATACAAATGGTATTCACCTCGTGGTAACAGCCAATAAACTTTCTCCAAGCCTTTTCGGTTAAATCCGGTAGCAGCTCATCCCATTGAATCTGATCTAACCACAACTTTTGCATTATAATATTGAGCAACAATGATCACAGGGGCCAACCAACCAATTGGATCGAACAGTTGAGCAATAATCGACAAGACGATTACCTTCGTGTGATGAGATGTATCCCCAATAGGTTCCACCGAAAAGTAAAAATCGTCCAATTCAGCATTCCACAAAATTCCCAAAGGTTTGGAACTGCAGGCCTCCTCAAAGGATAAAAGTTGCGGTTCAACCAAATGTTCCCGCGGAAAACGTTCAAGGATAGACTTGTGATTCGATGTCCATTTTCTTAACTCGAAAACAGCTGACAACAAAGCGTCGCTAAGCTGGTTCCGGGCCTTAAACGCAGTTACCAGATCGTGGGTACCCGTAAGAACATCCTCTACGTACATACAATTCGGCAAAATATGAGCCGCTAGACGATATTCGGACTCGCAAACGTCGGTTAATTGAAGCAGTACGGAGCACAGTTCACTCCGAAGGTATCTGTCAGCAATTCATAGTCCCTTATGTCCTTAGTGGGAGAATCCCTATGTAGAACGCGCTGAAAGGGTGTATGTGCGGGATCTACTCGAATTTGCCTGTACATTTTAGTAATATCTCATTCCATTAGTGGTTTTATGCGAAGCATTAAACACGACCCGTAACTTGGTCGTTTTCTTTGCAAGATTAATCACCGGGTCGAGATACTCCTTGACCACCGAATCGTAAACACTTTTAATCTCAGGTCTACCAACAGAGAACGTTCATTTATCAAAAATTGTTGCAAAACACCTGACCTTGAATCGCCCAACTCGAGAGTCTGGGAACATTCTGACTTGAACGGAAGCGTAACTAGAATCTTCTGTCAGAATCAGGACGAGTAGTCGCCTTAATGTTTTCTTCACTAAACTTATCCGAAGAAGAGCCATTTTCTTTTAGGAGTTTCCTCCATCTCCTAAAAGTGTAAAAGATTCTGGTTGAGATTGTCCTCCTCCGTAAATTCGACCCTAGTAGTGAAGACGCAAGCCGAGGAGGAGTAGGAGCTGGTACCCGTAATGATCCAACCAAACGCCGTATTCTGGGCCAAAAGTAATCCCAACACATTCTGCCTAATACCCTCAATAAGAATTTGTGGATAAAAATCTGCACCGAGAAGCAGATCCACAGGTCGACAGTCAAAAATGTTAGCGTTAGCAAACGCGAGAGGAAATCAGACGGAGCCCGGAATGCCGGAAGATTTCCAGAAATGCGCGGAAGGAAGAATGCCATGGAAGAAATGCGAGTCTGCGTAGGTCTAAACATCAATCCGAGCATGTTCCGTAGACCCCGCGTAATAAAGGAGGCCTCAGAAGCAGGGTCAGTAAGAGCCATCGCCTGATACGAGGTACCCTGGTGAATGATATTCACCATGGCTGTCCCCAAAATCTTCGAACCGTTCTGGCTACTGTCGAAAACCGGTAGTAGACCAATGGGCCGAAGACAATGTGGAATCAGCCGCTTCAGAAGAAGAGGCATCTCTATGAAGAAGAGCGTGATGGCTTTTATTACAAACGAAACAATTGTGAGAACTCTTACAGACCTTTAACTCATGCCCCTGTGCCAAACAGTTTATACAAATATGATGGGTCTTAACCGACGCAAATCGTTCAGCCATTGACAAATTCCTAAATTTCGCACAAACTCGGAGAAAATAATTTTGCTTGTGGCAGAGGACATACGATTTCGTCGTAGAAAGCGAAAATACCGCATAGACCGTTTTCGTGAGTTTTCACCTTCGGTCGACTTATTCGCGCTATCAGCTCCCTAAGACACTAATATCTTATTACGCTCAATACGAAATCCATCCAACTCTTTCCAAGTCGACAAAACGGGTTTGTTCTTGACCGTACGCTCCCAAAGAGAGTCAACATATTTCGGCAACCGTTTGATGGACTTGAAAACTAAAACTGGTTCCCAATGAGCGGTCGAGACATACGTAACCAACGCAGAAAAACAACCATTAATTCCGCGTCGCAAACTTATCAAATCTTCAACAACTAAAGTTGGTTGTTAACCAACGAAGCTAAAATTGATAAGAGAAAATTTAGAAAAACAATTTCACGAGCCTTACCCGTTGTTTCGCGGTGCAAATGACACTGTCGTTCTAGTCCCTAAAAGTTGGCCACGATAAATAATCGCCCTTAGAAATATGCGTATCACATGGTGGAAGAGTCAAATTGTGTATAAAGTTATCTTGTAGGCCGAGTGTGTTACCAGCAACCACATACTGTAGTAACCTATTATTTTCACTCAGGCGTATATAAATGATTTAGTTCGCGACTTAGGATTAAGGAAACAAAAGTTAGAACTTCTAGGATCCAGGTTACAGGAATATAATCTGCAACGTGCAGATATAAATGTTACCCTTTTTAGGCACAGATAAAGTACTTTTCTTCCCTATTTTGCAAATGATAAAACTCTTACGTTCTGCAACGGTGTGTGTGGCTTAATGAGAGATCTGGAGTTAAAATACGATCACCGAGAATGGACTCTATAGACGCCTCCAAAACTAGTTTAAAGGCAGTCCTGATATTGAGTATGCAGCAGAGCTTCACCAAATATGTGTATTTTATATGTGAGTGGGATAGACATGACAGAAGTTCCCATTATAAGAAAAAACATTGGACTCAACGAAAAGGGAAGTTGGGCGAAAAAATTTACAGCGTACAAATCTTGTAGCTAGTGAAGATGTTCTCCTTCCACTACTTCATATAAAATTAGGCCTTATGAAGCAATTTGCGAAGGCAATCGATACAAGTGGAATTGAATTTATGTACTTGTCATGCAAATTCAATAGTCTATCACAAGCAAAAATGAAGGAAGATGTGTTTGTTGGTCCTCAGATTAGGCAACTTCAAAAGGACCCACATTTCGAAGAATGTCTGTGGAATGATCTCACTTATGGTATGTTAGCAACTGGTTTATTGAGTACGAATGTGAATACATGAAAGTACATTATTATCCATCTACAACCCGTGGCACGTATCTTGTCGAGGTCGGTAGATCGCGGGTAAAACCGCAGGCACTAAGGAACTAGCGATAGTATGGCCCAATATGACCCAACCGAATATAGTCAATTGCGCCATCAACAACCCGTGGCTCTTATCCTGTCGAGGTCGGTAGATCGCGGGTAAAACCTCAGGCACTAACGCCGATGCCACACCCGCTGAACGATTGAAGTTGGGGTCAGCTAATGGGAAGCCCTCATAATGTTCCACTAAAGATTGTGGTATGGACTCCTTTGGAGTGGAGTCGTATGCCTTGTCACCAACTTCTGACGAGAATGCGATCTGCCGTGTAAGAACATGGGATGACGCTATGGTCAACCTGCAGATGTGTGCGCGACCGGCGACCAACAACCTCCGCACTAGAGAAGTACAGACCTGACTTCCACGACCGTCTGAGTCAATAACAGCGGGCACCGGAACAATCAACTCGGGCAGCAGCAGGCAGCAGGAGCTGTACACAGGTGGGTTTCACTGTAATTAAATGCCGAAGTGGCAAGTCGACCAGAGGGGTCGAGTATTCGACGCATGCTACGGTGGAGGTGAAATCAGAGCAGGACAATTGGCGATTCTGAGCTGAAGGCTTATTACGGCGAGATCCCCTGTGCCAACGGGGCCCGCACAACGCCAGATGTCGTAGCAGCATTTACCATAGGGGGCGGGGAGCAAGCCTACTTCTGATCTCAGTGCTTACGTAGGGAGCTTGGTCGGCAGTGCTTCCCGGGCTCGGAGGGTGTTTGAGGCTGTGATGCTTCTCTTTACACACACGACATCTAGTTGTACTTGTGCACGAGCCAGTTGGGTGCCCAGTGACTAAACAATTGCCACAACACCCTTACCGAGCTACCGTTCGCAGTCGGGTCGCTTCACTCATCTTCCTAAAATGCAGCACCGGAAGAGAATGCTGCCCCTGGCGCGGCACAATGTGGGGTAATTCCTGGAGCGGACCTCAAGACGGGCGGACCATTCGACCCCGCCGGATTCAGGTTTGCTTTCAACGACGGGGGAGGTCGACGTCTCGGAAGCAATCGGGGTCGGAATTGAGATAGTCTCCACCATTGAGTTAGTAAGTGTGGTCACGAGAGTGGTAGTCGCAAAGGCATCTGAAGGGGATGGGGCCACCGAAACGGAAGGGTTCCTGCCCAAGGGTTTCTGATGAGTGTGAAAGTTAATTATAGCTTAATTTGTACGGGACAGCTAAGCGATATTAAGTGGCAATTCAATTTCCCACTTAAAATCCGACTTGTGCAATGACAATGTTGCCACATGTTAAATTTCTAGAAATGGCAACAAAAAGTTATCTTAGATAAATTTCATTTCTTGCGAATGAAAATGTTATCAAGGAGAGACCCAAAAGCAGAAATTTGCAAAATGGCTTACACATTTTAAGTTCATTAAAATTATTTTGTTTAATCGAAGACTACGTATACTTTTACATCTCTAAGTTTGAAGGATAGACTTTTATTTCCGATAGAAAACAAAATTGGAAATAAATTGGTCACAACAACGCTCGGTAAATGTTATACATACGGATCATGGTAGAATTATCTACCAGGTATAGTCGTTTAAACAGGTGATGTAATTTTTTCCATGTAATTTTTCGTTTCACTTGTCAAAATCTTATGTATTTTGTTTTTAACAATTGAAACGAATGAACGAAAAAAAATGTATGTTGTTGCTGCTTACAATTACAAAAACATCTGCTGCTACCATGTGTTTGTTGGCACTGGCTACGAACGTGTTGCCGTATCGCATTTTTTCACCCATTACAGCAAATGTTGCCACATTGCGTAGTATTAAGTGTGGATCGTTTTATTTGGAAAGTCGTAAGTGATCTCACGTTGCCGTAAGTAATCTCTCTCAAGCCCACCCAACGAGGAATACAAATGGTATTCACCTCGTGGTAACAGCCAATAAACTTTCTCCAAGCCTTTTCGGTTAAATCCGGTAGCAGCTCATCCCATTGAATCTGATCTAACCACAACTTTTGCATTATAATATTGAGCAACAATGATCACAGGGGCCAACCAACCAATTGGATCGAACAGTTGAGCAATAATCGACAAGACGATTACCTTCGTGTGATGAGATGTATCCCCAATAGGTTCCACCGAAAAGTATAAATCGTCCAATTCAGCATTCCACAAAATTCCCAAAGGTTTGGAACTGCAGGCCTCCTCAAAGGATAAAAGTTGCGGTTCAACCAAATGTTCCCGCGGAAAACGTTCAAGGATAGACTTGTGATTCGATGTCCATTTTCTTAACTCGAAAACAGCTGACAACAAAGCGTCGCTAAGCTGGTTCCGGGCCTTAAACGCAATTACCAGATCGTGGGTACCCGTAAGAACATCCTCTACGTACATACAATTCGGCAAAATATGAGCCGCTAGAGGATATTCGGACTCGAAAACGTCGGTTAATTGAAGCAGTATAGTTCTCTCCGAAGGTATCTGTCAGCAATTCATAGTCCCTTATGTCCTTAGTGGGAGAATCCCTATGTAGAACGCGCTGAAAGGGTGTATGTGCGGATCTACTCGAATTTGCCTGTACATTTTAGTAATATCTCATTCCATTAGTGGTTTTATGCGAAGCATTAAACACGACCCGTAACTTGGTCGTTTTCTTTGCAAGATTAATCACCGGGTGGCGCGGCAAATAACATATTCTGTCAACTAGTACAATATGGCCCAGATCGAGATACTCCTTGACCACCGAATCGTAAACACTTTTAATCTCAGGTCTACCAACAGAGAACGTTCATTTATCAAAAATTGTTGCAAAACACCTGACCTTGAATCACCCAACTCGAGAGTCTGGGAACATTCTGACTTGAACGGAAGCGTAACTAGAATCTTCTGTCAGAATCAGGACGAGTAGTCGCCTTAATGTTTTCTTCACAAAACTTATCCGAAGAAGAGCCATTTTCTTTTAGGAGTTTCCTCCATCTCCTAAAAGTGTAAAAGATTCTGGTTGAGATTGTCCTCCTCCGTAAATTCGACCCTAGTAGTGAAGACGCAAGCCGAGGAGGAGTAGGAGCTGGTACTAAGGGGACCCGTAATGATCCAACCAAACGCCGTATTCTGGGCCAAAAGTAATCCCAACACATTCTGCCTAATACCCTCAATAAGAATTTGTGGATAAAAATCTGCACCGAGAAGCAGATTCACAGGTCGACAGTCAAAAATGTTAGCGTCAGCTAAACGAATATTCGGCAAACGCGAGAGGAAATCAGACGGAGCCCGGAATGCCGGAAGATTTCCAGAAATGCGCGGAAGGAAGAATGCCGTGGAAGAAATGCGAGCCTCCGTAGGTGTAAACATCAATCCGAGCATGTTCCGTAGACCCCGCGTAATAAAGGAGGCCTCAGAAGCAGGGTCAGTAAGAGCCATCGCCTGATACGAGGTACCCTGGTGAATGATATTCACCATGGCTGTCCCCAAAATCTTCGAACCGTTCTGGCTACTGTCGAAAACCGGTAGTAGACCAATGGGCCGAAGACAATGTGGAATCAGCCGCTTCAGAAGAAGAGGCATCTCTATGAAGAAGAGCGTGATGGCTTTTATTACAAACGAAACAATTGTGAGAACTCTTACAGACCTTTAACTCATGCCCCTGTGCCAAACAGTTTATACAAATATGATGGGTCTTAACCGACGCAAATCGTTCAGCCATTGACAAATTCCTAAATTTCGCACAAACTCGGAGAAAATAATTTTGCTTGTGGCAGAGGACACACGATTTCGTCGTAGAAAGCGAAAATACCGCATAGACCGTTTTCGTGAGTTTTCACCTTCCTATCGGTCGACTTATTCGCGCTATCAGCTCCCTAAGACACTAATATCTTATTACGCTCAATACGAAATCCATCCAACTCTTTCCAAGTCGACAAAACGGGTTTGTTCTTGACCGTACGCTCCCAAAGAGAGTCAACATATTTCGGCAACCGTTTGATGGACTTGAAAACTAAAACTGGTTCCCAATCAGCGGTCGAGACATACGTAACCAACGCAGAAAGACAACCATTAATTTCGCGTCGCAAACTTATCAAATCTTCAACAACTAAAGTTGGTTGTTAACCAACGAAGCTAAAATTGTTAAGAGAAAATTTAGAAAAACAATTTCACGAGCCTTACCCGTTGTTTCGCGGTGCAAATGACACTGTCGTTCTAGTCCCTAAAAGTTGGCCACGATAAATAATCGCCCTTAGAAATATCCGTATCACATGGTGGAAGAGTCAAATTGTGTATAAAGTTATCTTGTAGGCCGAGTGTGTTACCAGCAACCACATACTGCAGTAACCTATTATTTTCACTCAGGCGTATATAAATGATTTAGTTCGCGACTTAGGATTAAGGAAACAAAAGTTAGAACTTCTAGGATCCAGGTTACAGGAATATAATCTGCAACGTGCAGATATAAATGTTACCCTTTTTAGGCACAGATAAAGTACTTTTCTTCCCTATTTTGCAAATGATAAAACTCTTACGTTCTGCAACGGTGTGTGTGGCTTAATGAGAGATCTGGAGTTAAAATACGATCACCGAGAATGGACTCTATAGATGCCTCCAAAACTAGTTTAAAGGTAGTCCTGATATTGAGTATGCAGCAGAGCTACACCAAATATGGGTATTTTATATGTGAGTGGGATAGACATGACAGAAGTTCCCATTATAAGAAAAAACATTGGACTCAACGAAAAGGGAAGTTGGGCGAAAAAATTTACAGCGTACAAATCTTGTAGCTAGTGAAGATGTTCTCCTTCCACTACTTCATATAAAATTAGTCCTTATGAAGCAATTTGCGAAGGCAATCGATACAAGTGGAATTGAATTTATGTACTTGTCATGCAAATTCAATAGTCTATCACAAGCAAAAATGAAGGAAGATGTGTTTGTTGGTCCTCAGGTTAGGCAACTTCAAAAGGACCCACATTTCGAAGAATGTCTGTGGAATGATCTCACTTATGGTATGTTAGCAACTGGTTTATTGAGTACGAATGTGAATACATGAAAGTACATTATTATCCATCTACAACCCGTGGCACGTATCTTGTCGAGGTCGGTAGATCGCGGGTAAAACCGCAGGCACTAAGGAACTAGCGATAGTATGGCCCAATATGACCCAACCGAATATAGTCAATTGCGCCATCAACAACCCGTGGCTCTTATCCTGTCGAGGTCGGTAGATCGCGGGTAAAACCTCAGGCACTAACGCCGATGCCACACCCGCTGAACGATTGAAGTTGGGGTCAGCTAATGGGAAGCCCTCATAATGTTCCACTAAAGATTGTGGTATGGACTCCTTTGGAGTGGAGTCGTATGCCTTGTCACCAACTTCTGACGAGAATGCGATCTGCCGTGTAAGAACATGGGATGACGCTATGGTCAACCTGCAGATGTGTGCGCGACCGGCGACCAACAACCTCCGCACTAGAGAAGTACAGACCTGACTTCCACGACCGTCTGAGTCAATAACAGCGGGCACCGGAACAATCAACTCGGGCAGCAGCAGGCAGCAGGAGCTGTACACAAGTGGGTTTCACTGTAATTAAATGCCGAAGTGGCAAGTCGACCAGAGGGGTCGAGTATTCGACGCATGCTACGGTGGAGGTGAAATCAGAGCAGGACAATTGGCGATTCTGAGCTGAAGGCTTATTACGGCGAGATCCCCTGTGCCAACGGGGCCCGCACAACGCCAGATGTCGTAGCAGCATTTACCATAGGGGGCGGGGAGCAAGCCTACTTCTGATCTCAGTGCTTACGTAGGGAGCTTGGTCGGCAGTGCTTCCCGGGCTCGGAGGGTGTTTGAGGCTGTGATGCTTCTCTTTACACACACGACATCTAGTTGTACTTGTGCACGAGCCAGTTGGGTGCCCAGTGACTAAACAATTGCCACAACACCCTTACCGAGCTACCGTTCGCAGTCGGGTCGCTTCACTCATCTTCCTAAAATGCAGCACCGGAAGAGAATGCTGCCCCTGGCGCGGCACAATGTGGGGTAATTCCTGGAGCGGACCTCAAGACGGGCGGACCATTCGACCCCGCCGGATTCAGGTTTGCTTTCAACGACGGGGGAGGTCGACGTCTCGGAAGCAATCGGGGTCGGAATTGAGATAGTCTCCACCATTGAGTTAGTAAGTGTGGTCACGAGAGTGGTAGTCGCAAAGGCATCTGAAGGGGATGGGGCCACCGAAACGGAAGGGTTCCTGCCCAAGGGTTTCTGATGAGTGTGAAAGTTAATTATAGCTTAATTTGTACGGGACAGCTAAGCGATATTAAGTGGCAATTCAATTTCCCACTTAAAATCCGACTTGTGCAATGACAATGTTGCCACATGTTAAATTTCAAGAAATGGCAACAAAAAGTTATCTTAGATAAATGTCATTCCTTGCGAATGAAAATGTTATCAAGGAGAGACCCAAAAGCAGAAATTTGCAAAATGTTGCTGCTTACAATTACAACAACATCTGCTGCTACCATGTGTTTGTTGGCACTGGCTACGAACGTGTTGCCGTATCGCATTTTTTCAGCCATTACAGCAAATGTTGCCACATTGCGTAGTATTAAGTGTGGATCGTTTTATTTGGAAAGTCGTAAGTGATCTCACGTTGCCGTAAGTAATCTCTCTCAAGCCCACCCAACGAGGAATACGAATGGTATTCACCTCGTGGTAACAGCCAATAAACTTTCTGCAAGCCTTTTCTGTTAAATCCGGTAGCAACTCATCCCATTGAATCTGATCTAACCACAACTTTTGCATTATAATATTGTGCAACAATGATCACAGGGGCCAACCAACCAATTGGATCGAACAGTTGAGCAATAATCGACAAGACGATTACCTTCGTGTGATGAGATGTATCCCCAATAGGTTCCACCGAAAAGTAAAAATCGTCCAATTCAGCATTCCACAAAATTCCCAAAGGTTTGGAACTGCAGGCCTCCTCAAAGGATAAAAGTTGCGGTTCAACCAAATGTTCCCGCGGAAAACGTTCAAGGATAGACTTGTGATTCGATGTCCATTTTCTTAACTCGAAAACAGCTGACAACAAAGCGTCGCTAAGCTGGTTCCGGGCCTTAAACGCAGTTACCAGATCGTGGGTACCCGTAAGAACATCCTCTACGTACATACAATTCGGCAAAATATGAGCCGCTAGAGGATATTCGGACTCGAAAACGTCGGTTAATTGAAGCAGTACAGTTCTCTCCGAAGGTATCTGTCAGCAATTCATAGTCCCTTATGTCCTTAGTGGGAGAATCCCTATGTAGAACGCGCTGAAAGGGTGTATGTGCGGGATCTACTCGAATTTGCCTGTACATTTTAGTAATATCTCATTCCATTAGTGGTTTTATGCGAAGCATTAAACACGACCCGTAACTTGGTCGTTTTCTTTGCAAGATTAATCACCGGGTGGCGCGGCAAATAACATATTCTGTCAACTAGTACAATATGGCCCAGATCGAGATACTCCTTGACCACCGAATCGTAAACACTTTTAATCTCAGGTCTACCAACAGAGAACGTTCATTTATCAAAAATTGTTGCAAAACACCTGACCTTGAATCACCCAACTCGAGAGTCTGGGAACATTCTGACTTGAACGGAAGCGTAACTAGAATCTTCTGTCAGAATCAGGACGAGTAGTCGCCTTAATGTTTTCTTCACAAAACTTATCCGAAGAAGAGCCATTTTCTTTTAGGAGTTTCCTCCATCTCCTAAAAGTGTAAAAGATTCTGGTTGAGATTGTCCTCCTCCGTAAATTCGACCCTAGTAGTGAAGACGCAAGCCGAGGAGGAGTAGGAGCTGGTACTAAGGGGACCCGTAATGATCCAACCAAACGCCGTATTCTGGGCCAAAAGTAATCCCAACACATTCTGCCTAATACCCTCAATAAGAATTTGTGGATAAAAATCTGCACCGAGAAGCAGATCCACAGGTCGACAGTCAAAAATGTTAGCGTCAGCTAAACGAATATTCGGCAAACGCGAGAGGAAATCAGACGGAGCCCGGAATGCCGGAAGATTTCCAGAAATGCGCGGAAGGAAGAATGCCGTGGAAGAAATGCGAGCCTCCGTAGGTGTAAACATCAATCCGAGCATGTTCCGTAGACCCCGCGTAATAAAGGAGGCCTCAGAAGCAGGGTCAGTAAGAGCCATCGCCTGATACGAGGTACCCTGGTGAATGATATTCACCATGGCTGTCCCCAAAATCTTCGAACCGTTCTGGCTACTGTCGAAAACCGGTAGTAGACCAATGGGCCGAAGACAATGTGGAATCAGCCGCTTCAGAAGAAGAGGCATCTCTATGAAGAAGAGCGTGATGGCTTTTATTACAAACGAAACAATTGTGAGAACTCTTACAGACCTTTAACTCATGCCCCTGTGCCAAACAGTTTATACAAATATGATGGGTCTTAACCGACGCAAATCGTTCAGCCATTGACAAATTCCTAAATTTCGCACAAACTCGGAGAAAATAATTTTGCTTGTGGCAGAGGACACACGATTTCGTCGTAGAAAGCGAAAATACCGCATAGACCGTTTTCGTGAGTTTTCACCTTCCTATCGGTCGACTTATTCGCGCTATCAGCTCCCTAAGACACTAATATCTTATTACGCTCAATACGAAATCCATCCAACTCTTTCCAAGTCGACAAAACGGGTTTGTTCTTGACCGTACGCTCCCAAAGAGAGTCAACATATTTCGGCAACCGTTTGATGGACTTGAAAACTAAAACTGGTTCCCAATCAGCGGCCGAGACATACGTAACCAACGCAGAAAGACAACCATTAATTCCGCGTCGCAAACTTATCAAATCTTCAACAACTAAAGTTGGTTGTTAACCAACGAAGCTAAAATTGATAAGAGAAAATTTAGAAAAATAATTTCACGAGCCTTACCCGTTGTTTCGCGGTGCAAATGACACTGTCGTTCTAGTCTCTAAAAGTTGGCCACGATAAATAATCGCCCTTAGAAATATCCGTATCACATGGTGGAAGAGTCAAATTGTGTATAAAGTTATCTTGTAGGCCGAGTGTGTTACCAGCAACCACATACTGCAGTAACCTATTATTTTCACTCAGGCGTATAAATGATTTAGTTCGCGACTTAGGATTAAGGAAACAAAAGTTAGAACTTCTAGGATCCAGGTTACAGGAATATAATCTGCAACGTGCAGATATAAATGTTACCCTTTTTAGGCACAGATAAAGTACTTTTCTTCCCTATTTTGCAAATGATAAAACTCTTACGTTCTGCAACGGTGTGTGTGGCTTAATGAGAGATCTGGACTTAAAATACGATCACCGAGAATGGACTCTATAGATGCCTCCAAAACTAGTTTAAAGGCAGTCCTGAATACCAAATATGGGTATTTTATATGTGAGTGGGATAGACATGACAGAAGTTCCCATTATAAGAAAAAACATTGGACTCAACGAAAAGGGAAGTTGGGCGAAAAAATTTACAGCGTACAAATCTTGTAGCTAGTGAAGATGTTGTCCTTCCACTACTTCATATAAAATTAGGCCTTATGAAGCAATTTGCGAAGGCAATCGATACAAGTGGAATTGAATTTATGTACTTGTCATGTAAATTCAATAGTCTATCACAAGCAAAAATGAAGGAAGATGTGTTTGTTGGTCCTCAGATTAGGCAACTTCAAAAGGACCCACATTTCGAAGAATGTCTGTGGAATGATCTCACTTATGGTATGTTAGCAACTGGTTTATTGAGTACGAATGTGAATACATGAAAGTACATTATTATCCATCTACAACCCGTGGCTCTTATCCTGTCGAGGTCGGTAGATCGCGGGTAAAACCTCAGGCACTAACGGCGATGCCACACCCGCTGAACGATTGAAGTTGGGGTCAGCTAATGGGAAGCCCTCATAATGTTCCACTAAAGATTGTGGTATGGACTCCTTTGGAGTGGAGTCGTATGCCATGTCACCAACTTCTGACGAGAATGCGATCTGCCGTGTAAGAACATGGGATGACGCTATGGTCAACCTGCAGATGTGTGCGCGACCGGCGACCAACAACCTCCGCACTAGAGAAGTACAGACCTGACTTCCACGTCCGGAACAATCAACTCGGGCAGCAGCAGGAGCTGTACACAAGTGGGTTTCACTGTAATTAAATGCCGAAGTGGCAAGTCGACCAGAGGGGTCGAGTATTCGACACATGCTACGGTGGAGGTGAAATCAGAGCAGGACAATTGGCGATTCTGAGCTGAAGGCTTATTACGGCGAGATCCCCTGTGCCAACGGGGCCCGCACAACGCCAGATGTCGTAGCAGCATTTACCATAGGGGGCGGGGAGCAAGCCGAGTGCGACAGACGGCCGCCTCTAGGTCTACTTCTGATCTCAGTGTTTACGTAGGGAGCTTGGTCGGCCGTGCTTCCCGGGCTCGGAGGGTGTATGAGGCTGTGATGCTTCTCTTTACACACACGACATCTAGTTGTACTTCTGCACGAGCCAGTTGGGTGCCCAGTGACTAAACAATTGCCACAACACCCTTACCGAGCTACCGCTCGCAGTCGGGTCGCTTCACTCATCTTCCTAAAATGCAGCACCGGAAGAGAATGCTGCCCCTGGCGCGGCACAATGTGGGGTAATTCCTGGAGCGGACCTTAAGACGGACGGACCATTCGACCCCGCCGGATTCAGGTTTGCTTTCAACGACGGGGGAGGTCGACGTCTCGGAAGCAATCGGGGTCGGAATTGAGATAGTCTCCACCATTGAGTTAGTAAGTGTGGTCACGAGAGTGGTAGTCGCAAAGGCGTCTGAAGTGGATGGGGCCACCGAAACGGAAGGGTTCCTGCCCAAGGGTTTCTGATGAGTGTGAAAGTTAATTATAGCTTAATTTGTACGGGACAGCTAAGCGATATTACGTGGCAATTCAATTTCCCACTTAAAATCCGACTTGTGCAATGACAATGCTGCCACATGTTAAATTTCAAGAAATGGCAACAAAAAGTTATCTTAGATAAATTTAATTTTTTGCGAATGAAAATGTTATCAAGGAGAGACCCAAAAGCAGAAATTTTCAAAATGGCTTACACATTTTAAGTTCATTAAAATTATTTTGTTTAATCGAAGACTACGTATACTTTTACATCTCTAAGTTTGAATGATAGACTTTTATTTCCGATAGAAAACAAAATTGGAAATAAATTGGTCACAACAACGCTCGGTAAATGTTATACATACGGATCATGGTAGAATTATCTACCAGGTATAGTCGTTTAAACAGGTGATGTAATTTTTTCCATGTAATTTTTCGTTTCACTTGTCAAAATCTTATGTATTTTGTTTTTAACAATTGAAACGAATGAACGAAATAAAATGTATGTTGTTACTGCTTACAATTACAACAACATCTGCTGCTACCATGTGTTTGTTGGCACTGGCTACGAACGTGTTGCCGTATCGCATTTTTTCACCCATTACAGCAAATGTTGCCACATTGCGTAGTATTAAGTGTGGATCGTTTTATTTGGAAAGTCGTAAGTGATCTCACGTTGCCGTAAGTAATCTCTCTCAAGCCCACCCAGCGAGGAATACAAATGGTATTCACCTCGTGGTAACAGCCAATAAACTTTCTCCAAGCCCTTTCGGTTAAATCCGGTAGCAACTCATCCCATTGAATCTGATCTAACCACAACTTTTGCATTATAATATTGTGCAACAATGATCACAGGGGCCAACCAACCAATTGGATCGAACAGTTGAGCAATAATCGGCAATACGATTACCTTCGTGTGATGAGATGTATCCCCAATAGGTTCCACCGAAAAGTAAAAATCGTCCAATTCAGCATTCCACAAAATTCCCAAAGGTTTGGAACTGCAGGCCTCCTCAAAGGATAAAAGTTGCGGTTCAACCAAATGTTCCCGCGAAAAACGTTCAAGGATAGATTTGTGATTCGATGTCCATTTTCTTAACTCGAAACCAGCTGACAAGAAAGCGTCGCTAAGCTGGTTCGGGGCCTTAAACGCAGTTACCAGATCGTGGGTACCCGTAAGAACATCCTCTACATACATACAATTCGGCAAAATATGAGCCGCTAGAGGATATTCGGACTAGCAAACGTCGGTTAATTGAAGCAGTACGGAGCACAGTTCACTCCGAAGGTATCTGTCAGCAATTCATAGTCCCTTATGTCCTTAGTGGGAGAATCCCTATGTAGAACGCTCTGAAAGGGTGTATGTGCGGGATCTACCCGAATTTGCCTGTACATTTTAGTA
Source organism: Phaonia tiefii (assembly GCA_963931995.1). Taxonomy (NCBI): domain Eukaryota; kingdom Metazoa; phylum Arthropoda; class Insecta; order Diptera; family Muscidae; genus Phaonia; species Phaonia tiefii. Next base: position 141,703,062 of record OZ008368.1, read on the forward strand.
ATATCGCATTCCATTAGTGGTTTTATGCGAAGCATTAAACACGACTCGTAACTTGGTCGTTTTCTTTGCAAGATTAATCACCGGGTGGCGCGGCAAATAACATATTCTGTCAACTAGTCCAATATGGCCCAGATCGAGATACTCCTTGACCACCGAATCGTAAACACTTTTAATCTCAGGTCTACCAACAGAGAACGTTCATTTATCAAAAATTGTTGCAAAACACCTGACCGTGACTCGCCCAACTCTAGAGTCTGGGAACATTCTGACTTGAACGGAAGCGTAACTAGAATCTTCCGTCAGAATCACGACGAGTAGTCGCCTTAATGTTTTCGTCACAAAACTTATCCGAAGAAAGAGCCATTTTCTTTTAGGAGTTTCCTCCATCTCCTAAAAGTGTAAAAGATTCTGGTTGAGATTGTCTTCCTCCGTAAATTCGCGAAGTAGTGAAGACGCAAGCCGAGGAGGAGTAGGAGCTGGTACTAACGGGACCCGTAATGATCCAACCAAACACCGTATTCTGGGCCAAAAGTAATCCCAACACATTCTGCCTAATACCCTCAATAAGAATTTGTGGATAAAGATCTGCACCGAGAAGCAGATCCACAGGTCGACAGTCAAAAATGTTATCGTCAGCCAAACGAATATTCAGCAAACGCGAGAGGAAATCAGACGGAGCCCGGAATGCCGGAAGATTTCCAGAAATGCGCGGAAGGAAGAATGCGATTTCGTCGTAGAGTGCGAAAATTCCGCAGAGACCGTTTTCGTCACGTAAGTTTTCACCTTCCTATCGGTCGACTTATTCGCGCTATCAGCTCACTTCAGCTCCCTAAGACACTAATATCTTATTACGCTCAATACGAAATCCATCCAACTCTTTCCAAGTCGACAAAACGGGTTTGTTCTTGACCGTACGCTCCCAAAGAAAGTCAACATATTTCGGCAACCGTTTGATGGACTTGAAAACTAAAACTGGTTCCCAATCAGCGGTCGAGACATACGTAGCCAACGCAGAAAGACAACCATTAATTTCGCGTCGCAAACTTATCAAATCTTCAACAACTAAAGTTGGTTGTTAACCAACGAAGCTAAAATTGTTAAGAGAAAATTTAGAAAAACAATTTCACGAGCCTTACCCGTTGTTTCGCGGTGCAAATGACACTGTCGTTCTAGTCCCTAAAAGTTGGCCACGATAAATAATCGCCCTTAGAAATATCCGTATCACATGGTGGAAGAGTCAAATTGTGTATAAAGTTATCTTGTAGGCCGAGTGTGTTACCAGCAACCACATACTGCAGTAACCTATTATTTTCACTCAGGCGTATATAAATGATTTAGTTCGCGACTTAGGATTAAGGAAACAAAAGTTAGAACTTCTAGGATCCAGGTTACAGGAATATAATCTGCAACGTGCAGATATAAATGTTACCCTTTTTAGGCACAGATAAAGTACTTTTCTTCCCTATTTTGCAAATGATAAAACTCTTACGTTCTGCAACGGTGTGTGTGGCTTAATGAGAGATCTGGAGTTAAAATACGATCACCGAGAATGGACTCTATAGATGCCTCCAAAACTAGTTTAAAGGTAGTCCTGATATTGAGTATGCAGCAGAGCTACACCAAATATGGGTATTTTATATGTGAGTGGGATAGACATGACAGAAGTTCCCATTATAAGAAAAAACATTGGACTCAACGAAAAGGGAAGTTGGGCGAAAAAATTTACAGCGTACAAATCTTGTAGCTAGTGAAGATGTTGTCCTTCCACTACTTCATATAAAATTAGGCCTTATGAAGCAATTTGCGAAGGCAATCGATACAAGTGGAATTGAATTTATGTACTTGTCATGCAAATTCAATAGTCTATCACAAGCAAAAATGAAGGAAGATGTGTTTGTTGGTCCTCAGATTAGGCAACTTCAAAAGGACCCACATTTCGAAGAATGTCTGTGGAATGATCTCACTTATGGTATGTTAGCAACTGGTTTATTGAGTACGAATGTGAATACATGAAAGTACATTATTATCCATCTACAACCCGTGGCTCTTATCCTGTCGAGGTCGGTAGATCGCGGGTAAAACCTCAGGCACTAACGGCGATGCCACACCCGCTGAACGATTGAAGTTGGGGTCAGCTAATGGGAAGCCCTCATAATGTTCCACTAAAGATTGTGGTATGGACTCCTTTGGAGTGGAGTCGTATGCCATGTCACCAACTTCTGACGAGAATGCGATCTGCCGTGTAAGAACATGGGATGACGCTATGGTCAACCTGCAGATGTGTGCGCGACCGGCGACCAACAACCTCCGCACTAGAGAAGTACAGACCTGACTTCCACGTCCGGAACAATCAACTCGGGCAGCAGCAGGAGCTGTACACAAGTGGGTTTCACTGTAATTAAATGCCGAAGTGGCAAGTCGACCAGAGGGGTCGAGTATTCGACACATGCTACGGTGGAGGTGAAATCAGAGCAGGACAATTGGCGATTCTGAGCTGAAGGCTTATTACGGCGAGATCCCCTGTGCCAACGGGGCCCGCACAACGCCAGATGTCGTAGCAGCATTTACCATAGGGGGCGGGGAGCAAGCCGAGTGCGACAGACGGCCGCCTCTAGGTCTACTTCTGATCTCAGTGTTTACGTAGGGAGCTTGGTCGGCCGTGCTTCCCGGGCTCGGAGGGTGTATGAGGCTGTGATGCTTCTCTTTACACACACGACATCTAGTTGTACTTCTGCACGAGCCAGTTGGGTGCCCAGTGACTAAACAATTGCCACAACACCCTTACCGAGCTACCGCTCGCAGTCGGGTCGCTTCACTCATCTTCCTAAAATGCAGCACCGGAAGAGAATGCTGCCCCTGGCGCGGCACAATGTGGGGTAATTCCTGGAGCGGACCTTAAGACGGACGGACCATTCGACCCCGCCGGATTCAGGTTTGCTTTCAACGACGGGGGAGGTCGACGTCTCGGAAGCAATCGGGGTCGGAATTGAGATAGTCTCCACCATTGAGTTAGTAAGTGTGGTCACGAGAGTGGTAGTCGCAAAGGCGTCTGAAGTGGATGGGGCCACCGAAACGGAAGGGTTCCTGCCCAAGGGTTTCTGATGAGTGTGAAAGTTAATTATAGCTTAATTTGTACGGGACAGCTAAGCGATATTACGTGGCAATTCAATTTCCCACTTAAAATCCGACTTGTGCAATGACAATGCTGCCACATGTTAAATTTCAAGAAATGGCAACAAAAAGTTATCTTAGATAAATTTAATTTTTTGCGAATGAAAATGTTATCAAGGAGAGACCCAAAAGCAGAAATTTTCAAAATGGCTTACACATTTTAAGTTCATTAAAATTATTTTGTTTAATCGAAGACTACGTATACTTTTACATCTCTAAGTTTGAATGATAGACTTTTATTTCCGATAGAAAACAAAATTGGAAATAAATTGGTCACAACAACGCTCGGTAAATGTTATACATACGGATCATGGTAGAATTATCTACCAGGTATAGTCGTTTAAACAGGTGATGTAATTTTTTCCATGTCATTTTTCGTTTCACTTGTCAAAATCTTATGTATTTTGTTTTTAACAATTGAAACGAATGAACGAAATAAAATGTATGTTGTTACTGCTTACAATTACAACAACATCTGCTGCTACCATGTGTTTGTTGGCACTGGCTACGAACGTGTTGCCGTATCGCATTTTTTCACCCATTACAGCAAATGTTGCCACATTGCGTAGTATTAAGTGTGGATCGTTTTATTTGGAAAGTCGTAAGTGATCTCACGTTGCCGTAAGTAATCTCTCTCAAGCCCACCCAGCGAGGAATACAAATGGTATTCACCTCGTGGTAACAGCCAATAAACTTTCTCCAAGCCCTTTCGGTTAAATCCGGTAGCAACTCATCCCATTGAATCTGATCTAACCACAACTTTTGCATTATAATATTGTGCAACAATGATCACAGGGGCCAACCAACCAATTGGATCGAACAGTTGAGCAATAATCGGCAATACGATTACCTTCGTGTGATGAGATGTATCCCCAATAGGTTCCACCGAAAAGTAAAAATCGTCCAATTCAGCATTCCACAAAATTCCCAAAGGTTTGGAACTGCAGGCCTCCTCAAAGGATAAAAGTTGCGGTTCAACCAAATGTTCCCGCGAAAAACGTTCAAGGATAGATTTGTGATTCGATGTCCATTTTCTTAACTCGAAACCAGCTGACAAGAAAGCGTCGCTAAGCTGGTTCGGGGCCTTAAACGCAGTTACCAGATCGTGGGTACCCGTAAGAACATCCTCTACATACATACAATTCGGCAAAATATGAGCCGCTAGAGGATATTCGGACTAGCAAACGTCGGTTAATTGAAGCAGTACGGAGCACAGTTTACTCCGAAGGTATCTGTCAGCAATTCATAGTCCCTTATGTCCTTAGTGGGAGAATCCCTATGTAGAACGCTCTGAAAGGGTGTATGTGCGGGATCTACCCGAATTTGCCTGTACATTTTAGTAATATCGCATTCCATTAGTGGTTTTATGCGAAGCATTAAACACGACTCGTAACTTGGTCGTTTTCTTTGCAAGATTAATCACCGGGTGGCGCGGCAAATAACATATTCTGTCAACTAGTCCAATATGGCCCAGATCGAGATACTCCTTGACCACCGAATCGTAAACACTTTTAATCTCAGGTCTACCAACAGAGAACGTTCATTTATCAAAAATTGTTGCAAAACACCTGACCGTGACTCGCCCAACTCTAGAGTCTGGGAACATTCTGACTTGAACGGAAGCGTAACTAGAATCTTCCGTCAGAATCACGACGAGTAGTCGCCTTAATGTTTTCGTCACAAAACTTATCCGAAGAAAGAGCCATTTTCTTTTAGGAGTTTCCTCCATCTCCTAAAAGTGTAAAAGATTCTGGTTGAGATTGTCTTCCTCCGTAAATTCGCGAAGTAGTGAAGACGCAAGCCGAGGAGGAGTAGGAGCTGGTACTAACGGGACCCGTAATGATCCAACCAAACACCGTATTCTGGGCCAAAAGTAATCCCAACACATTCTGCCTAATACCCTCAATAAGAATTTGTGGATAAAGATCTGCACCGAGAAGCAGATCCACAGGTCGACAGTCAAAAATGTTATCGTCAGCCAAACGAATATTCAGCAAACGCGAGAGGAAATCAGACGGAGCCCGGAATGCCGGAAGATTTCCAGAAATGCGCGGAAGGAAGAATGCGATTTCGTCGTAGAGTGCGAAAATTCCGCAGAGACCGTTTTCGTCACGTAAGTTTTCACCTTCCTATCGGTCGACTTATTCGCGCTATCAGCTCACTTCAGCTCCCTAAGACACTAATATCTTATTACGCTCAATACGAAATCCATCCAACTCTTTCCAAGTCGACAAAACGGGTTTGTTCTTGACCGTACGCTCCCAAAGAAAGTCAACATATTTCGGCAACCGTTTGATGGACTTGAAAACTAAAACTGGTTCCCAATCAGCGGTCGAGACATACGTAGCCAACGCAGAAAGACAACCATTAATTTCGCGTCGCAAACTTATCAAATCTTCAACAACTAAAGTTGGTTGTTAACCAACGAAGCTAAAATTGTTAAGAGAAAATTTAGAAAAACAATTTCACGAGCCTTACCCGTTGTTTCGCGGTGCAAATGACACTGTCGTTCTAGTCCCTAAAAGTTGGCCACGATAAATAATCGCCCTTAGAAATATCCGTATCACATGGTGGAAGAGTCAAATTGTGTATAAAGTTATCTTGTATGTTGTTGCTGCTTACAATTACAACAAAATCTGCTGCTACCATGTGTTTGTTGGCACTGGCTACGAACGTGTTGCCGTATCGCATTTTTTCAGCCATTACAGCAAATGTTGCCACATTGCGTAGTATTAAGTGTGGATCGTTTTATTTGGAAAGTCGTAAGTGATCTCACGTTGCCGTAAGTAATCTCTCTCAAGCCCACCCAACGAGGAATACGAATGGTATTCACCTCGTGGTAACAGCCAATAAACTTTCTGCAAGCCTTTTCTGTTAAATCCGGTAGCAACTCATCCCATTGAATCTGATCTAACCACAACTTTTGCATTATAATATTGTGCAACAATGATCACAGGGGCCAACCAACCAATTGGATCGAACAGTTGAGCAATAATCGGCAATACGATTACCTTCGTGTGATGAGATGTATCCCCAATAGGTTCCACCGAAAAGTAAAAATCGTCCAATTCAGCATTCCACAAAATTCCCAAAGGTTTGGAACTGCAGGCCTCCTCAAAGGATAAAAGTTGCGGTTCAACCAAATGTTCCCGCGAAAAACGTTCAAGGATAGATTTGTGATTCGATGTCCATTTTCTTAACTCGAAACCAGCTGACAAGAAAGCGTCGCTAAGCTGGTTCGGGGCCTTAAACGCAGTTACCAGATCGTGGGTACCCGTAAGAACATCCTCTACATACATACAATTCGGCAAAATATGAGCCGCTAGAGGATATTCGGACTAGCAAACGTCGGTTAATTGAAGCAGTACGGAGCACAGTTCACTCCGAAGGTATCTGTCAGCAATTCATAGTCCCTTATGTCCTTAGTGGGAGAATCCCTATGTAGAACGCTCTGAAAGGGTGTATGTGCGGGATCTACTCGAATTTGCCTGTACATTTTAGTAATATCGCATTCCATTAGTGGTTTTATGCGAAGCATTAAACACGACTCGTAACTTGGTCGTTTTCTTTGCAAGATTAATCACCGGGTGGCGCGGCAAATAACATATTCTGTCAACTAGTCCAATATGGCCCAGATCGAGATACTCCTTGACCACCGAATCGTAAACACTTTTAATCTCAGGTCTACCAACAGAGAACGTTCATTTATCAAAAATTGTTGCAAAACACCTGACCTTGACTCGCCCAACTCTAGAGTCTGGGAACATTCTGACTTGAACGGAAGCGTAACTAGAATCTTCCGTCAGAATCACGACGAGTAGTCGCCTTAATGTTTTCGTCACAAAACTTATCCGAAGAAAGAGCCATTTTCTTTTAGGAGTTTCCTCCATCTCCTAAAAGTGTAAAAGATTCTGGTTGAGATTGTCTTCCTCCGTAAATTCGCGAAGTAGTGAAGACGCAAGCCGAGGAGGAGTAGGAGCTGGTACTAACGGGACCCGTAATGATCCAACCAAACACCGTATTCTGGGCCAAAAGTAATCCCAACACATTCTGCCTAATACCCTCAATAAGAATTTGTGGATAAAGATCTGCACCGAGAAGCAGATCCACAGGTCGACAGTCAAAAATGTTATCGTCAGCCAAACGAATATTCAGCAAACGCGAGAGGAAATCAGACGGAGCCCGGAATGCCGGAAGATTTCCAGAAATGCGCGGAAGGAAGAATGCGATTTCGTCGTAGAGTGCGAAAATTCCGCAGAGACCGTTTTCGTCACGTAAGTTTTCACCTTCCTATCGGTCGACTTATTCGCGCTATCAGCTCACTTCAGCTCCCTAAGACACTAATATCTTATTACGCTCAATACGAAATCCATCCAACTCTTTCCAAGTCGACAAAACGGGTTTGTTCTTGACCGTACGCTCCCAAAGAAAGTCAACATATTTCGGCAACCGTTTGATGGACTTCAAAACTAAAACTGGTTCCCAATCAGCGGTCGAGACATACGTAGCCAACGCAGAAAGACAACCATTAATTTCGCGTCGCAAACTTATCAAATCTTCAACAACTAAAGTTGGTTGTTAACCAACGAAGCTAAAATTGTTAAGAGAAAATTTAGAAAAACAATTTCACGAGCCTTACCCGTTGTTTCGCGGTGCAAATGACACTGTCGTTCTAGTCCCTAAAAGTTGGCCACGATATCCGTATCACATGGTGGAAGAGTCAAATTGTGTATAAAGTTATCTTGTAGGCCGAGTGTGTTACCAGCAGCCATACACTGCAGTAACCGATTATTTTCACTCAGGCGCATATAAATGATTTAGTTCGCGACTTAGGAATAAGTAAACAAAAGTTAGAACTTCTAGGATCCAGGTTACAGGAATATATTCTGCTCCATGCAGATATAAATGTTACCCTTTTTAGGCACAGATAAAGTACTTTTCTTCCCTATTTTGCAAATGATAAAACTCTTACGTTCTGCAACGGTGTGTGTGGCTTAATGAGAGATCTGGACTTAAAATACGATCACCGAGAATGGACTCTATAGAAGCCTCCAAAACTAGTTTAAAGGCAGTCCTGATATTGAGTATGCAGCAGAGCTACACCAAATATGGGTATTTTATATGTGAGTGGGATAGACATGACAGAAGTTCCCATTATAAGAAAAAACATTGGACTCAACGAAAAGGGAAGTTGGGCGAAAAAATTTACAGCGTACAAATCTTGTAGCTAGTGAAGATGTTGTCCTTCCACTACTTCATATAAAATTAGGCCTTATGAAGCAATTTGCGAAGGCAATCGATACAAGTGGAATTGAATTTATGTACTTGTCATGCAAATTCAATAGTCTATCACAAGCAAAAATGAAGGAAGATGTGTTTGTTGGTCCTCAGATTAGGCAACTTCAAAAGGACCCACATTTCGAAGAATGTCTGTGGAATGATCTCACTTATGGTATGTTAGCAACTGGTTTATTGAGTACGAATGTGAATACATGAAAGTACATTATTATCCATCTACAACCCGTGGCTCTTATCCTGTCGAGGTCGGTAGATCGCGGGTAAAACCTCAGGCACTAACGGCGATGCCACACCCGCTGAACGATTGAAGTTGGGGTCAGCTAATGGGAAGCCCTCATAATGTTCCACTAAAGATTGTGGTATGGACTCCTTTGGAGTGGAGTCGTATGCCATGTCACCAACTTCTGACGAGAATGCGATCTGCCGTGTAAGAACATGGGATGACGCTATGGTCAACCTGCAGATGTGTGCGCGACCGGCGACCAACAACCTCCGCACTAGAGAAGTACAGACCTGACTTCCACGTCCGGAACAATCAACTCGGGCAGCAGCAGGAGCTGTACACAAGTGGGTTTCACTGTAATTAAATGCCGAAGTGGCAAGTCGACCAGAGGGGTCGAGTATTCGACACATGCTACGGTGGAGGTGAAATCAGAGCAGGACAATTGGCGATTCTGAGCTGAAGGCTTATTACGGCGAGATCCCCTGTGCCAACGGGGCCCGCACAACGCCAGATGTCGTAGCAGCATTTACCATAGGGGGCGGGGAGCAAGCCGAGTGCGACAGACGGCCGCCTCTAGGTCTACTTCTGATCTCAGTGTTTACGTAGGGAGCTTGGTCGGCCGTGCTTCCCGGGCTCGGAGGGTGTATGAGGCTGTGATGCTTCTCTTTACACACACGACATCTAGTTGTACTTCTGCACGAGCCAGTTGGGTGCCCAGTGACTAAACAATTGCCACAACACCCTTACCGAGCTACCGCTCGCAGTCGGGTCGCTTCACTCATCTTCCTAAAATGCAGCACCGGAAGAGAATGCTGCCCCTGGCGCGGCACAATGTGGGGTAATTCCTGGAGCGGACCTCAAGACGGACGGACCATTCGACCCCGCCGGATTCAGGTTTGCTTTCAACGACGGGGGAGGTCGACGTCTCGGAAGCAATCGGGGTCGGAATTGAGATAGTCTCCACCATTGAGTTAGTAAGTGTGGTCACGAGAGTGGTAGTCGCAAAGGCGTCTGAAGTGGATGGGGCCACCGAAACGGAAGGGTTCCTGCCCAAGGGTTTCTGATGAGTGTGAAAGTTAATTATAGCTTAATTTGTACGGGACAGCTAAGCGATATTACGTGGCAATTCAATTTCCCACTTAAAATCCGACTTGTGCAATGACAATGCTGCCACATGTTAAATTTCAAGAAATGGCAACAAAAAGTTATCTTAGATAAATTTCATTTTTTGCGAATGAAAATGTTATCAAGGAGAGACCCAAAAGCAGAAATTTTCAAAATGGCTTACACATTTTAAGTTCATTAAAATTATTTTGTTTAATCGAAGACTACGTATACTTTTACATCTCTAAGTTTGAATGATAGACTTTTATTTCCGATAGAAAACAAAATTGGAAATAAATTGGTCACAACAACGCTCGGTAAATGTTATACATACGGATCATGGTAGAATTATCTACCAGGTATAGTCGTTTAAACAGGTGATGTAATTTTTTCCATGTCATTTTTCGTTTCACTTGTCAAAATCTTATGTATTTTGTTTTTAACAATTGAAACGAATGAACGAAATAAAATGTATGTTGTTACTGCTTACAATTACAACAACATCTGCTGCTACCATGTGTTTGTTGGCACTGGCTACGAACGTGTTGCCGTATCGCATTTTTTCACCCATTACAGCAAATGTTGCCACATTGCGTAGTATTAAGTGTGGATCGTTTTATTTGGAAAGTCGTAAGTGATCTCACGTTGCCGTAAGTAATCTCTCTCAAGCCCACCCAGCGAGGAATACAAATGGTATTCACCTCGTGGTAACAGCCAATAAACTTTCTCCAAGCCCTTTCGGTTAAATCCGGTAGCAACTCATCCCATTGAATCTGATCTAACCACAACTTTTGCATTATAATATTGTGCAACAATGATCACAGGGGCCAACCAACCAATTGGATCGAACAGTTGAGCAATAATCGGCAATACGATTACCTTCGTGTGATGAGATGTATCCCCAATAGGTTCCACCGAAAAGTAAAAATCGTCCAATTCAGCATTCCACAAAATTCCCAAAGGTTTGGAACTGCAGGCCTCCTCAAAGGATAAAAGTTGCGGTTCAACCAAATGTTCCCGCGAAAAACGTTCAAGGATAGATTTGTGATTCGATGTCCATTTTCTTAACTCGAAACCAGCTGACAAGAAAGCGTCGCTAAGCTGGTTCGGGGCCTTAAACGCAGTTACCAGATCGTGGGTACCCGTAAGAACATCCTCTACATACATACAATTCGGCAAAATATGAGCCGCTAGAGGATATTCGGACTAGCAAACGTCGGTTAATTGAAGCAGTACGGAGCACAGTTCACTCCGAAGGTATCTGTCAGCAATTCATAGTCCCTTATGTCCTTAGTGGGAGAATCCCTATGTAGAACGCTCTGAAAGGGTGTATGTGCGGGATCTACCCGAATTTGCCTGTACATTTTAGTAATATCGCATTCCATTAGTGGTTTTATGCGAAGCATTAAACACGACTCGTAACTTGGTCGTTTTCTTTGCAAGATTAATCACCGGGTGGCGCGGCAAATAACATATTCTGTCAACTAGTCCAATATGGCCCAGATCGAGATACTCCTTGACCACCGAATCGTAAACACTTTTAATCTCAGGTCTACCAACAGAGAACGTTCATTTATCAAAAATTGTTGCAAAACACCTGACCGTGACTCGCCCAACTCTAGAGTCTGGGAACATTCTGACTTGAACGGAAGCGTAACTAGAATCTTCCGTCAGAATCACGACGAGTAGTCGCCTTAATGTTTTCGTCACAAAACTTATCCGAAGAAAGAGCCATTTTCTTTTAGGAGTTTCCTCCATCTCCTAAAAGTGTAAAAGATTCTGGTTGAGATTGTCTTCCTCCGTAAATTCGCGAAGTAGTGAAGACGCAAGCCGAGGAGGAGTAGGAGCTGGTACTAACGGGACCCGTAATGATCCAACCAAACACCGTATTCTGGGCCAAAAGTAATCCCAACACATTCTGCCTAATACCCTCAATAAGAATTTGTGGATAAAGATCTGCACCGAGAAGCAGATCCACAGGTCGACAGTCAAAAATGTTATCGTCAGCCAAACGAATATTCAGCAAACGCGAGAGGAAATCAGACGGAGCCCGGAATGCCGGAAGATTTCCAGAAATGCGCGGAAGGAAGAATGCGATTTCGTCGTAGAGTGCGAAAATTCCGCAGAGACCGTTTTCGTCACGTAAGTTTTCACCTTCCTATCGGTCGACTTATTCGCGCTATCAGCTCACTTCAGCTCCCTAAGACACTAATATCTTATTACGCTCAATACGAAATCCATCCAACTCTTTCCAAGTCGACAAAACGGGTTTGTTCTTGACCGTACGCTCCCAAAGAAAGTCAACATATTTCGGCAACCGTTTGATGGACTTGAAAACTAAAACTGGTTCCCAATCAGCGGTCGAGACATACGTAGCCAACGCAGAAAGACAACCATTAATTTCGCGTCGCAAACTTATCAAATCTTCAACAACTAAAGTTGGTTGTTAACCAACGAAGCTAAAATTGTTAAGAGAAAATTTAGAAAAACAATTTCACGAGCCTTACCCGTTGTTTCGCGGTGCAAATGACACTGTCGTTCTAGTCCCTAAAAGTTGGCCACGATAAATAATCGCCCTTAGAAATATCCGTATCACATGGTGGAAGAGTCAAATTGTGTATAAAGTTATCTTGTATGTTGTTGCTGCTTACAATTACAACAAAATCTGCTGCTACCATGTGTTTGTTGGCACTGGCTACGAACGTGTTGCCGTATCGCATTTTTTCAGCCATTACAGCAAATGTTGCCACATTGCGTAGTATTAAGTGTGGATCGTTTTATTTGGAAAGTCGTAAGTGATCTCACGTTGCCGTAAGTAATCTCTCTCAAGCCCACCCAACGAGGAATACGAATGGTATTCACCTCGTGGTAACAGCCAATAAACTTTCTGCAAGCCTTTTCTGTTAAATCCGGTAGCAACTCATCCCATTGAATCTGATCTAACCACAACTTTTGCATTATAATATTGTGCAACAATGATCACAGGGGCCAACCAACCAATTGGATCGAACAGTTGAGCAATAATCGGCAATACGATTACCTTCGTGTGATGAGATGTATCCCCAATAGGTTCCACCGAAAAGTAAAAATCGTCCAATTCAGCATTCCACAAAATTCCCAAAGGTTTGGAACTGCAGGCCTCCTCAAAGGATAAAAGTTGCGGTTCAACCAAATGTTCCCGCGAAAAACGTTCAAGGATAGATTTGTGATTCGATGTCCATTTTCTTAACTCGAAACCAGCTGACAAGAAAGCGTCGCTAAGCTGGTTCGGGGCCTTAAACGCAGTTACCAGATCGTGGGTACCCGTAAGAACATCCTCTACATACATACAATTCGGCAAAATATGAGCCGCTAGAGGATATTCGGACTAGCAAACGTCGGTTAATTGAAGCAGTACGGAGCACAGTTCACTCCGAAGGTATCTGTCAGCAATTCATAGTCCCTTATGTCCTTAGTGGGAGAATCCCTATGTAGAACGCTCTGAAAGGGTGTATGTGCGGGATCTACTCGAATTTGCCTGTACATTTTAGTAATATCGCATTCCATTAGTGGTTTTATGCGAAGCATTAAACACGACTCGTAACTTGGTCGTTTTCTTTGCAAGATTAATCACCGGGTGGCGCGGCAAATAACATATTCTGTCAACTAGTCCAATATGGCCCAGATCGAGATACTCCTTGACCACCGAATCGTAAACACTTTTAATCTCAGGTCTACCAACAGAGAACGTTCATTTATCAAAAATTGTTGCAAAACACCTGACCTTGACTCGCCCAACTCTAGAGTCTGGGAACATTCTGACTTGAACGGAAGCGTAACTAGAATCTTCCGTCAGAATCACGACGAGTAGTCGCCTTAATGTTTTCGTCACAAAACTTATCCGAAGAAAGAGCCATTTTCTTTTAGGAGTTTCCTCCATCTCCTAAAAGTGTAAAAGATTCTGGTTGAGATTGTCTTCCTCCGTAAATTCGCGAAGTAGTGAAGACGCAAGCCGAGGAGGAGTAGGAGCTGGTACTAACGGGACCCGTAATGATCCAACCAAACACCGTATTCTGGGCCAAAAGTAATCCCAACACATTCTGCCTAATACCCTCAATAAGAATTTGTGGATAAAGATCTGCACCGAGAAGCAGATCCACAGGTCGACAGTCAAAAATGTTATCGTCAGCCAAACGAATATTCAGCAAACGCGAGAGGAAATCAGACGGAGCCCGGAATGCCGGAAGATTTCCAGAAATGCGCGGAAGGAAGAATGCGATTTCGTCGTAGAGTGCGAAAATTCCGCAGAGACCGTTTTCGTCACGTAAGTTTTCACCTTCCTATCGGTCGACTTATTCGCGCTATCAGCTCACTTCAGCTCCCTAAGACACTAATATCTTATTACGCTCAATACGAAATCCATCCAACTCTTTCCAAGTCGACAAAACGGGTTTGTTCTTGACCGTACGCTCCCAAAGAAAGTCAACATATTTCGGCAACCGTTTGATGGACTTCAAAACTAAAACTGGTTCCCAATCAGCGGTCGAGACATACGTAGCCAACGCAGAAAGACAACCATTAATTTCGCGTCGCAAACTTATCAAATCTTCAACAACTAAAGTTGGTTGTTAACCAACGAAGCTAAAATTGTTAAGAGAAAATTTAGAAAAACAATTTCACGAGCCTTACCCGTTGTTTCGCGGTGCAAATGACACTGTCGTTCTAGTCCCTAAAAGTTGGCCACGATATCCGTATCACATGGTGGAAGAGTCAAATTGTGTATAAAGTTATCTTGTAGGCCGAGTGTGTTACCAGCAGCCATACACTGCAGTAACCGATTATTTTCACTCAGGCGCATATAAATGATTTAGTTCGCGACTTAGGAATAAGTAAACAAAAGTTAGAACTTCTAGGATCCAGGTTACAGGAATATATTCTGCTCCATGCAGATATAAATGTTACCCTTTTTAGGCACAGATAAAGTACTTTTCTTCCCTATTTTGCAAATGATAAAACTCTTACGTTCTGCAACGGTGTGTGTGGCTTAATGAGAGATCTGGACTTAAAATACGATCACCGAGAATGGACTCTATAGAAGCCTCCAAAACTAGTTTAAAGGCAGTCCTGATATTGAGTATGCAGCAGAGCTACACCAAATATGGGTATTTTATATGTGAGTGGGATAGACATGACAGAAGTTCCCATTATAAGAAAAAACATTGGACTCAACGAAAAGGGAAGTTGGGCGAAAAAATTTACAGCGTACAAATCTTGTAGCTAGTGAAGATGTTGTCCTTCCACTACTTCATATAAAATTAGGCCTTATGAAGCAATTTGCGAAGGCAATCGATACAAGTGGAATTGAATTTATGTACTTGTCATGCAAATTCAATAGTCTATCACAAGCAAAAATGAAGGAAGATGTGTTTGTTGGTCCTCAGATTAGGCAACTTCAAAAGGACCCACATTTCGAAGAATGTCTGTGGAATGATCTCACTTATGGTATGTTAGCAACTGGTTTATTGAGTACGAATGTGAATACATGAAAGTACATTATTATCCATCTACAACCCGTGGCTCTTATCCTGTCGAGGTCGGTAGATCGCGGGTAAAACCTCAGGCACTAACGGCGATGCCACACCCGCTGAACGATTGAAGTTGGGGTCAGCTAATGGGAAGCCCTCATAATGTTCCACTAAAGATTGTGGTATGGACTCCTTTGGAGTGGAGTCGTATGCCATGTCACCAACTTCTGACGAGAATGCGATCTGCCGTGTAAGAACATGGGATGACGCTATGGTCAACCTGCAGATGTGTGCGCGACCGGCGACCAACAACCTCCGCACTAGAGAAGTACAGACCTGACTTCCACGTCCGGAACAATCAACTCGGGCAGCAGCAGGAGCTGTACACAAGTGGGTTTCACTGTAATTAAATGCCGAAGTGGCAAGTCGACCAGAGGGGTCGAGTATTCGACACATGCTACGGTGGAGGTGAAATCAGAGCAGGACAATTGGCGATTCTGAGCTGAAGGCTTATTACGGCGAGATCCCCTGTGCCAACGGGGCCCGCACAACGCCAGATGTCGTAGCAGCATTTACCATAGGGGGCGGGGAGCAAGCCGAGTGCGACAGACGGCCGCCTCTAGGTCTACTTCTGATCTCAGTGTTTACGTAGGGAGCTTGGTCGGCCGTGCTTCCCGGGCTCGGAGGGTGTATGAGGCTGTGATGCTTCTCTTTACACACACGACATCTAGTTGTACTTCTGCACGAGCCAGTTGGGTGCCCAGTGACTAAACAATTGCCACAACACCCTTACCGAGCTACCGCTCGCAGTCGGGTCGCTTCACTCATCTTCCTAAAATGCAGCACCGGAAGAGAATGCTGCCCCTGGCGCGGCACAATGTGGGGTAATTCCTGGAGCGGACCTCAAGACGGACGGACCATTCGACCCCGCCGGATTCAGGTTTGCTTTCAACGACGGGGGAGGTCGACGTCTCGGAAGCAATCGGGGTCGGAATTGAGATAGTCTCCACCATTGAGTTAGTAAGTGTGGTCACGAGAGTGGTAGTCGCAAAGGCGTCTGAAGTGGATGGGGCCACCGAAACGGAAGGGTTCCTGCCCAAGGGTTTCTGATGAGTGTGAAAGTTAATTATAGCTTAATTTGTACGGGACAGCTAAGCGATATTACGTGGCAATTCAATTTCCCACTTAAAATCCGACTTGTGCAATGACAATGCTGCCACATGTTAAATTTCAAGAAATGGCAACAAAAAGTTATCTTAGATAAATTTCATTTTTTGCGAATGAAAATGTTATCAAGGAGAGACCCAAAAGCAGAAATTTTCAAAATGGCTTACACATTTTAAGTTCATTAAAATTATTTTGTTTAATCGAAGACTACGTATACTTTTACATCTCTAAGTTTGAATGATAGACTTTTATTTCCGATAGAAAACAAAATTGGAAATAAATTGGTCACAACAACGCTCGGTAAATGTTATACATACGGATCATGGTAGAATTATCTACCAGGTATAGTCGTTTAAACAGGTGATGTAATTTTTTCCATGTCATTTTTCGTTTCACTTGTCAAAATCTTATGTATTTTGTTTTTAACAATTGAAACGAATGAACGAAATAAAATGTATGTTGTTACTGCTTACAATTACAACAACATCTGCTGCTACCATGTGTTTGTTGGCACTGGCTACGAACGTGTTGCCGTATCGCATTTTTTCACCCATTACAGCAAATGTTGCCACATTGCGTAGTATTAAGTGTGGATCGTTTTATTTGGAAAGTCGTAAGTGATCTCACGTTGCCGTAAGTAATCTCTCTCAAGCCCACCCAGCGAGGAATACAAATGGTATTCACCTCGTGGTAACAGCCAATAAACTTTCTCCAAGCCCTTTCGGTTAAATCCGGTAGCAACTCATCCCATTGAATCTGATCTAACCACAACTTTTGCATTATAATATTGTGCAACAATGATCACAGGGGCCAACCAACCAATTGGATCGAACAGTTGAGCAATAATCGGCAATACGATTACCTTCGTGTGATGAGATGTATCCCCAATAGGTTCCACCGAAAAGTAAAAATCGTCCAATTCAGCATTCCACAAAATTCCCAAAGGTTTGGAACTGCAGGCCTCCTCAAAGGATAAAAGTTGCGGTTCAACCAAATGTTCCCGCGAAAAACGTTCAAGGATAGATTTGTGATTCGATGTCCATTTTCTTAACTCGAAACCAGCTGACAAGAAAGCGTCGCTAAGCTGGTTCGGGGCCTTAAACGCAGTTACCAGATCGTGGGTACCCGTAAGAACATCCTCTACATACATACAATTCGGCAAAATATGAGCCGCTAGAGGATATTCGGACTAGCAAACGTCGGTTAATTGAAGCAGTACGGAGCACAGTTCACTCCGAAGGTATCTGTCAGCAATTCATAGTCCCTTATGTCCTTAGTGGGAGAATCCCTATGTAGAACGCTCTGAAAGGGTGTATGTGCGGGATCTACCCGAATTTGCCTGTACATTTTAGTAATATCGCATTCCATTAGTGGTTTTATGCGAAGCATTAAACACGACTCGTAACTTGGTCGTTTTCTTTGCAAGATTAATCACCGGGTGGCGCGGCAAATAACATATTCTGTCAACTAGTCCAATATGGCCCAGATCGAGATACTCCTTGACCACCGAATCGTAAACACTTTTAATCTCAGGTCTACCAACAGAGAACGTTCATTTATCAAAAATTGTTGCAAAACACCTGACCGTGACTCGCCCAACTCTAGAGTCTGGGAACATTCTGACTTGAACGGAAGCGTAACTAGAATCTTCCGTCAGAATCACGACGAGTAGTCGCCTTAATGTTTTCGTCACAAAACTTATCCGAAGAAAGAGCCATTTTCTTTTAGGAGTTTCCTCCATCTCCTAAAAGTGTAAAAGATTCTGGTTGAGATTGTCTTCCTCCGTAAATTCGCGAAGTAGTGAAGACGCAAGCCGAGGAGGAGTAGGAGCTGGTACTAACGGGACCCGTAATGATCCAACCAAACACCGTATTCTGGGCCAAAAGTAATCCCAACACATTCTGCCTAATACCCTCAATAAGAATTTGTGGATAAAGATCTGCACCGAGAAGCAGATCCACAGGTCGACAGTCAAAAATGTTATCGTCAGCCAAACGAATATTCAGCAAACGCGAGAGGAAATCAGACGGAGCCCGGAATGCCGGAAGATTTCCAGAAATGCGCGGAAGGAAGAATGCGATTTCGTCGTAGAGTGCGAAAATTCCGCAGAGACCGTTTTCGTCACGTAAGTTTTCACCTTCCTATCGGTCGACTTATTCGCGCTATCAGCTCACTTCAGCTCCCTAAGACACTAATATCTTATTACGCTCAATACGAAATCCATCCAACTCTTTCCAAGTCGACAAAACGGGTTTGTTCTTGACCGTACGCTCCCAAAGAAAGTCAACATATTTCGGCAACCGTTTGATGGACTTGAAAACTAAAACTGGTTCCCAATCAGCGGTCGAGACATACGTAGCCAACGCAGAAAGACAACCATTAATTTCGCGTCGCAAACTTATCAAATCTTCAACAACTAAAGTTGGTTGTTAACCAACGAAGCTAAAATTGTTAAGAGAAAATTTAGAAAAACAATTTCACGAGCCTTACCCGTTGTTTCGCGGTGCAAATGACACTGTCGTTCTAGTCCCTAAAAGTTGGCCACGATAAATAATCGCCCTTAGAAATATCCGTATCACATGGTGGAAGAGTCAAATTGTGTATAAAGTTATCTTGTATGTTGTTGCTGCTTACAATTACAACAAAATCTGCTGCTACCATGTATTTGTTGGCACTGGCTACGAACGTGTTGCCGTATCGCATTTTTTCAGCCATTACAGCAAATGTTGCCACATTGCGTAGTATTAAGTGTGGATCGTTTTATTTGGAAAGTCGTAAGTAATCTCACGTTGCCGTAAGTAATCTCTCTCAAGCCCACCCAACGAGGAATACGAATGGTATTCACCTCGTGGTAACAGCCAATAAACTTTCTGCAAGCCTTTTCTGTTAAATCCGGTAGCAACTCATCCCATTGAATCTGATCTAACCACAACTTTTGCATTATAATATTGTGCAACAATGATCACAGGGGCCAACCAACCAATTGGATCGAACAGTTGAGCAATAATCGGCAATACGATTACCTTCGTGTGATGAGATGTATCCCCAATAGGTTCCACCGAAAAGTAAAAATCGTCCAATTCAGCATTCCACAAAATTCCCAAAGGTTTGGAACTGCAGGCCTCCTCAAAGGATAAAAGTTGCGGTTCAACCAAATGTTCCCGCGGAAAACGTTCAAGGATAGACTTGTGATTCGATGTCCATTTTCTTAACTCGAAAACAGCTGACAACAAAGCGTCGCTAAGCTGGTTCCGGGCCTTAAACGCAGTTACCAGATCGTGGGTACCCGTAAGAACATCCTCTACGTACATACAATTCGGCAAAATATGAGCCGCTAGAGGATATTCGGACTCGAAAACGTCGGTTAATTGAAGCAGTACAGTTCTCTCCGAAGGTATCTGTCAGCAATTCATAGTCCCTTATGTCCTTAGTGGGAGAATCCCTATGTAGAACGCTCTGAAAGGGTGTATGTGCGGGATCTACTCGAATTTGCCTGTACATTTTAGTAATATCTCATTCCATTAGTGGTTTTATGCGAAGCATTAAACACGACCCGTAACTTGGTCGTTTTCTTTGCAAGATTAATCACCGGGTCGAGATACTCCTTGACCACCGAATCGTAAACACTTTTAATCTCAGGTCTACCAACAGAGAACGTTCATTTATCAAAAATTGTTGCAAAACACCTGACCTTGAATCGCCCAACTCGAGAGTCTGGGAACATTCTGACTTGAACGGAAGCGTAACTAGAATCTTCTGTCAGAATCAGGACGAGTAGTCGCCTTAATGTTTTCTTCACTAAACTTATCCGAAGAAGAGCCATTTTCTTTTAGGAGTTTCCTCCATCTCCTAAAAGTGTAAAAGATTCTGGTTGAGATTGTCCTCCTCCGTAAATTCGACCCTAGTAGTGAAGACGCAAGCCGAGGAGGAGTAGGAGCTGGTACTAAGGGGACCCGTAATGATCCAACCAAACGCCGTATTCTGGGCCAAAAGTAATCCCAACACATTCTGCCTAATACCCTCAATACGAATTTGTGGATAAAAATCTGCACCGAGAAGCAGATCCACAGGTCGACAGTCAAAAATGTTAGCGTCAGCTAAACGAATATTCGGCAAACGCGAGAGGAAATCAGACGGAGCCCGGAATGCCGGAAGATTTCCAGAAATGCGCGGAAGGAAGAATGCCGTGGAAGAAATGCGAGCCTCCGTAGGTGTAAACATCAATCCGAGCATGTTCCGTAGACCCCGCGTAATAAAGGAGGCCTCAGAAGCAGGGTCAGTAAGAGCCATCGCCTGATACGAGGTACCCTGGTGAATGATATTCACCATGGCTGTCCCCAAAATCTTCGAACCGTTCTGGCTACTGTCGAAAACCGGTAGTAGACCAATGGGCCGAAGACAATGTGGAATCAGCCGCTTCAGAAGAAGAGGCATCTCTATGAAGAAGAGCGTGATGGCTTTTATTACAAACGAAACAATTGTGAGAACTCTTACAGACCTTTAACTCATGCCCCTGTGCCAAACAGTTTATACAAATATGATGGGTCTTAACCGACGCAAACCGTTCAGCCATTGACAAATTTCTAAATTTCGCACAAACTCGGAGAGAATGATTTTGCTTGTGGCAGAGGACACACGATTTCGTCGTAGAACGCGAAAATTCCGCAGAGACCGTTTTCGTGAGTTTTCAGCTTCCTATCGGTCGACTTATTCGCGCTATCAGCTCACTTCAGCTCCCTAAGACACTAGTATCTTATTACGCTCAATACGAAATCCATCCAACTCTTTCCAAGTCGACAAAACGGGTTTGTTCTTGACCGTACGCTCCCAAAGAGAGTCAACATATTTCGGCAACCGTTGGATGGACATGAAAACTAAAACTGGTTCCCAATCAGCGGTCGAGACATACGTAACCAACGCAGAAAGACAACCATTAATTCCGCGTCGCAAACTTTTCAAATCTTCAACAACTAAAGTTGGTTGTTAACCAACATTCGCGAATTCTCGTAAGCGTCACCCAAAGCTCGCGAGGCGAGACCGATGCTAAAATTGGTAAGAGGAAATTTCGAAAAATAATTTCACGAGCCTTACCCGTTGTTTTGCGGTGCAAATGACACCGTCGTTCGAGTCCCTAAAATTTGGCCACGATAAATAATCGCCCTTAGAAATATCCGTATCACATGGTGGAGGAGTCAAATTGTGTATAAAGTTATCTTGTAGGCCGAGTGTGTTACCAGCAACCACACACTGCAGTAACCGATTATTTTCACTCAGGCGAATATAAATGATTTAGTTCGCGACTTAGGATTAAGTAAACAAAAGTTAGAACTGCTAGGATCCAGGTTACAGGAATATAATCTGCTCCATGCAGATATAAATGTTACCCTTTTTAGGCACAGATAAAGTACTTTTCTTCCCTATTTTGCAAATGATAAAACTCTTACGTTCTGTAACGGTGTGTGTGGCTTAATGAGAGATCTGGACTTAAAATACGATCACCGAGAATGGGCTCTATAGATGCCTCCAAAACTTGCTTAAAGTAGTTTAAAGGCAGTCCTGATATTGAGTATGCAGCGCAGCTACACCAAATATGGGTATTTTATATGTGAGTGGGATAGACATGACAGAAGTTCCCATTATAAGAAAAAACATTGGCCTCAACGAAAAGGGAAATTGGGCGAAAAAAATTTACAGCGTAGAATGTCTGTGGAATGATCTCCCTTATGGTATGTTATTAATTGGTTTATTGAGTACAAATGTGAATACATGAAAGTACATTATTATCTTATTCGCTGCATGTCCCTTTTTTGGTTATACTGGTTTATAGGATTTTAGAAGTAAAACTGATTATTACTAAATTAATTTTGCATTCCATTGTTCTTTCTTGTATTTGTAAGTAATTCATTTCAACATATTGTGTATATAAGTAGTTATATTTTACGAATATAAAACCAAATACATTTATATAATTCAGTATTATATTATAAAGTATATATATTCAGTATTATATTATAAAGTACTTTCGCTGGAGCCTAGTATTTACCATCGTGTACCCATATTTTTATTATAGTAATTTCATTTTTTCAGTGTTACGACTTAGAACTGGTATGATCTGGTCATTATATTGATTTTTATAAAATGAAATGTTTCCTAGAACCAACGTTACAGTTTGTCTACCCATGTGGATGTGAAGGCAACTCATGACTCGCTAGTGTTTCCTTTACGTTCAACTACCTATATTTTTGGACCGACTCGAGAATAGTTCTAAACTATATTCATCAACATTAAACTGTTTCGTCGCGAATCGCATCTCGGAACTGCAAGAGAATACTAGAGATATTTATTGGAGACATGCCCCTTCAAAAAGTAACCCAGCTGATATAGTGTCTCGTGGTTGCAATGCTCAAGAGTTACCCAATACAATGTGGTTCAACGGTCCAGAGTGTCGTCAACAAGACATCAATAGTGAAGTCCTAGAATGTAACACCCCATACAATTTACGAAGTTATTGATAAGAACTCATCATATATTAAAATTCGCTTTAATTTTTTGTATATTTAACAGATGCCCTGCAGACCGTTCGTTAAAACTCCCTGATATTCATATTCAGTTATTTCCAGTTATTTGCTAATTCAGAGTTTGCAAAAAGTTAATTATTTTTTCAGCACAATATCATTTACGCACATTCATACAGTTTGGTCCGCTGATCATAAATCCATCATTTATTTTTCAATATATTGAGTAATTTTTGCATAAGGTCATTTGAGATATCTCTGCATATAAAATTGTAGGTACTGATTTTCAGTATTCAAAGTTAATCACACTACTAATAATATCACTGCTTTATAAATAATTTCCAAAATATATTTCTTTGATGGCAATTGATATTTTTAATTATATATAGATTGAAAGAAATAATACACACATTAAATTTTATAGTAACAAATCATATTTAATATATAAAATATTATGTTTTTACTCTAGTGATATACAAAAATCGTATATTTTCATGTATAAAAGAAATACAAATGTAAGTTAATTATAAGTTTGCAATTTTAAATTTAGGGCACGAACTGATTTACAAAATGGATATATGTTTTGAATAATTTTTACTCCCCTTTCTGCACAATTATTTGACCTTTGGCATGGTATTGTAGATGGTTCCAATGATTATTAAAACAAGTTTTAGCTTTAGGGAAATTTTCTAGCGCTTCGTTTATAATACCAAAATGGTTTGAATCAAAGTTATTATTCGAAAACCAAACATCCGACCACGGTCCAGATATGAGTACACATATGTCATGTAGTTGTGATCTATAATTGTCGATGAATATATATGGTAAGAATGCCATTGTCGCTCTCGAATTCCATCTAGCATTACTCAAAGGCGGAATTTTTTTTAAAATTAATGAATGAAAATTGTTTTTCTTTTAGAAAATATAGCTCTGCAAGAAATTTCATATCATCTCGCCAGATTATATTTTCCACTTTTATTTTTCCCGAATTTTGTTTATAGCTCATTTTCAAATTATCATATGACGACAGCAATATCTTTACAAATTCATACTCCATAAAAGCAATTTTTTATATATTTTCATTTATAGTTATGTATACACAGAAATGACAAATTACCAAATTTTTGATCCATAGCGTGTCTTAGGACTAAATCCAGAACGTGATGTTGACAGCTGATATACTGCGGGGGAATTTTGCCTTTTGATATATAGTACTTTTGTAGTTTAGATACAATTCCATTTCTTTTTCCAATGTTGACGGCAGTAGTATCACATATAATTACTTTAATGGAGTCTAATAAATCGAATTTTTGGACAACTTCGAAAATACCATCAAAAATGGTGACACTTTTTCCGTCATTTAAGACCAAAGCTGCTAATTTCGTTTCTTAAAAGTAAAATTACTTGAATTTCTATTGCCTTTTATTTTCTTTCCGTCAAAGTGTAAGGCCCATAGGCCATTTTTAAGACTATTAACGTATTCAGCCTCTCTTGCTTCTGAAGCTTTTAAGCATTGCCTCCAGACAGTCGATTGTACTGGAGTAGGTATATTTATACCACAACTTGATAGTTTTTTACATACATTACATGCTTTTGAAGATGACATCTTTGTGCTATTTGCTAATAAAGCTCCAACCATTGGTGGTTTCTCTTTTTTGTTCAGCGACTTTTGGATATATGTAGTCGGTAAACAGTTCTCATCGATACTATCGGTTTCACTAAAACTGCTACCTTCATCTAATTCGTTTGATACTTGACCACTTTTTAGTATCTCTTTATTTGTAGATTTGGAAGTTATATCGAAAATGTTTTTAAACAATCCTATTTTTTTGGATTTTTTAATTTTATTTTGATAGTTTTTAAGAAGTAATTCAATTTTTCTGATTATATTTTTTTCTTCATTGTTGGCTCATTAAATTTTAGCCATAAATTAGTTAACTCTTTATATATTATCAGAATATTTTCACTTTTTTGTTGCTTCTTTTCTTTGGTCAATGTCAAATATCGTCCAATAATATAATCTTCACTAGGTTTTTGGTGTAAGTAAAATAACGGCTTACAAAATTGATAATTTTGCGTATCACCCATCAAATTTCTTTGCCATTTTTCACTGTAGATGACAACTGCGTTATAACTTTTTTTAAGACATACTTATTCTCAAATTTACACAATTAAAAAGCTATGAAATTTACAACGCACACAGTTTACAACTGAATTTTACAATAACAACCCTTCAGAAATAATGCAAAAGTCAATGCCAATTTCAAGAAATATGAAACAATTCCGAAGTTTAAAAAATGTATCTGTTGCTAAAATTTGAATATGAGCGGATATCTCGAAAAGTACTTAACGTAGTATATCAATATCAAAAAAGGAAAAACGCAGTTTGTCTTAGAATTTTTGCCTGCATATGAAAACCCAGTGAGCCCTTCGCGTTTTGCAAATTTTTTATTTTCTGCATAAGCCTAATGTACATACATGTGCCGTTCTCGCGTTTTGTTGTGGCCCGGCAAGAAATCTAGTTTTGTCTTTTATTAATGTGTGTTAATTGTGTACGCATGTTGTTCTTTACAGTATTGCAGCAAAATAATGTAACAACAACAACAGCGCTGATGAAGTCATTGACTTCAGTTTGGTATTTCAGCTGTTGGGTTGTTGTTATTTCTTTTAGATTAACTGTCGTTTGTTTTGATGATTGGTGGCCCAACGACAAGAATATTTTTGGAAAGTTAGTTGTCGATTGTAAAGTGAACAATAAAGTTCAAATTATGTAATGTAAAAAACGACCGTGACAGGACGGACAGTAGATATGGTTGCGCTTTACTCATACAAGAAAAAGGCGAAAGTTTACTGTGCCTCCGTGAGAAAATATTTCGAAAAGAATCATATATTTTGATTGCTTTAGCAGAAAAAAATATCTTAAATTGTCGATATTTTCGTTCTGGTGGTTCAGTGACACATTAGAATAACATTTTGTTGGTGATTCAACGAGTACCGCTTCGGGAAACGTATTTGTCGCCCATAGTTAGTGGACAGTGCATAATACTACATTTTGGCGCATAAACACTGTAAGTGTTTCTTTTTCTTTACAATTTTGGCAATATGGCTTGGAGTTCCCTTTCCTTAAGCAACAGCGCACTTCCATGAAAGAAACATTGTCAATATTCAAAAGAAAGTAGAAAAAGATGGCGCAAAGGTCGACGCAACGATTCTAGAGTGCCGGCTACAAATTCTGGAATCGTACTTTGAGCAAATACGTCACACGCAAGGACAAATAGAAGCATTGAGCGCGTTCGACAACGCCAGAAGTGATTTGGAAGAAGTTTTGTATTAAGTTTTTTGAATAAAACTCGTAGCTCATTCACAATGGATAACACTTTTATGAATGTTTCTGGTGTCACAAATCAATCTCGTTTGCCAACATTGAAACTTCCTCGTTTCGATGGGAAGTATGCCGACTATAAGCGGTTCATTAGCACCTTCAACAATTTGGTGCATGATGTTCCATCAAATACTTCCGTCGATAAATTCAATTATTTGCTTAATTGTCTCTCCGGTCCGCATTAGCAGTTGTAGAGCCTTTTCAAATATCGGATGCAAATTACCCTAAATCATTAAAAGGTTATTACTACGTTGTTCAATGTTCCCAAAATTACTAAAGGTTATAGTGTCTCATTGAGGAAAATCATTGACACCATTTCTGCCGTTCGTGGAACATTGTTGTCTCTTGGTACAGAGATGGATGTCATGAACGCCATTTTGGTTCATATGGTTTTATCTAAAGTGGATTCCGATACGAAAGAAATCTATGATGAGAAACAAGATTACAAATTGCTGCCATCTTGGGATAACTGCTACGACGTTTTGAGCGACCGATGTCAATTCCTTGAGAGCCATGGAAGAAAACCAGAAGTTGCTGATAAGGCAAAGGGTAACAAACCCAAATCAAACTTCAACAGGCCTGCCCATACTTTTGTGAATTCAAGTTCAAATTGTGGGTTTTACGCTTTAGGTTTCTGGACGTTTTAATTTTGTAAAACGTAATGGGGTCTGCATTAACTGCCTGCGCAAACGCCATATGGTTTCGAAGTGTCCATCTAAATTTCGATGCCGAGTTTCTGACGGTGCTCATCATACGGTGCTTCATATTTTTCGTGGCTCTGACCTAGCTAGTCCTTCAACATTATACAGTACTCCAGTTCAGCATCATTCAAGAGAGTAATAATTCCAAAAGCTGTTGTTTTTATTAAAGATAATTGTGGCATATTTCAGCCGGTAAGAGCTCTTCTCGATTCATGTTCAGAACTCAATTTCATTACAGAAGAAACAGCGAAGAGGCTCAAGCTTAAATTTTGACCATATTCCCAGGAGGTTTTTGGAATCGGTGAAGTCCGAACGAAAATCCCGAATTAGCCCGTTCCAGTGTCTTCGTGCCAACAGCCTGGAGAGCACATCGTAACATCTCACCAGAAGATACCTCAAACAATTGAACTGGCCGATCCACTATTCTACAAGCCACAACATATCGACATTTTGGTCAGCAGCGAAGTATTTTTCGACTTGTTACTCAATGGCCGTATATAGCTTGGAAATGGTTTACCCTGCCTGACAAACACAGTTTCTGGTTGGATGGTTGGTGGTACATCGAACTCAGTTCCTACTAGAGATGGGCGCGAGTCACGTGATTGGCGTGGTTCACGCGTGAACGTGAGTAGGACGAAATGTTGCTCACCTGAGCGTGCGTGAACGTGAGTAGCGAAAAAATATTCGTGCGTGAGTGACCGTCTTCCTTTCGTGAGCGTGCGTGAGTCAAAACTTACTCACGTGCCCATCTCTAGTTCCTACTAATTCGTCGTCGGTCCCTCTGAGACCGATTTAAACAAATCGTTGACTATGTTTTGGGAAATAGAAGAATATATCAAAGCCCCTGAAACATATTCCCAAGAAGAACAAGCATGCGAAAAACATTTTGTCGAAAATGTCTGTTTTGACTCTGATGGTAGAATTCAAGTTAGTCTACCGTTTAGAAAATCGCCTGGATGCCTAGGAGACTCATTTGAAATGACTCGTAAACGTTTTATGTCGCTCGAAAGACGATTAGAACGCGACTCTACATTGAAAGGCATGTATACCGAATTCATGGAAGAATACTCAGCGCTTGGCCACATGTCACCCTACACTCTGCCAACAAGAGATTCAACTTATGTTATACCTCATGATTGCGTTCTCATGCCTCAAAGTACAACAACCAAAATTCGAGTGATATTTAATTCGTCCCCTAAAATCTCGTCTAATCTGTCGTTGAACGATGTCCTATTGGTTGGCCCTGTAATTCAACAAGATCTAATTACTACTTTGTTTTCGTTTTGCCTCAACAAATACGCTCTCACTGCTGACATCTCAAAAATGTGTCGCCATTTTCGCATTGATCAAAGAGACAGAAAGTATCAACTTATTCTGTGGACAACCAGCAGGGATAAAGAGTTAAAGGTAGTTAAAGGCTCCGTTCCTGGCGATCTGTTGTTTGTTTCTCATTGCAGATAAATATGGCTCGACATTTCCTTGTGTCTCTAAAGTACTTCGAGAAGACTTATACGTCGACGATATTTTTACGGGCACCGACAGCATTGAAACTTTAGCGCTGAAGAAAGATGAATTGGTACATATACTCAATTATACTCAAGCTAAGTGGAAAAGCAATAGCTTTACTATCACTTTGGATCACGATGAGGAGATCGTGATAAAACATCGGAACCTGATATCACCAAAACTTTGGGTATGTCTTAGAAACCATGCCAGATGTGTTCCTCTATCGTTTTGAATTGCCTGAGATCGAAAATCCAACAAAAAGATCTGTTCTCTCGCTTGTGGTACAAATCTACGATTTACTCGGCATTTTGAGTCCCATAGTCATTCGCTGCAAAATGTTTCTACAAGAAATTTGGGATCAAAATATTGGATGGGATGATCCCCTAAATGGTCATATGTTTTGCTAAGCGAGACGTGGCAAAAGATTAAACGGAAAATATCAAAAATTTGTATCATCAACATATTTTTGCACCGACTCGAGAATATTTCTACAATGGTCTAAACTACATTCGCCAACATTAAACTGTTTCGTCGCGAATCGCATCTCGGAACTGCAAGAGAATACTGGAGATGTTTATTGGAGACATGTCCCTTCAAAAAGTAACCCAGCTGATATAGTGTCTCGTGGTTGCAGTACTCAAGAGTTACCCAATACAATGTAGTTCAACGGTCCAGAGTTTCTTCAACAAGACATTTCAAATTGGCCCAAAACAGTGGATGGCATCAATATTGAAGTCCTAGAACGTAAAAAAGCAGCTACCTTCAAATGTACTCCCGTAACACCCCATACAATTGACGAAGTTATTGATAAGCAATCATCATATATTAAAATTATTCGAATTATCACTTTAATTTTTCGTATATTTAACAGATGCCCTGCAGACCGTTCTTTAAAGTAGAAGTTCCGAACTGTTGAATCGAACAGACGTGTCTAAAAAGCGGAAAAAGGGGGAAAAAACCGAAAAATTGTGAAAAGTGAAGAAAAGTGGAAAAAAAGAAAAAGTTTCAAACTTAGTCTTTTTCAAGACTTTTTGGAGATTTGTGGAAAAAGTCGAAATTTGGATTTTTCCAAAAAACTTGGAAAATTTTTGAGGCAAATCGCGCAAACTCTGCTGCGAACGTGCTTCTCAAAAAAGCAATGGACCTAAAGTCGAAATTAGACTTAGGAAACAAGCGCGAAAAATAAAGCGCTCTGATTGGCTGATCGCTGATTGGCTTAGAAAACCGTGCCTACTATCACGGATTTCGCTTCTCACTTTAGCGAGGGACCTAAAGTGATGGAGAACCAGCAGGCTTGTCGTGAGTGACATACCACAACCACCCGACGGTGGGCTCTTGCTGGTATATGCGGACGATATTCTTGTGGCCATGTCGGGCCCAAAGGCTGAGACCACCAACTCCAAGGTCAACGAGTACCTGGAGGTTTTGTCGGGATATTTCGACAGGTGGAAACTCACGCTTAACGTTGACAAATGCGAGGGAATGATATTCAAGGGGAAACGCACCCTTTTGTTCCCTAATGCTAGAACGTTCGTACCCAGCCTACAGGTTGGGGGCCGCGTGATCAGGATCGCGGACGGATTTAAGTACCTAGGTGTCATATTCCGTACGAACTTTGAATTTTACCGACACATTGACCACATTTTGGCCAAGGTGAAAGCAATTTTCGGCATTTACCTCCACGCGCTACGTTGCCGTGGAGGCCTTTCGACTGAGGTGAAACTTTTGATCTACCGTCAGATCATAAGACCCATTATTGCCTATGCGTTCCCTGTATGGTTTGGAATATCTTCCAGCCAGATGGAGAAACTTAGGAGATGGGAAAGACGTATCCTCATGAGCTGCTTGGGCTTACGAATGAGGATAGCCGACGATGGTTCGGTTAGAAGGCCATCCTGTGCTACGCTGTACAGGAAGGTCGACTTTGACAGGATAGACGTGTACCTTGTTAAAGGTGCACTAAAATTTCTAGAAAGGGCATCCTTTCTGGAAAATGGACTGGTCGAGAAGAGTTTGGTCCAGGACGAGCGCCTGGAGCGACTTCTTGAGTTATGGTATAGGCCGCCGGTTGGCCTCGCGACCTTGGATAGAGGCGGACTCCTCTTCGTTAATGACAAGCTCCTATTCTATCATAGGAGGATAGGATCTTTTGACCTGGACGTCATAGTGTATATTACGGACCAGTAGTGGCACCTCTTACCGTAGGTAGGGTTGTAAATATGTATATAGTTGTAAATATTTGTAAATAGTAGTTTAGTATATTACTATTTTAAGTTTTAGTAGTTAGTTGGTTGAATTTTCCCCTTTTTTAATAGTCCATTTTTGGGGAAGCCCCTAGAGGGCAGTAGATTGTTTAGTTTTTTCGTTACGATTGTTTTGTATGTAGTTGCTACAACTTAAGTTAGTGTGAAGTATATAGTCCTGTAAAAATTATTAAATGTAGGGAAACACGTTAGGATAGATTTAAGTTATCTTTAAGAGACTTTTTGTAAAATGAATTTTAGGGACAATAAACTGAAACTGAACTGAAACTGAACCAGCAGGCTTGAGGAGATGCGGCTCATACAGATAAAGTATGATTCTGTAATGGAAGAAAACCGCACGTTGCGATTGAACCTTGACAACGTAGAGAAGTTGTTAGATGAGAAGGAGAGGCTGCCTGCTTCGGACCTGGAGTCCGAATTTGAAGAAGCCATGGAGGAAGAGGTCAGTGCACCGCCAGCACTGGCCACCTGTGCAATGACAGCACAGAAGGCTCTGAGCGCGCCAGCCAGAGCAGATGTCACCCGTGCATCGCCAGCACGGAAGGCCAGAACACAGCCGGTTCTGGCGGAGAAGGCAACCACCAGCAAGGGCGTGATGGGCCCCAACGGCGGTAGACCAGCGGTGCAAAATGCACCAGTCCAGAGAAAGGGTAAGGTGCCGGTAATAACGGTGTATCACGCCAATGTCAAATTAGTGACAGAGAAAGCGTGGACAGCCATAGGACATGACAATTTTATTATCCGCTTATTCAGTGGATCGATGAATTTTAGCACCCTCTCGATAGAGGATTATGAAAAGTTGAAACTTATGCTGCGCGAGCAAAGTTTCAAGTACTACACGTAAGTGGCTAGTCCACTTGTCACGCGACTCCGACCTTGAGGGCTTTTATCGCCTGAAGGGTATCCTGCACTGTCGCGTGACAGTCGGCAAGGATAAGAAGAAGCGAGTTACACAGTGTCACAACTGTCAGCGCTTCGGTCATGTTTCGACCAACTGCGGCATGCCATTTCGGTGTGTTAAATGCAGTGGTGAACATGGAACCGGCAAGTGCACTATCCCTTCAAAGGAAATGGAAGTGCAAATGGTGCCAGCTACCGACCCTGTCACGGGTTTGGTATCGCGAGTAGTAGGCTATACGCTGAAATGAGCAAATTGTGAGGTCGACGGCCATGTGGCTAGCTCTAAGAGCTGCCCAAAGCGCCAGGTCTTCCTCGCCAAGCGGGCGAGAGCACAAACACCCAAGGTTGTGCGAACCTTCCCACGCAACAGTGGGGGGGGGTGGTAAAGGGTGTTTCCTACGCTTCGGCGTTAGGCGCCCACTCAGCAGGTGCTGTTCCCAAGGCACCGACTCGCCCTGAAGTTAACTCCGGTGGGCTCGGTATGGTGGATGACGACTGTCGCCGCCTATTCGGCAGGGACTTAGTCTCATGTATGACAGAGATTGGCCGTCTTTCGGGTGGTTACGCTAATTATTCTAGCGATGCGGAAAAAACCCAGGCTTTGTTTGGGTTCTTCTTATCTCTCTCAAACGACCAGAGAGGTTAAGTGCATTTTTGCCAACGTTAATTCTCTTGTGTCCATCCACAGGAGACATTATTTTGAAGTTTTTATGGACGGGCTTAACCCGGACATAGTTCTGGTAGCTGAACATAAACTGACCGCTACTCACAAGTTGAGCTTCAATGGATTTGTAGTTCATCGGCAGAACAGATGCGGGCGCCAGGGTGGGGGCACCGCTGTTTTTGTCAAGGACAATATGCATCACGAAAGGGTGTTATTGGACCTTGGCGAAATTGAAAATACGTGCGTGCGTATTCACAGGGGGGATGGGTCTACGCTGACTGTGGTATCGTTGTACCTCAGGCCTGGCGGTCTATTTGACATGGAACTGCTGGAGCCACTTGTGACTCTGGCTGGCCAAGGTGATTTAGTGATAGGAACTGACCTTAATGCTAGCCATGCTAGCTGGGGGGGGCGACAGGACGAACACTAGGGGCAGGGCAATCCAGTAATTCCTTACTGGTTGCCCTGATATTATTGTAGTACCAACAAGTGGCCCAACTTGGATAAGTACTACAACGGCGACGTATATTGACCAATTTCTGGTCTCATCGGGGGTGATACCGGGGGGATCGGATTGGCGACACATGATTGCGGGTCGGATCATATGGCCGTGGAACTGCTGCTGGAGCGGGGGGATTTCGGACATCGCGAACGACCTACGTTTTACGACTTTGACCGGATGGATCGACGGCGATTCAACCGGGTACTTGAGGGAGGGTTGAGAGGGAGTGAACTCCCTATCGATATGAATGTCACAAACTCGGAAATGGACATTTGTGCCGAGTCTGTGGGCGTGGCTTTCCGTGGGGCTATTGAGGCCTCTATCCCTAAGGTTCCTACGGGTCCTATGGTACTCCGCAAACTTCCCCCGTATATCCTGGAATTTATACGGGAGAAGAAGCAACTTCGGCGGATAATCGTCAGGACTGAAGATCCTGGTAGGGCTATAACGGTTCAGGCTATAGTGCGCAATCTCGATATGATCATCCAGGGATCCATACGAGAGTTCGAGCAAAATATCAGGGCGGCGTTCTTGCGTGGTATTAAGGTGAACGGCGGGACTTTTCGGAGGGTGAAAACCGCTGCGGGCGTTCGGGCCAGGAGACCTATTCCTGACATGTTGGATGATGATGATACCCCGATTGTGATCGATGAAGACAAGGCTAACCACCTTGCTGATTGCATTCAGGGAGATCCTCCTTCGGTGAGCGGTGGTGCAAGGGGCGGCACATTTGGCGTGGATGGGGAGATTCTGCGCTTGACGGATGGAGATCCAGCTATGACGTTTGGAGAAGATGCCATGGCAGACGGGTCGTCTTGCGTAGATGAGGGACGCTGGCGGCGGCATGGCTTCATAAAACCTGCCGAAGTTGGTGACGCGTTGCGGTGGAGATCTAATCGTAAATCTTGCGGAATGGATGGGATACCAGATATAGTCCTTAAGCGGGTTAATGCTGCTATTTGGAACTTTCTGGCGGTGCTTTTCAACCACTGCCTGAATTTGGGATATTTCCCGGCGGCTTGGAAGGAATCAGTTACGATTCCTATACCAAAGCCGGGTGCGGACCACAAAAGGAGTGGGGGTTACAGACCGATTTCGCTTCTGTCGCCCATAGGCAAACTACTTGAGAGCTTCATCTTAACTAGAATTGTTAGGACGGCAGAAGATAAAAGGATCCTCAAAGATAACCGATTTGGTTTTCGGCGAGGACATTCAACGTCTCATGCGCTCATGGTCTTCGGAGACAATGTGACTCGAGCGTTGAATAAGAGATATTCCACCATAGCGGTGGGTCTAGACATAGCCAGAGCATTGGATTCAGTCTGGCAGGACGGAATCTTATACAAAATGGTGAGATTGGGATTCGATATGGACACCTGTAGGATGGTGGCTAGTTTCCTAAAGGGGCGCAAATTCCGCACTAAGGTCGGAGATGCGTACTCTAGCGTTAGAGATGTTGTGGCGGGAGTGCCCCAGGGTACACTCCTGGGACCTGTACTCTACAACATCTTTGTCAGTGATTTACCAGAACCGCCTGATGGTGGGTTGCTACTGGTATATGCTGATGACTTACTTGTTGCCATGACGGGTGCAAGGGCCAGAAACGCAAACTCCAGGGTTAACGAGTACCTGGAGGTTCTGTCGAGATATCTCGACAAGTGGAGGGTTAAGCTGAACGTTAAACAATGTGAGGCTGCTATAATCAAGGGCAAACGGCGATATTGCTGTTTCTCAGTGCGAGGGCATACGTACCTGATCTTTGGGTTGGGGACGCCCGAATAGGAAATACCGAGGTTCTTAATTACCTTGGAGTTCTATTCACGACGAATTTCGAATTTTACCGACTCATTGACCGAACTTTGGCCAAAGTGAAGGGAATATTCACGAGTTACCTCAATGTGCTCCGGTGCCGTGAGGGACTGACGAACGAAGTTAGACTTTTGATCTACCGACAGATCATCAGGCCTATAATGTTCTATGCCTTCCCAGTCTGGTTTGGGATCTCTTCCCACCAGATGGAGAAGCTTAGAGTATGTGAAAGACGCATTCTTGCAAGCTGCTTGGGTTTGCGGACGATAAGAGCTGACGATGGCTCGTGGACTGCACCATCCTGTAGACAAATCTACAGGATGGTAGAATTTGACAGAATTGACGTATTTTTAGTTAAGGGTGCGTTGGCTTTTCTGAAGAGGTCGGCCTCTTTGGACAACGCTTTAGTTGAACATAGTCTGCACCATGACGGGGATCTGGGAAGACAGTTTGAGGGAAATTATAGACCGCCTATTGGCCTGAAGGGACTGAATAGGAACGGGTTACTTTTTGTTGACGATAGGCTACTCTTCTACCATAGGAGAATAGGGACGATCGATATTGGCGACACTGTCTAGAATGTAGCTCAGTGACCGCACCTTACCCTGTATATATTGTATATATGTAAATTGTAGTTTTAAGTGTAAATAGTAGATACTAATCCCTAGTTTGTAGAAATGTTGATTAACCCCTTTTTATGGTACAATTTTGGGGGTACTGCTTTGCAGGTAGAGGGTGTAAATAATTATAGTATGAAAGGTATGCAAACGGCTGTAAGCATATTAAGGTAGATTAAGATAGTTCTAGAAATATTATTTAATGTATAGAAAGTAGTGTGTTGAAAGATTAATGTTAGATTTAGGTTATTTCCATCAGCTGTTCATAGTACCGAATAAAATCAGAATTTTGAAATGAAATGAAATGACCGTTCTTTAAAACTCCCCGATATTCGTATTCACCCACAGGAACTAGATATCGTATTCTGGAGAATCGTTGCTCATATTCAGACTTCAACATATGCTGCCGAAATCACCACATTATCCATCGGCAACCCGGTTCAACCATCATTGCAGAAACTTACTCCGTTCCTCCAAGATATGAATATGAGTATTGGCTCTGTTAAGATAATACGTGTTGGTGGGCGTCTGTCTAGCGCCCATATACCTTACGATGCTCGTTTTCCTGCATTGCTGCCAAGATGTCATTGTTTCGTTAATCTATACATTGAACATTTATTGTAAATGCCAGAGATGTGGTTAGAAAGGTAGTCCGCAACTGCGTACATTGCTTCCACTACAAGCCAAAATTAATGGAGCAAATAATGGGTAATTTGCCACCTGACCGTCTTCGAGCTCAACAACCATTTTTGGTTACTGGCGTCGATTTTTGCGGCCCATTTCTGACGTCGTACCGTATTCGTGGAAAGGCCCCATATGAGACTTATATTGCTGTTTTCGTGTGCTTCGACTCAAAGGCAACGCACTTAGAACTCGTTTCCGATCTGTCCGCAACCAATTACATTTGTGTCTCAAATGGTTTGTAGGTAGGCGTGGTATACCTCAACGATTGTACTGCGACAACGCTACGAATTTTGTTCGAGCTCATAACAAGTTTAAAGAATCGTTGGTTCGCAACGATGTGGTTCAAGAAACGAAATCTGTATGCTCTCAATTGGAGTTTGAGTTTTGTTTTATACCCCTTCGAGCCCCAGACTTCGGAGGTTTGTGGGAGGCAGCCGTTAAATCTCCAAAAGCTCTACTTCTAAAAAACATCGGGCAATCATATCTCACTTTTGAAGAGTTGCAGACATTGATTGTTGAAGTAGAGGCTATTTTGAACTCTCGGCCAATTGCGTCCCTTTCTGAAGATCCAAATGACGGCGAAGCATTGACTCCTGGTCATCTATTGATAGGGTCTTAATTGGTTGCTGTTCCTGACGGGTATTTCAATATCTCCAAACAATCTGCATTGACTCGGTGGAAACGTATTTCATGCCTGAAGCAACAATTTTGGCAAATATGGTCTCGAGACTATCTAATGTCTCTTCAACGACGGTCAAAGTGGTTCAACGTCCAAGCTAACATCATTATACATGAAGATAACGCACCTCCCCAACATTGGCTCTTAGCACGAGTCTCAAAAACTATAACCGGTTCTGATAGAAAGGTTCGAGTGGTTGAATTAAAATCCAAAAATGGTTACAGCCGACGTCCTATACACAAAGTGGCTGCTTTACCTTCGAAAGAAGATACTTGAAATAATTATTTTCAACGGGGGCAGAATGTCGGAGCAGATCGCCCTTCAATTTTGTTAAGATTTGTATTTAAAGAAAATTGTATTATTAAATTAAAATAACATAATTTTGGGGCACCCTAACAACATCTAAATTGTTATCAAAACAATAACAATAATACTCAAAATTCTATTTGAGTATCAGTTGCTTTGTTATTTGCTTTGATATTTTTTTGGTGGCGATGAAAGACAACAACAACGCAATGTGACTATTTCTTCATTAAATTGGTAGTTTTGTATGTATGTACATACATGTGCCGTTCTCGCGTTTTGTTGTGCCCCAGCAAGAAATCTAGTTCTGTATTTTAGTAATGTGTGTTATGAAAAGCAGCAAACGAATGTATAACAACAACAGCGTTGATGAAGTCATTTACTTCAGTTTGGTTTTTCAACTGTTGGGTTGTTGTTGTTATTTATTTTAGATTAACTGTCGTTTGTTTTGATGTTTGGTGGCCCAACGACAAGAATATTTTTGTAAAGTTAGTTGTCGATTGTAAAGTGAACAATAAAGTTAATATTATGTAATGTTTTAAGAAATAAGTAAAATCGTGTTTTTCCTTAAAACCAGATAATAGTTTCTGTGCAAACAGGGCCTTTCAAACTAATTTCGTGATAGGAGGTACCGGTAGCACTGTAGAAATCGACGAAACCAAGCTGGGGATGCGGAAGTACAACCGTGGACATCGCGTGGAAGGACAGTGAGTTGATGGAGGCGTGGAGAGCGAAAGCGCGTGATTTTTTTAAAAATTTTATTTTTTTGGCGAAAAATTATTTTAAGAAAATCACGCAAATTTATTTAAAATAAGTTTTACCTTTTGTTGACGAAAAATTATTTTAAAAAAATTGCTAGTGCATTCGTATATATTTTTGATAATACGGGATATGAATTTAATAACATATATGTATGACATCAAATCTCTGTTTGTATCTCGTGAAGTTTTTCTCGTATAAGATGAGCGCACACTTCTTATGATTTTATGGCTCGCTTCTAATGTTTCTTCCGACATACATCCTGGGTAGAAAAGTGAATAAAATAAATTTATAATAAATAAGTTTTTGATTTATATGCAAACCTATTGGTAAATTATAGAACTAAATAACATCAGATCCATGAACTAAAATTGTATGGACAGTGGTTGCCATATAATAATGTATTAAAACCGTATGTCGAGTGACTCTTAACAGGTCCTTGAAGCTGTTTACATTAACTGGCAATCCACAAGATAACACCCTAAGTATAATGCCAAAGTTATCCACAAGTCCGTTATCAATGCCTGTAATTACGGCCATAACATCACTGTTCGAATAAAAATCTTCGAGCAGTGTTTCCGTCATTAGTGTTTTTGAATCCATGTTTTACTTGGCCAATTATTAGCCCTGTTCTTCTTTTGAATTGATTTTATTTTTTTTTTATTTTTCATAAACTGACCTCTATTTTCTTTACCGACTCGCCAAACCTTAAAGGATAGCCGGTAAGAAATATGTATCAAACACTCAACAATTTTATCCAGCAGTGAAGGGCCTATATTCGTAGTTATCGGCATTTGAATTTTTTGATAAATTTTAGTTATTCATTTCAGTAGGCTTGCATTACAAATAAAAAACCTACTTGCCGCTTTTGTGTCAGTTAAAACATTTGCCACTGTAGCGTCAATCATTGTACAATGCATGTCGTATGTTACTTCCACAATTGCACCTTTCCTTTCTAAAATATCACACTCTAAATTGTCAATACTTTCCCCAATTTCACGGTTAACCTTCCGAACCAGGGCTGGATTCTCCTTTTGCAAAAGAAATTTAATAGGCCTACAGAACAACGTAGAACCTGGAGACTTATTAATCCATAAATCTTCCTTTTCCAAGTTTACCAGTGTGTAAAGGAAAAATTAGTGTTAAAAATTATACAAATTTACTAATTAAACACATACCTCGATGACACAAATGCAATAAAAAACAAGAATTCATCTGTGTGACTTTCATTTTCAATTGTTTGCTTATAACGGCTATGGCCAGAGCTACCATCCATCATACCCCACTTGCAAATCAAGGAAAGCTTACATGTTTTATCTTGCACGTCACAAAGTTCACAAATACTTTCTGCTGTTCTACGCCTTACATTTTTAAATCCACTTCAGCTGAAATTGCAGTTACTCTTACAGGGAGTAGCAATATTCTCCTTTCGGATTGCAACGCACACAATGATGGCAATCAATTATGATGCAATTCGTCGATTGCTTGTCGCAGAACTATGTATTTTCTTTCAGAAAGATCTAAATCTATATAAAGCGCCCAAGCTTTTGCTATTGGCAAGCACTTTTGATTACAGTTCAGAACAGAATTTGAGTTTCAACAGAATTCGAGTTTCGTTTCATTTTGTTTACAGGAAATTCTAGCTCCTCAAGCGAATATTTTTCAATTAAATCTGCAACTCTGCGGTTTTCAGTTTTCCTTGTAGTCTGGTCAAATATTTTGGTTGGTCTGCCGCGTTTTTTGTGGTTCTTGTTACTGCAATTTCTATGTCAATTCCTCCAGGTGCTGAATCCATTGATGTGTCTACATCTATTTTGTTTGCTGTAAAGTTCCCGGCACCTACGTTTTTATGGCTTGTGCTGGTTTATTTTGATAATTTAATATTTTTTATGTAAATGTAAAAAGTTTATATTTTATTTACTTTCTTTCATAAACATTTTCATTTCACTATTAAAAAACGAAATTCTTTCATTAATTTTTTCTGGTTAAAATTTGAGCTGCCTATTTTTTTAACATATTTATATGTCGTCGATATTTTATTTTCCAAAGATGTGAATATACCTGAATACTAAACTTTAAACATCAATTAAATTGTAATACTTATTTTAAATCACGTTTTACATGATTGTAAAATACAAGGTGTTTCAAAGGAAGTCATCCGATGTTGTTTGGCTCTCATTTTTTTTCCAAATGAAAAATTTCGATTGTGTTTTTGATTATGTTTATTTGAACCTTTAGAATTTTATTGGTTAAGTTGAGAAGATGATATCGGTTAAAAGGGGGCCGTCACAATTGATTACCATACGGGCTCGTTTTATGGCATTTTTGTTCATAATGATTTGAAAATCATAATGAGCGATGAGGTTCATTTCCACCTCAGCGGGTACGTGAACAAGCAAAACTATCGAGAGATGCACGAGGAGCCATTACACCCGCTCAAAGTGACTGCATGGTGCGCTGTTCACGCTGGAGGAGTCACCGGGCCATTTTTTTTCGAGAACGCCGCTGGTCAAACGACAACAGTGGACGGTGCGCGCCATGTGCGGGCCATGTTAACCGAGTTTTTTCTGCCGCAAGTCGACGAATTAGGACTGGATGACATGTGGTTCCAACAGGACGGAGCAACGGCACACACTTCGCGAGCCACAACCGATATTCTGAAGCGTTCCCGGCTCGCCTCATCTCTCGTTTTGGCGATTTGCACTGGCCCGCAAGATCTCCCAATTTAACTGTTCCAGACTTTTTTGTGGGGTTTTTTGAAGTCCCGTGTTTACGTGAACAAGCCCGAGACCCTGAAAGCTCTCAAGGTCAACATTCGACACGAGTGCGAGAATCTGTCGCCCGAAGTTCTCGCCAAAGTGATGAAAAATGCAATAAAACGATCCCGAATGGTAATCAATTGTGACGGCGCCCATTTAACCGATATCATCATCTCAACTTAACCAATAAAATGCTAAAGGTTCAAATAAACATAATCAAAAACCAGAATCGAAGTTTTTCATTTAGAAAAAAATGAGAGCCAAACATCGGATGACTTCTTTTGAAACACCTTGTATTAACACAAATATAATTTTGAAACTAAAAAATGTTTTGTCACATTCTTTTCTCTCGTAAGCTTATGGCAAGATTATAGGCATACGCTCAGAATATAACAAAATTGGCGATTTCACCAAGCTCCAACCAACCGCTAAGCCGTACTACCCCTTCATAATCCATTATTGGATTAAGAGACAAGAGGGTAATGGTCTGTCCCAGTGGACGGTTGACCAACAGAAGCTTATACATAACCCGAAAATGCCCCTTTTGGCCAAAACGGATTAATGTAACCTCACAAAGTTGACATCCACGCCGCCATTAGCTCGTTGGCTCCGATGCAAAGGGTGAGTCCTATACATAGTCGAAGAATTTATACGATAACGCGTATAGCTCCTCCGACTGATGCAAATTTATCAAAAAAGTCCCCAGTCACGCCCCGGGCCCACTGGCCACGCCCGAATTCAGTATTAAGTGGCAGCGAAACGTAATAACTCCTATTAGATTTTCCACGCGCGGTACTTTCCGCGGAAAATTTTTCAAACGGAGCAAGAAATTAACGCTTTGGAATATTCTGTAGCTCCCATCCCACAGTTGACCACCGAATGGCAAAAACATATGCAATTTACATATGCCAATTAGTATCGATCGAAGATCCCTAAGTACCAACACAACTGAAATGTCTATAATTCCAACACAATAACAGAAATTTGTTCCCTCCATGTCTTCCATTCTCGACATCGATGCAGTGCTTTGAGGTGAGTTTTAATGTATATCAGAGTTGTGTTTTCCTGTGAATATAGTATTTTTGATGACCGAACTAGTATG
Source organism: Phaonia tiefii (assembly GCA_963931995.1). Taxonomy (NCBI): domain Eukaryota; kingdom Metazoa; phylum Arthropoda; class Insecta; order Diptera; family Muscidae; genus Phaonia; species Phaonia tiefii. The sequence goes on from OZ008368.1 coordinate 141,744,675, forward strand.
AGTTACTTTTCTCGTAAGATTTAAATTGCATATTTGAGTTTGTATTTCTCCGATTGATGATCTACCGATGGTATCAAGTCATACACAGTAGTTAGGCATCTGATGATGAACTTATCAAGGAGCTCAAAACTAGTCATGGCAGCGAGTGTGCTTAAATGAATTGTCTATTCCAACAAAAAGCAAACATTTTTCACCGTAGAAAAATGTTCCCGAACTGGTGGTATGAACTTCTCATACATTAACTAAAGCTCACAAAATCGGTCATAAAATTAAAATTCGAAAAACGTAACTGACACCAGCCCGGTTATCAGAAACGCTATACCGATATTTTCATATAACTTGTTTTCGGTTCATTCGGAAAAACAATCATTTGTCAAGAGATGGCCTTTTAGAAATAAAATGAATATTGCAATAGTATAAAACGATTTAACTTTTATTAAAAACGATCGCGTCAATACGCTACGAGCTCAAAACCAAGACTCTACAAAAGTCATAGCGAAAAACAGACATACATAAAGTGAGAATGTCAAAACAAACAAAACATGAATTTAATATAGATAGGGCATATGTAAAATCAATAACTCCATTATCAGGTGGTGCACGTTCCGTGACAGCTCGGCTCTTTCTGACCAGACTTCGTCCCGATGTCGTCATCTTCGGATTCATCATCTGGTGGTAGCATGCACCATCTTCTCATTTTCTCCGCAGTGTAAACAGAATTGAACGGCTTCTGACTAATCTGCATACCCTTAAGATCTTGCAAAAGGTATCGATCTTTACCGAGTACTTTGGCCACTGTATAAGGACCTCTAAATCGTGGTTCGAGTTTCCGGGATTCTCCAATTCGTTTACTTGAAACTCTTGGACTTTTGCGTGTCGTTGGTCAAAACGTTTCTTCCACTGTTTACGACACTTTCGTATGTTCTGGAGGGCTTCGATCTGGTTTTCTTCGGCCGGTACTTCGGTTCCATTGTCGATGATTGCGGCCAAAAGTCGATTTCTGATAACATCTCGTAATTTGGAATTAAACACCAATTCATGTGGACTAAATCCCGTACTTCCGTTCTTTTTGGCATTTACGGTCCATTGAACACGTAATAGAAACGAGTCCCACTCTTTAGCGTCCGCAGTAGAGGTTCGAAGGTAATTAAGTATTATATTATTGGCCCTCTCCACCTGAACGTTTGCTCTCGGCGTTCTAACAGCAGTTTTAACATGGTGGATATCGTAAATCCGACACTATTCGTTCTGGCAACCCAAAATATCCGAAAACATCACATAGTACCTGGAGTACCGGTGATGTTGATGTATTCCTTTCAGCTCTCACAATAAAAAATTTGGTGAACGCATCACTGATAGCCAAGATATGTGTAAATCCCATCTTGCTCCGCACAAACGGTCCCAAGTGATCTATATGCAGAGTTCGGAACTGGATGGTGCTGCCTTCACTGATATACATTTCGCCTTCAGGTTTCCCAGCCTTCCACTTTTTGAAGCAACACTCTACACAGGCGGCAATATATTATCTGACGTATTTGCGGATACGTGGAAACCAAAAAGATTGTGACAATCGTTGTATAGTTTTCTCGGGACCGAAGTGGCCCGTGTCATCGCGGTAGTATTTGACAACCCGCCAATGTACCGCCTTAGGGACAACGAACAACAGTCCTCCCTTCACCTTCCGATAAAGTCGTTGATTCTGAAGCTGATAGTCGATTCGAATTTATCGTTCTTGCTCCGATTTTCTCTCTTCCCTCAGAACTATAATTATGGTAAGCAGGCTTGCATCTTGTAGTTGCATCGTTAGCAACCAGAGCTCTGCTAATAGCATCCACATGGGTCATTCGACTTCCGGGACGGTGAACACATTCAAAATCATACTTTATCGATCTCATCCACCACCTTGCTATATGGGGAATAATCGGAGTTTTCGCTCTTACCGTTGAGATTGCTGAACAGTCGGTCACAATTCGAAACATTTTCCCAAGCAGATAAATTCGAAACCTCGCCAAGGACTCAACCACTGCGAGCACTTCCAGCTCATAACTGTGGCAACGAGATTCTGCTTCATTACATACTCGACTGAAATAAATAACAGCTTTCCATGAGCGTCCATCGTCGGTTGATTGAAGAAGAATACCTGCCATCCTAATACTGCTTGCATCCGTATGAACCTCATGACGAGCTCTAAAATCATTCAACGTCAACACAGGTTCCTCGCACAGTTTATTCTTCAAGGTAGTAAATGCATTCTCCTGCTCTGGTCCCCATACGAAGTTATTCTGAGCTGACTTTGTCGTAAGTTCAGTAAGAGGCTTAGCAATTATTTGGAAATTTTGTACAAATTTTCTGAAGAATCCACATAACCCCATGAACCTTCTAACCTCCGTCACATTCTCAGATGGTTTATACTTGTCGATGGCCAATAGTTTTGCTCTACCAGGTGTTATTCCATGTTCGCCTATTCTATGCCCAAGGAAATCTATGGTGTTAACAAGGAAGCTACACTTGTCGTACAGCAGGGTTAAACCACATCGTTCCATGATTGTTAAGAAATTTCGTAATATCCTCATCCCGTCCTGTGCCGTCTTGCTTGGTATTATAGTATCATCTAAATATACGATTACCGTGTCCGGGTTGGCCATAGTAACTATTTTGTTCATCATTTCCTGGAAAACGGATGGGGCATTTACCAACCCAAATGGCATTCGGTTGAATTCATAATGTTCATCCGTGGTAATGAACGCTTCATATCCAATACCGTAAAATATCTGTTTCCCGAGAGCTGCGCCAGAATATCTTCGATTATCGGCATTGGGAATGGTCGTCTAATCGTCACTTGGTTCAGTCGTCGATAGTCGATGCACAATCGGAATTCTCCATTTTTCTTTTCATTCAAGACTATTGATTGCACTTTGCGCTCTGAATTACTTTATTTTTGCAATCGCTCGACGTGTGTCCAGTACGTGAACACACTTCACAACGTGTGCGTCTCTGCGGTTCCGGACATTGACGAGATATGTGCCCGATTTTCCAACAATTGTAGCAAGTTACGTCCGCTGAAGGTTTCGCGGCCGTAAGGACTGGTAATTTACCCTTAGGGCTGTCACTGCTTTTCCTATTAGTAACCGATTTCAGATTATACATTTCATTATAACTGCTGTAATTCATTACCGTCTTCAACAGTTCACAGCACGTCGGAAAATCCATAGCCGATAATATCCGCTTCGTTATCGTTATCATTCACTCCGTTTATCACATATTTTACTATGGATTAGTCGTCCAAATTCCCATTTCTAGCTACCGATAATGCTTTATAGTAAAATGTCTCCGGCGATTCCCCGTACGCACGACGCATATTCATTAACTGCATGTGTATTTCAGCTACGTTTACTGTTGACGGGAATTCATTCAGAAATGCGCTGACAAATTGATTCCAAGCTATGAATACTTCACCACCAGAGTCGATCCACAACTTTGCTACACCTTGTAGTTTAGTCTGCACTGCAAAAAGAAGTATTTTCTCGTCCTATCCATTGGACTCTCGAAGTTGCTCGATGCGTTGTATAAATTTACTAGAAGTCATCGATTTATCTGCGGGGTCAAATGTTGGTAATATTGATACGATGTCTTTAACGTTGTTGGTAACAAAATATTGTTGAGTGTACATGGGCGCATGTTGAGCAATCTGTGTTGACATACAATGTTGCGGAACCGATGGATCAGAAACGAACTGCCGCTGCGCGTATGTCGAAGTATTCCGAAATCGTTGCTGTTGGTTTGGCGTCGAATATGGCGTCGAAATAACTTGTTGCTGTTGGTTTGGCATTGAATATGGCGCCTGATGCTGCATGTATTATCGTTGGGTACAAGTTGAGAATGGGACAAAATTCCATTGTAAACCGTATTGTCTCGTTGACGAAATTGGGTTACAATTCGTATAAACACAATTCATGTTTTCCCTCTTCATCTGAAACTCCGAAATGGCCCTTTCATCAGGCCCTTTCATGAATTTAAAACTGGATCTGGCCTCGTCCTCTTCCATACAGCATCTACAGAGAGTGGAGTTTCTATGTTACCGTAAAGTGTTCATCTCGGCAAGTTAAGTAGTTGTCTAGACCTCTTCCTGTCCACCTGTGGCCAGAGGACCTTGGCTTGTTTGAAAGTTGAAGTAAGTCTCCATTTGTCCTTGAACATATTCTCGGCCCACTGCCTGATCTGCAAACGGTAGGTAGACAGGTGCCGTAGTGCCCTGTCTAGCTAATCCATCCGTCCCTGTACACAGATGAGCCTGATGTCAAAATACTCTGCCATCACCCTAAGTGATGAGTGGCATTCTTTCACCGCCAGGGACGTAACAAACACGGCTTCCAAGGATTTTATGGCAGCCTGGCTGTCTGTGTAGATACATATTCTCCGGAGTGTTGTGAGGCTACTTCTCAGTAGTTCAGCAACCTCCAGTATGGCGGTAATTTCCGCCTGAAATACACTACAGTGATCAGGCAGCTAGAAGGAGATATTTATATTAAGGTCCGGTGAATGGACCCCATAGCCTACTTGCTCGTCCAACTTTGATCCATCCGTGAAAAATCTAATACTACTGGTATCCCCTTCCAGTGACTTCCCAGGTATTCCTGTTCGGAATAGAAGTCCTTAGATTTGTCGCTGGTAGAAGGTAGGGGATACAGTAATCCGTTTTTACGGGAATACTGTTGATCCGGTGTAGTAATTCAGCGTGTCCGGAATGCCCCGATATCAAAACGCCACAATATCTGATTCTCACGAGAGATGTAGCGGCTGCCGATTCGGCCATGATATCAGGAGTACAGATGGTCAGGATAGCACTAATTGCAGTACCTGACGTCGTGCCCATTGCCCCACTAACGTTAATCAGTGCTGATCTTTGAATTTTCATCAAGGAATTCTGAATATATTTCCTTTGGAGGGACCTCCACCAAACTACGATGCCATAGAGAAGTATTGGTCTGACTATTGCCGTATAAATCCACATGGTGATCTTAGGAGACAGTCCCCAGCGCTTTCCTATCGCCCCTTTACAGCAGTAAAGAGCAACAGACGCCTTTCTCACCCTCTCCTCCACATTCGGTTTCCATGATAGTTTTCAGTCGAGAATTATCCCCAGATACTTGACGTTTTCTGTCAACTGTAATTGCACCTCATTAACTTTTATATTATTATATATTTCCGAGAGAGCAAGATAAGCTCGGTTTTAAGTGGGTTAAGTGATAGTACATAGTTAGCGGTCCAGTTCGAAATAAAACTAAGTAGGCTGGTTGTACGAATGCTAAGTAAATTGAGGTTTCTACCCGTACAGATGATAGCAATATCATCGGCATAGGCAAAGACCTGGAATTCGGCCCTGTCCAATTCAAGAAGCAGTTCATTGACAGAAGTTAACCATAATAGTGGAGACAGAACTCCCCCTGCGGCGTCCCCCTGTTAACGTTCCTAGCAATTGTAACTCCACCCTATTCAGCTTTGAAGGATTGACATTTAACATTAGGTTTGTCGAGCTCTTGAGGCAACGCGTTTTTTATATTTCGCTTCAAAGCGATACTGAAACTAGGAGCCTCTTTTCTATCCAAGGTTGCCGGGTTGTAAACAAAGCTAGATTTTCTGAGAAAAACATCTAAAAATAGCTAGATTTGTATTTGAAAATGACAGTAATATTTGTGACAAAATGGAAAGTGAACTCATTTTTATTTCAAAGTTATATAATTACGGAAATATAGTTTATAGACCGAAGTTATATTCAATTGGGTATATTTCTATTCATAACAGCGTCAGGACAAAATAGGATGCTGCTTGAAATTTAAATACATCAGCCCAAAACTTTGTAGTATAGGTCGTGTTCTTCTATTTTATAAATTGGAGAATCTATTAATATACCAATAGATTCCTCTTGCATTTTAATAGTGTTTAAAATTAAACTTTTGTCTTTACTTTTTTATTTTATTATTCAAACCCAAGACCATTCTATATCTCTATAAATAGAGATATAGTTTTAAAAAAGAAGTTTTGCAAATACACCCTTTTTATTTTATTATTCAAACCCAAGACCATTCTATATCTCTATAAATAGAGATATAGTTTTTACAAAAGAAGTTTTGCAAATACATCCTCATGATTCCTGGTAAGCCGTATAGCTATTTCAGATCTCGCCACGGTTGTTTGGAATGCTGCTTTTGAAAAATTCATCAAACTAAATGCAACCGAAAACTCATCTCAATTGAGAATTTGCCACTATGCATTGTTCGAAAAGTATTGCAAGCAAAACACACAAGAAAAAATTTGCAAAAAACTTCTTTCCAACTCCAGAGCACAATCGGTCCCCATTAGAAATGATTTTTGTTGTTGCCTAAAAGGCAACACAATTTTTACAGGCAATAAGAATTGACTGCAGTTTCGTCGTGATCTACGTTCATCCAGGATGATATTTATTTATTCGGCCTTTTTATTGGTACTTTTTTATTGTATTTATTATTCAAGGGCCATTCTATATCTCTATAAATAGAAATATAGTTTTTTGCAAAAGAAGTTTTGCAAATGCATCCTCATGATTCCTGGCAAACCGCATAGCTATTTCAGATCTAGCCATAGATCATCATCAGCGGTTGTTTGGAATGCTGCTTTTGAAAAATTCATCAAACTAAACGCAAACGTAAACTCATCTCAATTGAGAATATTCCACTTGCAAGTGTTCGAAAAATATCGCAAGCAAAACACACAAGAAAACTTTTGCAAAAAACTTCTTTCCATCTCCAGAGAACCATCGGTCCCCATTAGAAATGATTTTTGTTGTTGCTCAAAAATTCAACACCATTTTTACAATTTATAAAAAAAAATTATAATAATTGCCTGCAGTTTCGTTGTGCGATGTTTTTAATTGAAAACAGGTCAATGTTTTGTATTGCTGGTATATATAAACCAAAGCAAATTAATTTACTCATTTCCTATGAGCTATACTTTATATACTATACTAATTTACATCGAGTGTAAATATCACATAAAAGTTGACTATACGTCTCTCAGACGTATGCGATAGACAAAACTCTAAGCGTAACTTAGCACGACAAAACCACCACCGGGAAGTGTCTATAGACGACTGAGAAAAATTAAAATAAAGTCCTGCCAGGGAGTATCCATGACAAAGCTGATAGACTATCTAGTAGGAAAATGATAGAGAACAGAGGGAATAGACGAGTGAATGATAAGCAACCAGTAGCAAAACAAAGTTTAAGTAGTGGTTGATTGATACTAATGACAGCTAAATGATGTTTTAAGTTGGTTGCATGGAACGAAAATACGCTTTCCCTTTTATTTCTATCCAAACAAAGTATAAAATACAACAGCAACTCGAACTCGATGAAATGGCCTACTACCTGGTTGTCATCAAAAGAACGTACAGAGAGGGATAGAGACTCTTGTCTATTTCTCTTTGGTGCTCAAAAATGATGTACAAGTACGCAGTAAAAATTTCTTTTCACTCAAATGCCAACAAACACATCGAGTGAAACCCTAGTCACTCTGAATCTTCACTGAATATTTCAATACACGAGCAGCTTTTTGATAGTGTTATTGTATATAACTATAGAAATTCCAACCATGTTGAAGTAAAATTACATAAACTATGAAACAAGTATGAAATATTCAAGATATGACGGGAGAGAGGAATGGCTTTGAGTGAATTTCTAGCACTTTTTGGTTCTCTTTTACCAGGGTTGCCAAATTGCGCACATCTTCTGGTCGTCTAATTCTAGATCGTCTTTGTGGTGCTCGCTCTCGCGAGAGAGAGAACAACACTCGCTAGTTTGAGAGAGCATACGTCTCTCAGACGTAGGTTATCAAAGCAGGGTTAATATAAAATCGATTAGTTTAATTCAAAATCTCATTAAACTAATTGTTCCCTTTTCTTTGATAGAAATTTTCATGTATGAAAATCGTATAAATTGTAAAAAAATAATTTATGTCCTAGTTTAAATTATTTAATTGTATATAAAATTGTTTCAATCAGTTTGAAATTAAAATTTTTTAAAATCTAATGTAGAAGTGTAAGAATTTATGAAATTTCGATAGCCGAGCTTTGTTATTTTATTAGCTTTTTTACAAGTAGAGAAGAAAAAACCGGCGCAATATGGCAACCCTAGTGGAAGAGAACCAAATAAGTCGACGCGATTCACTCAAACGCATTTCTCTCTCGATCCATAACTTTATTATTTCATACTTTTTTAATTTTATTTAAACATGGTTGGAACTTCTATAGTTAGATACAATAACATCATCAGAAAACTGCTCTTCACTCGTTTTCTTTGTTGGCATTCCACTCCATGAGTAAATTTTCTTCTCTATACCATAGTTGCTTTATGTATCTATAACACACAGTTGAACAGTAGTGTCAGTTATGTTTGAATTTTTCGCAATGATCTTATTTCCGCGATGTCATTTTGACCATATTTTTTTTAAATTTGCTTAAAAATTGTGCAAAATTTCTCAAATTTTATTTGTTCTAACTGCCCATACCGAAATTTCATGGGTCCACTTCATAAAATTTTACGCAGAAGTTATTCAAGCTATAAAATATATTTAAAAATAGATATCGTGTAACTTAATTCAAAACATCCACTAATACAGTCGACTCCGCTTAACTGAAACGGCTAAAATTTAATACTTATGTTTCAGTTATTCGATGTTTTCTCTAAAGAGGAGTTCGAATAACTGTAAAGCGTTTCGGTAACGCGTTACTCGGATAAGGGAAAAACGTTTCACTAAAACGAAAGTCGGACAATCGATAGACATTTCAATCTAAAGACCGAATTACAGACCCTATGGAAATTTAAATAAGACCTCAATCAAATATGCGAATTCATTTTATCATATTTTTTAAAAATAAAGTAATAGGTTAATATTTAAAACGAAAATATAAAAAATTAATTAATGGGTCGATTATCGATAGCAACCGAACCTCAGTTGCGTTGTCAACTGACAACGCCTCTGAAATAAAAATTGGTGTAATGTATGGCAACTTTGGCCAGTTGCCGTAGGTAACAGTGTTTCGATAACAGAGTTTTGACACTTCGCAAACTGTAAATAATGTAAACTAACAATAAATCTAAAGTGTGTGAGAAATATGCGTGTCTTTAGGAAGAAAAGAAAAAACTTTTTAATAATAATGATAAGTCTAGTGGAATTTTTTGACGAGGAAGAAAAAGTACGAAACGTGGCATATTTTAGAAGACACTTAAGATATAACTCTAATCCTTTAAAATTGCCACCTACAATGAGTGAATGTTATTGCTGAGAATAATTGTTAATAAACAATTCCGTATTAGGTTCAAGGCATATTTTCGCCTTCCAAAAGAAGGAATAGTATATTTAGTGGATATTGTGGAAAATGACTTAAAACGAAATCATCGATCGACAGAAATACCTCCGCTCTTAAAAGTTTGTGTAGCTTTAATGTTTTTTATGGAGCGAAGTTTCCAAAAGTCCCATGGCAACGTCTTCAACCTAGGCATGGTGCATCTAATTGAAAAAACATTTGTAAGATGTGGATTATTTCAAAAATGACGGAGGAAGAAAAGACCCAACATAAAATCCGGCTTTACTAGAAAACGAAGTTGTCGGATGTATAGATGGGACACACGTACGTATCATTGGAGCGAAGGAAGAAGTTCGCCATTTATACATAAATAGGAAACGCTAGTTTCGTTTGAATGTTTTGCTGGTAAGATATAATACTATAATAATTATTTTCATAACAATGATCTAATTGTAGATGTGCGACTACGAAATGCGAATCGGGTATGTAGACGCCAGACATCCTGGTTCTACTAATGATGCCCTTCATTTGGAACAAAGGTCCACTGAAGCAACAGGTCACTGATTTCAGGCAAACACATGGCTAAAGGGCTAAATTGCTGGAGTTCGGTCGCAGCTCAACACTTGATAAATAAAGGCCAAAATTACAGAAAAATATAGAAAACGAAAAATATGTAATTTTTTGTCGGACGGACTATGTTCCAGACCTTATATTTAAAGTCTGGAAAATTGTTCTTCAATGTTTTTAATGAAGCAGATTCATCATTCCCTTTAATTTGAACACCCACACTAAATGTCAAGACATACTATAATATGGTAAATTGAGGTTATCTGGGTGCACAGATGCCGTTCCACAAAAATAAAGGAACCATTAAATTTGGGATAAAAATTCCTTTCATTTGAGTACCCACAGTTGCCTGTTTAGCCATGAAAAAGCATCTCAACATACCGTTCGAAATCGGTATAAAACTGTATGTCCCAATCAGTGAGTATAAAACTAGAGAGCTCACAGCTCACTGGTTGTGAGAAGATCTTCTTAATTCCTCCATGGGTTGTAATGGGAAACCATTTATTTATTTTTTATAATACCTTGCCAGATGATTTCACCGCAAAAATTTTGGCATCGACATTCCCAGACCCCTCGCATTCGTGAAGGAGATTAGTAGAGCCAACTCGCAGTGATGCAGTTTGATCTGTGTCACACAAACCCGCCTAAGTTTACCACCGCGCATAGAAGCTGGGGAACTTTGATTAATTCCAACGATTCTGCACCCATGACGAAACGGATGTCTGTGTCTGGAGATCTATTGGCAGAACCCATGGACAATGCTTTCCAAATGTGGGATTAAGTCCAATGTTCTGCTTTCCTAGCAATTTTATGCCACTATGGGCCGAAACGTGAGAGAACTGAGGTATATATAACCCCTAGTCTCAAACCTGGCCAAACTTCGTCAAGACCATCCACAGATTCCTTATTACCACATAAGCCCTCTCACAAGCTGAAACCATTTGGAAGGTCTGACGCTACAATTACGATCAGCCCTATCATTGATAGCAACCCTGTTCCTCGGTTAAACTGCTTCCTTTGCTTCTCCGAGCCTATTAAGAAATGTGTGTTTGGAAATCCTTTTGGACTGTGTGTTAAGAGATCTAGACTGATTTTTACTCCAGCAACATTTGAAATGGACGGACGAGCCACCTTATCTGTACCAACACTCCGAAAGTTCAGGCTATCAGTTCCCTCGTTCGGATCCCCTGGCAATCAGAACCAGCAGTCAATGGCACTCGGGTCTGATCGGAATGCACAACACAAGATCATTGGCGATTGGACCTGTGTGGTTGGAGTGGAGTCAAAACCATCCTTATTCCTCCGATTTCCCTCAGACGGGCACCCAAGTCCCCCACCATGAGACAACGAATCAGGGTGAGATCTCTTTTACCTTCTGATGTGGTCTTGCCGATCGGATAGAATCCGACTGTCCTTATCTGATAGATTCGGGATTACAGTTCATAAGCCTTCTCAGGACGGCACATGCACTGCGATATTCGTATCTCTTCTTATGAGCTCTAGACCTGTTCCTCGACTTCATCAAGGTGGAACCCGCACTAGTAGCCCTACATCCGGTATCCCTGGAATGTGTTGATTGGGTGTCGGCGACCTCCGTATCTTGTCTTAGAAGCGTAGGGACAGACGCAGGCTCCTGATCTTAGACATGGGATTGAACTCCGAAGGTGCATAACTATTCTCATCAGAGATCGGAGATACTGGTGAAGGCGTAGTTTTTCATGTAGCAACGCCAATATCCCAGGATATATAAATAATTGAAATGATCCCATCTCTGCGATTCCATCATCGACGTAATCTCATGGTGCTGATGCAATATGCACTTGTGAATTCAACCGGGATCGAAATTAAATATAAAGAGGTATACTTGTAGTTGATTTTTATCCTTTGCTGTCCGTATTCATAATGTAAGTCCCACGAGTATGTACGTAAATAACTGTGTGCCAGTCCAACACAGTGATGGCGTGAGTCAGAATTCATTTGAAATTTTAGTATACTATTACTTTATATTGCTTTTTTTTGCTTTTCACTTTCAATTATATTTCTTCTTAAACATAAAACTAACGACCATATCGTGCAATTACCAGGGAACGAGCCACAACGTATTCATGGAGGATGAAAATATGTATTTTAAATATCACTTTGCGTCACTTTTTTAATCCGTAGTTGTTTAATCGGCAGGTTTTTGGTACATTTTCTCAAAGGGTTGTGTTTAAGCCCGAATGGGGTATACTTTGATTGGATACCTTCTCTTTTTACCGTCCGTTGGTAACCCTTCTGCTCTCAGTATTCATTAAAATATGTCTACTTTGTATCTGTTAGCGGCAATGAATTCATGAGAGCAGCGGGATTTGCTGAATTCCAGCCACCATGCTTCATCTTAGCTTGGGATTTACTTACTTACAGTATCGTACTTCTATCGTTCGCTTCGTTACCAGAGCTCTGCAGAAACCTTGGTAATTTCGTTACCTCGAATAAAAGCGATATTATTATTATTGGAAAACACTAAAAACCCTTGTTTATATTTCATATACGGTCATATTTGTGTTCCTACTGGTTGCCAACGCAAACATTGGTCCTTCGATAACCGGATTTGAGTTACAAAGTCTACAACTGAACGGATTTTTTCTTCCCCAGGTGCCAGGAATACTTCCATAATCCTGCAACAGCAAACTACAGTCCACAAGATTTACATACATACATTGGATATCGTCATATACAGGTGCGTACAAAATTCACTGAGCTTCCGCGCTTCATATATGCTGGTGTTAATAAGTAAACGTTTATTTAGTGACAATAACGTCCGTCGTTGTTGTTGTTGTTTATCGCGAAGTTTGAATAAGATCAAAGGATATTTAATATTAAATTAATCAAGGAAAGAATAAATAAAATAAAAGAGGAAATACATATAAGTACGGTGAGAGTTTATGTCGGTCTTGCGGTTAAAACCAAAAAAATGGTATCCCTTAACATCCCATGAAAGGGATTGGGGAGAGCTTCTCACAATCAGTGAGATGTGCGCTTTCTAGTTTTATACTCACTGATTGGGACCTACAGTTTTATACTGGTTCCGAACAGTATTTTAAGACGGATTTCATGGCTTAGTACTCGATAGTGTCGCCATCACTAAGCGAGGTGAGTCGTAGAAAGAAATGTAAGGTGGTCTGAGCAGGGATCGAACCCACGTTCTCATGTACAAGAGCTGCGCACACTAGCCATTGCACCACCGACTTGCGGTTATTTAGTGGAAAATTGGTGATTGTTATATGTACATATTAACATTCACACCACACTCATATTTTAATAGCATACCAACAGAGGATTAGAGGTCGTTCGGTGGCTGTGGTATTGTGCGCACCCACACACCCACACGCATTTAGCCGCTGTCGACGTCTATTCTCGCGCTCAAAGTAGTGAACGTCATTACTTAGTACTTGTATATATACATAGTACATATTCTTACTTGGTGCCATTTAACCCTCTCAGGTGCGTGTTTTGCAATTTTGGTACGGCACATTTGTTACTTCTCGCGCGAGACTGATTTGTTTTATTTTTTTTGGATTGGATTGAAGTGTTTGGACACACATATACCCTACACTTGGTCGGACAGGCCATTGTTCATCCACATTCGGTGTTTTAGCTCATTTTCACAAATTTTAATACAATTTCGTTCGTACTATTTTATATTCCGTATCTATCATATACACTCCTACGTATATGAATGTGATTGTTTGATCATCGTATCCCCTATGCTTAGTCGGACATTTTTGTTTATTGTCTTTTCCGGTTTTCCGATAGTTGTTTGAACCTAACTAAGTGATTGGCAAATAATCTTACGTTTGGTCTTTTGTAGATTTGATCAAGTGCTCGCTTTTCGATTTTTTTTTCTTCCTTGGGCCTAACATTCTGGTGTACATATCTTCGCGGCTTTCGGTCATTATTCGTAAATCATGGCCACTCGATCTTTAACTTGAAGATACAAGCCGACACTATAAGGACGCTACGGGCCAAGGTCACAACGACTTACGACGAGTGTCTAACCGACTTAGATACTTCGGAAAAGTCAGAGGCGGCTGAGGTTGATGTAGCAGACCACAAGTACGAGTCGACGT